>CP092871.1:56765514-57237434 GCA_030710605.1 Cordylochernes scorpioides | reverse complement strand
ACTGCCACTAAATGTCCTGGTTCATAGATTTTATCATTGTGTTTTTTGTCATAGTTACTTTTCATTCTTTCCTCAGTCTTCTCTGTGTTGTTAATGACTACCTGTCTCGTCCTTGCTATTTTATCTAAGTAGTTTTCTATATATTCGTCGTAATCGTCCATGTTACTGTCCGTTGGGGTATTCTCGTCGTCTAAGAGGGACATGGGTTCCCTTCCAAACAACAGGAAAAATGGAGAGTAGCCTGTGGTTTCTTGAATCGTGGTATTATACGCGTGGGTGATAAAAGGGAGTATTCCATCCCAGTTCTTTTGGTCTGTGTTCACATACATGCTGATCATATTGATTAAAGTTCTATTAAGCCGTTCCGTTAGTCCGTTAGTCTGGGGGTGGTAGCTCGTTGTGAAGCAGTGTTTCACTTTGCCATTTTCATTACCTCCTTCATCAAATTGCTAGTGAATTGTGAACCTCTATCGCTAATAAGAAATCTTGGGGCCCCGTGACGTAAAAGAATATGTTCGATTAAAAATGTAGAGACTTCTTTCACGGTTGCTTCTAATACTGCCTTTGTTTCAGCATACTTGGTATAATAACACTGGTCAACAAGATTTTTGCACAAGAGAACCTGATTATGTTTCTAGTGTAACTTTTCATGCTGAACTCAAAAATCTAATCAGAAATTTCCCATCACCTATGGTTTTTGCGTGACGGTATTTTTTTGGTATTGGGATAAATACAGTAAAAAATGCAAACAATGTTACGTAAGCAGTTTTGCATAACCCTTATTACATTACACTGGTTTATCAAAAAATATTTTTCTTTGTCCACAAAGAAATAGCATCTTATCTACATGACCTGAATTCAAATATACCATTAGTTTTTTTCTATTACGCAATATTTCTGAGATACACCTACTTGAAATTTGGAAATATTGTTAATATATAGGCATATATGAACGAAACATATTTATTTACTGAAAAGCAGTGACAGTGGATTTTCTTCTATACTTTGCTTGTGGTAGATCCCTCTTGAGTGTCCAGCAGTAGTCGGCAAGCATAGCGGGACTCCATTTACCTTGGTACCGCTTCTCAATGCTTGATATATCTTGATGAAACCTCTCACCATGCTCATCGCTAACTGCGCCAAGATTGTCTGGAAAGAAATTTAGATGTGAATGCAGGAAATGGATCTTGAGGGACATGTTACATCCCAGCGCCTTGTAGGAAATCAACAGATCATTAACTATGTCTCGGTAATTTTCAACCTTGACACTTCCTAAGAAGTTTTTGCAAACGTTTCTAAAGGAATTCCATGCTGCTGCTTCAACTTCATTCAAACTATTTAGAAAATTTCCATCCTGCTGCAATTCTCGAATCTGAGGTCCAACGAAAATGCCTTCTTTAATCTTCGCTTCACTTATACTAGAAAATTTTTGTTTTAGGTAGGCAAATCCACTGGCATTTCGATCCATTGCCTTGACAAAGTTCTTCATTAATCCCAGTTTAATATGTAATGGTGGTAAGTAAATATTTTCTGATTCGATCAGGGGTAGATTTGCAATATTTTTATATCCTGGAGTAAAGATTTTACGGTTTGGCCAGATTTTTTTAATGTAATGCCTTTCTCTATCTCTGCTATCCCACTCACACAGAAAACAACAAAATTTTGTATATCCAAGCTGTAATCCACGCAAGAGAGCAACGACTTTCAAATCGCTGCATATTTTCCAACCGTATCTTTCATATTCTATCTTTTTCAAAAGCAGTTTCATGTTTTCGTAAGTCTCTTTCATGTTGGATGCATGTGCTATTGGCACTGATGGGAACTTATTTCCATTGTGAAGGAGAACAGCTTTCATACTAATTTTTGAAGAATCAATGAATAAACGCCACTCTTCTGTATCATGGTCATGACCAAGCGCTTCCATTAGACTAACAACATCATTGCAATATACTAAATCATTCTCTTGTGAATAGAAGTCTTGAAATTCATCTTGACGCTTGAGAAAAAAGCATACTTTTGTGCCTTTATGCAGCAGATTCCAGCCTTTTAACCTAGAGCCTAAAAGTTCACTCTGTTTTTTTGGATAAATCTAAATCACGTACGAGGTCGTTCAAATCTCCTTGGGTTAATAAATGAGGTTAAGATAAAGCACCTGCTTCAAAATTTGTGTCATCCCACTGTTGCTCTCGTCTATCTGAATCATCGTCACTAAATATTACATTTTCAGGAGGCTGTGGAACAGGTATAATATCACTATGAGGAACCGGTCTCATAGCAGAAGGCAAATCTGGATATTCAACTGTATGTCTTGATTTGGATGTAATACCTGTAGTCTTTGTCAAACAAAAATAACAGTCTGAAGAATGGTCTTTAGGTACCCTCCATATCATTGGAACCGCAAAAGGCATATGATGTTCACCTTTAATCCACCCTGTAAGATGTCGAACACAAATTACACAACAATGGTGAGGAGCCCAAGTCTTATCTTGGTCACCGACTTTAAAGCCAAAATAAAGTTCATAGCACTTTTTGATGAGCGGAGTAAAGTTTCGCCTTTGAACTTTGAAAGTTAATTCCCCACAAATATAACAGAAAATATCAGGAATATTAATGCAACGCCTCGGCATATTGACACAGTCTAGTGCACACGATTTATAAAAGCAAATCGATAGAGAAGAATAAACTAATCACTTCAAATTCACCTGTCACTTCTGCTGCAAATCTATTAACAAATCGTTAGGTTCAATTTAAATATATATTAAAACTGTTAATGAGCAAATAGCATTACAGAGCTTGTCGTTATTTTTGAGTTGAAAGCAAAACAGATTATAATATTATGTAATAATAAATTATATATATTCAATTATAATTTCAATAATTTGTTATTTAAATTAATATTTATGATTCTTAAAGAGCAAAATTTAATTAATAACAAATAAAATAAAGCTTTTGGCTCCACATACCAACTCTTCTTGTCAAAAATAAAGCGCTAGCTTAGTTAATGATGTAACTTTAAAAATGCTTACGTAACATTGGTTGCATTTATTACTGTATTTATCCCAATACTAAAAAAAAGACCATCAGGCAAAAACCATGGGTGATGGGAAATTTCTTATTAGATTTTTGAGTTCAGCATGAAAAGTTACACTAGAAAAACTATCAGGTTCTCTTGTGCAAAAAAAAAAGTTTTTTTTTGTAGACCTGTGTAATCAGTCAACACAATTATCCACTTCCTTCTTTTCGTTGATGGCAAGGGGCCAACAAAGTCAATTCCGATTCTTTCAAAAGGGTGATTAGCTGGGGAAATAGGTTGTAAAAGTCCAGAAGGCAAGTGATTTGAACCTTTCCGACTTTGGCAAAGATGGCACGTCTTTACAAATTCTGAAACATCTTTCAACATGGAAGGCCAATAGTATTTATTCTTCAATCGGTAAGTGGTTCTGGCGACGCCCAGATGGCCATTCGACATATGATTGTGATATTCTTTCATAATTTCTCTCTTTTTCTTCTCTGGAACCACAAGCAACCACGCCCTGCCTTCAGGGTTCGGGTTTTTCTTAAAGAGGCATCCATCTTCTTCTTTAAAGTTTTGCGCAATTGATCGCCTGCTTCCATTAGGGTTTTTCTTAACACTTTCGATAAACTTATCCTCTTCGTCTGTTATTTGATTCAAAAACAGCCTTTCAAAATCCTCATCCCAATCAGTTTCTGGTAAGGGTCCCCTAGATAAGCCATCGGCGTCCAGATGCTTCTTTCCTGATTTATGTATTATATCGAAGTCATATTCTTGAATTTTTAATGCCCATCTTGCCAATCGACCTGTTGGATCCTTCAAGTGTTTGAACCAGAATAAGGCGTGATGGTCTGTTACTATTTTAAAGTGTCTTCCATACAGGTAGGGCCGTAATTTTGACATTGAGAAGACAACGGCCAGACATTATTTTTCAGTAGTTGAATATTTTTGCTCCGCTTTATTTAGGGTACGACTCAAATATGAGATCACCTTCTCTTCACCACCGATGTCTTGGACAAGTGTTGCACCAATGCCGATGTTGGACGCATCAGTATGAACATAAGTAGGCGTATTTGGATTGAAGTGACCTAAATTGGTGGACTTAATAGTGCTGTTTTTAGGGTTTGAAACGCTTCCTCTTGTCTTTCTGTCCAGGTAAATGATACACCTTTTTTATAAGGTTGGTCAAAGGGTCAGCAATTTTTGAGAAATATTCGATAAATTTTCTATAATATGAACACATTCCCAAAATGAATTGTACTTATTTGACATTTGTGGGCCGAGGAAAATTTCTGACAGCTTTGATGTTATGTTCCGCGGGTTTTATACCATGTTTGCTCGTTATATAGCCGAGAATCTCCAATTCTTCAAAAGCAAATCGACATTTTTTGTCGTTTAACCTTAAATTAGATACATGAAAACATCTAAAAACAGCTTCAAGTCTTTTGTGGTGCGTTGGAAAATCCGGGCTATATATGATAACATCATCCAGAAAACAAAAACAAATTTGCCATCTCAGATTTCCAAGCATATTCTCCATATTTCTCTCAATAGTAGCAGGCGCGTTACAAAGTCCAAAAGGCACACGTTGAATTCATATAATCCATGCGCTGTAGTGAAAGCTGTTTTCTCTTTGTCTCTTTCTTCGACTTCAACTTGCCAATATCCAGATCTGAGGTATATTGCTGAGAAGTATGTAGATCCCTGGGGAGTATCCATAACTTCGTCTATTCTAGGGATCGGATAGACATATTTTACTGTCACATTATTCAGTTTTCTGTAGTCCACGCAAAATCTGTATTTACCATCTCGCTTCTTGACCAATATTACTGGAAAAGACCAGGGACTAGAAGATGGCCTAATTATGCCTTCTGTAAGCATCTCGTCAATTTGCTCTTTTATAATATCTCGTTCTTTAGCACTTACCCTGTAAGGCTTGTGTTTAATTAGCTTCGCGTCTTCTGTGCCTATCCGATGTTTTGCCAAATTGGTTCTCACTAATCTTGGCGAAAACAGATCTCCATACCTTTCTAAAACTTGTTTTAACTCCTTCTGTTCCTTTGGTGAAAGATTTTCGTTTATTTGGAATCTAAGTTCTTCGTTCTCTTCTACCTCTCTTTCTCAATTCACATTTATTTTCGCTGGACTACTTCCAAAAGCCAATGTTTGGTTTTTCATTATTTTTAACGGTCGAGGATACGGTTTAGTTATCCAGATATGTTTCTCTATTTATAACATTGATCAAGATTCTTGCTAGACGAAGTCCATTTGTTTGAAACATTTTGCTGCTCTCCTCGATAATATATTCCCCATCCTCTGTTTCTACCAATGCCTTGATCAATTTAATGGAACATTCGGTACAATGGAATCCTTGGCACTCCTTATTTTCTACCTTTCAGAATTGCCTTCATCATGATTATTCGTCAAATCGTATTTTATAGTTTCTTGCTTACAATATATTTTCGCGTTCATTTTCTTAAGGAAATCTCTTCCAAGAATTAATATCCGTAAATGCGTTTTCAATATCACAAAGTTGTGTGATAATGTTTCGTCATCAATTTTTATATTTAAAAATATACTTCCTACCTTGTCCAATTTTTTTCCATCGGGTCCTGAACAAATATTTGGGAGTTTACTTATACCATGGCCTGTATCGAGGGCTGTTCTGAGGTCGACCACTGAGAGGTCAGCACCTGTATCAACCAAAGCTTCAAAAGTCCCTATCTTGTCCACACTAATTTTTAATTTGTATTTAGGGTCCAACTTCTTGATTCCGTTTATGGTCGACTTGCTTTGATTGACAGATTCAGGCGCGACGCTTAGTTTAAATCTTCCAACACGGAATATCTATTCCGGGTAGGAATATTTGTCTGTGTGCTATTACATACATCAGCATAAAGCCGAGGTCCTGATTTCTCAGATATTTTATTTATTTGGAATTTCTCTTCGACCTTCTCTCGGGTATCTGTTGGATCCTCTTCTAGGATTCTTATAAACATGACCCTACAATAACGGGCCTCGTGTCCTGGCTTGTTACACTTAAAGCAGATTGTTCTTCCATCTTCCCTCCTATTTTTGCTCACTTCTTGGCTTTTATTGTATGTGTTTCTCTGAAGGTTTGGTTTCGGCACAAAGTTAGGATTATAAGGACGTCTAGGGGTAGAGGGCTGGGGAAAGTTGTTTCGATACTGTCTGAGAGTAGAAGGGGAGTCGTTCTTGTAATTATTGGAAACAGAGGCTTGAGGCCTGGAAGTGGTCTGGTAGTTTCGTGCGGCAGTCGGCGGCACGTACCTCGATTGTTGTTGGGGTCTAGAATAGCGTGGACCGTTATATAGGTTTCTGGATTTCTCCACACGTTCTCGATACTTCTTTTCAAAAGAATCAATTTTCTTGCACACGACAAGAAGTTCATCGGTCGTTTTAGGAGGGTTCAGGTAGAGCGCGAATGAGTACTCTTTTTTCATTCCTCCAATAACATGCGGGGTCAACCTTGTTGCACTACACTAGAATGTCTTCCGACAACCTGATTGCTGGTTCATTCCAGTGTTGCATTCTGTTGAGCTTCATTCTAAGTTCTTCTTTATTCGCATCCAGAGAAAACCCTGAATGAGGCGGATTTTAATATTTTCCCAGCTCGTGAAACTAGCTTTGTGTAAATTCAACCAGGTTTTAGCGCTTCCCGTCATGTTCATGGTGGCATAACGGGCAATTATGTAGTCTGTCCAATGATAGAGGAAACCAATCTCTTCAAGGGATTCTATTCATGGGCGAGGGTCTTCTTTCCCACCATATTTCGGAATTTCTATATTGGGGTTCAAAGCAACTGGTTCGAAACCAGCATCTCCACCAATTGTTGCACCAAGTTTCAGCTTTGCAGGGTCGTCGACCTTGGTTTCTTCCCTCTTGGTGTTATACACGTTTCCCGAGCGGGTTTCCATATTCAAAGCAAATAAATAAAAGTAAATAAATAAAATTAAATAAAAATGAATTACCTTTTAAAGTTATTGTGTTTTTATATTCTTGTCTTCCTCGTAGGTTGCGATCCGCAGTCTTCGTCTAGGTCCTCTCCCCTTCCAATATTTTATTATTTATTTAGGTAACCCGGATTCCTGGAGCATACTAAAGTCGCCAACTATCCGGGTTGGTCTTTAGACTTCACGTCTAATGGTGGCAGCAGACATCCAGTTTATCAGGTGTCGCCAGGCTGACTTGTTCTTGGGGATGTTCTGCAGGTCTTCAGTGGCAAATATATTTATTCCTAGGATGGTGGCTGTTTGGAACCTATGAAGGTGGTAGGCGGGACATCTGAAGAGAAGGTGGTCGACAGTTTGGTCTTCCTCGTGGCAGCGTGGGCAGGTAGGATCGTCTCTAGATAATTTTGCAGCATCGGCTTTGACAAAGCCATGACCTGTGATGATTGTGGAGGTGGTGCCACAAAATTTTATTTTGGGCAGGATCGCCATGCGAGTGTTTGGGAATGCAGCTATTCTCCTGAGGTTTCTTGTGGAGTGATTTGTGACATATAATTCCTTCCAGAGTTGGGGTGAATACTGTTCGCTGCGGGCTCAAACAAACTTTTTGGATAGAGTGGAGTAGGATATGGGCAAGTTTGAATCAGCTGCTGCCTTGGCTAATTTATTTGCATGCTCATTGCCTTCTATGCCGCTGTGGCCTCTAACCCAGCAGAGCTGTACGTTTGAACCCTCCAAAGGCAAAAAAGATATATGTACAATAAATATTACAAAAGAAGTGAAACTATAAAAAGGAATGATGATAATCTAAATATTCTGTTTTAAATAAATATCGAATATCATAGAATATTTTGAATAAATGTAAGACGAATTAAAATTGATGTAACAATAAATATATATGTAAATAATATATTTTACCTAGGTATATATATATATATTTTGCCTTTTTTTACCTATCACAGAGGGTGACCTGATTTATTCTTATGAATTATTTTTGTCATGATTTGGTCACCCTGGGAGAGGATAGAGAGGTCAGTTTGAAAGTAGTCGCGAGGGAGAGTGGGACTGGTAAAAACCTCGGCCTCCCCGCAAGGGGAGGTATCGGAAATGTAAGTAGATATTTTATTGTTTCTTAAGTCTTTATTAGCGATTTATGGTTTCTAATTTTTAATAATCAGATTTGTCCTTAAAAATAAATATATATATAGGCAAACATCAATTCTGTCACCGTTTGCTTTTGTGAATGGAATAAATACCCAAATATGGCCATTTCTCATAACCATCGGTGGTTCAGTGGTAGAATGCTCGCCTGCCACGCGGGCGGCCCGGGTTCGATTCCCGGCCGATGCTTTTTTTTTTTACAATTTTTAAAACTCATTTATATATTATACAAGAATAACATCATCAGAGCCAATTTATAATTGTAACGAATAGTATTTGAATAAAAGCATTTAATCGGGTAAACCCCGGGCGTTGCCCGGGTCATTCGGCTAATATATGTATATTTATGTAAAAATTTTACATAAATTTATACTTATAATAACGAATAGATTAAAAAAGGATAAGTTTCTTTATTTGAAAAATCAATTCAAGCTTTCGGGCGCAAGCTGCCCTTCTACAGGAATAATAGATACAATTTCAAGTATTCATGTATGTACAGATATATATATTTTATTTAAATGGTTTCTCGCTTTGTTCTTGTATAGCGTGAGTGGATCTCATATCCACGTGATTTAGTTTAACTCAAAGAAAAGCCTTGATAAAGAGGGGCGTGTTGCCCCTAGAAATACTAGCTGATTAAAAATTTATATCTAGTATAGCCAATAAATTTATACTAAATATTTTTTTATCTGAATCAGGATGTTACTACTAATATAAGTAAATACATATACATATTTACACATGTATATCTTGATGTTTCTATGTTAATGAGTGGCAAACTTTATAATATAAGCCTCAAAGTGTGGGAAAGACTGTAAATGTGACAGTTGAGTTAGCCTCAAAATCCTTTATACAAAATTTAAGATTCTCATATGTTGAGTTTATAAAACTTTGGCCAAGAAACCCTAAACTCTTCATTAGCGCTTTCCAACGTGGAGTCGAAACTACCGAAAATTTCAAATTAGTAAAAAATTTGTAAGAAGTAGGCCTACAACCTCTGAGTGAGAAACTCATGTCTCTACCTGAAAATTTAACGATTATCTTACTTTGAAATATTTATAATGCATTTGTTATTTGAAAATTTTAAATAAATAATAACTGTACAATATTATTAAACTATAATGCTCCTAAAATATTTTTATATAACTAGCTTAATTTTACACCAGTGATAAAAATTTCTGATAATTTAGGCTTAAAAAAGTTTATAATTTCCAAATTTTCCAAACTTTATATTTCACGTGTTAATAGATTTTTTCTATTTACATAATCTTGAAATTTAGGATAGGTACAACTGAACAACAAAAGAAAACGAAGTTAAACTTAAAACAGTGTTTTCTCACACTTCAGAGCTTCCCACAAAACCCAAATTTAGAACCCCTAGGGACATCTTTGATTGACATGCTGGGGCAAGGGCCACATCTGTAGAGGGGTAGAAATAGCTGGACGTGAAAAACAACAGATGTGCGTGCGAGGGGGAGGTAAGCTATGGAAGAAAACAAAAGGAGTCGACGCCGAACCGAGAAGGTGGGTTGCTAGCTTAGCTTTCCTCGCGGGTCTCCTGCATCTGCAGGAGGGTTACCTTATAGCCTGTTTCATCCTCTCAATATTTATTATATTAGATTAATAATTATATTTAGTTTTTTTTTTCTTATCCATAGACATTTACCTTTTCTTTATTTTGTAATCCACTTATTACTTCATTTTATATTTTATTTTATAGCGACAGTGTGTACCTTCGTAGAAAGAGTGTTCAATATTGTCGCATTTCTATTATTTTTATTTTATAATAATTAGGTTATATGATGTGTTAATTTAGGTCATAATTATGTACTACTAGCGGACGTACCCGGCTTCGCCCGGGTTTTACCCGAGTAAAGGTTTGTCTAATGAATATCTCGATAAAGTGAACATTTTTTCCCGGTCCCTTGAAAAATACTCGATAAGTTGAATAAAATCAATATTAATTGGTTCCCTCGGTAATTGGAAGTTGAAGGAATAGTATCTTGCCTTGGAATTGTATCATTATTCTTGTCTCAAATAAATTGCCGTGTCATCCTGAATTTTATCTTTCCTAATTTTCTACATTACAAACTCATCGTTTTATCTAGTGAACATTTTTTCCCGGTCCTTGAAAAATAATCGATAACTAACTTTGACTTGTGCGCAATTAATAGGTAGAAAATCTTACTTTTGATAAATAATCTTTATGATAATAAACTTAGTGATAATAAAACTTATAGATAAAAAAAACTTGTTATCATCGTCGCAATGGGGGCGCTGCTTGCGAGTTAAATCTACAAATCTGAAAATAACTCTAAGGATATTCAAGATATTCAAGAAATTATTTTTCAGAAACCTTCCCAGTACTATACTAAATAACTTCCCAAAGTTTCATGGCGTTCCAATGAGTAGTTTGGTCAGGCATAAAGGACACACACACATCTATTCATTTTTTATATATATATGCATTCGACAATGCATGGTGGCCTGCTATTATAAAAAGAATGGATAATGATGATGTTCCTTCAGATTTAATACGGATCATAAAATCTTATTTGAATAATGAAAGGGAGGTGAAATTTACATACGAATCAGAAACTTTTTATAAGAAACTAACTAAAGGATGTCCACAGGGTGGACCTTTATCTCCACTTCTATGGAATATTTTGCTAAATGATTTGTTGATAAATTTTGATTCAATGAATGCAGATATTATATGTTATGCAGACGACGTTACAATAATTTGCTGGAATAAGACTATTGAAGGACTAAAAACCGCAAGTGAATACACCTTAAATTATGTGATCCAATGGTGTAATAGAAATAAATTAACGATCAGTACAGAGAAGACTAATATGCTATACCTACATAACAGACAAAAAATACCTATTAAGGTTAATAACAATATAATAATGCCGGTCAAGCAAGTAAAAATTCTGGGAATGAAATTTTCTAATCACAAATGGAAAAACAAAGTTAACTTTACACCGCATGTTAATGATATTCTGTGTAAGGCAGGACGTATGAAAATTTTATTATGTTCACTAAGTGGCAATATGTGGGGTTTAGACACTGAAAAGAGGTTAACTTTATTCAAAACAATCATTAGGCCTGTACTTACATACGGTTCTGAAATTTGGTTCAAATATTTAAACAATCGTTGTAAACAAAAACTGAACTCCATGCAGTACCAGATCATTTTATGGGCAGTTAGAGCATACAAAACCACTTCATCAAACTGTGTGCATAGCTTGGCAAAAATTCCACTCCTAACAGATTATATAGAATCCAGAATAATCAAATTTGATCTAGCTCAAATGTCCATTGAAGATCTAATTACTTACGAACCCCATGCTCCAAGTATAGTCAAATCATTCTTACACGCAAAAATGAATGAAATTTTTGAGAACACTAATGAAATTTTCAGAAGCTTTTTCGTATTAGGAATTCCAAGATTTTTCCGTCCAAATTTTTATAATATCCAATTCATTACAGATCATGGCAATTTTGGGAAATTTTTGGCAACTATCGGCGCCGTGAAGGAACCAGGATGCTTCTGCGGAGGTGAAATTCAAGACGCGAGACATCTACTTCTGGAGTGCCCAATTTTCCGGGATTTTAGGGAAAATAGATTTGGTCGTATTGGACAGCTTGATGAATTTGTAGACAAAAAAGAAAAGTATAAAAATTTTGATCAATTTTGTAAATACATATACAACTTTCTCTTGAATTGGAAAAAAGAGAAGGAATCTTAGAAAAAAAAAAAAAACTGCGATGCTTGCTCTGTGTGTTTTGCTTTGTTGTTTGTTTTTCTCTTTGGACAATTTTCTTTAGTTAATTTATGTAAAATAATGAATTGAACAGGATTGTATATAGCCGAATTGCTGTAATGCAGTGAAATGTATTGGCGCAAATATCCCTGAGTTTGGGATATCGCGTTTCATGATGTTAATAAAGTTAATTATAATTATATAGATATATTTTACACAAATAAATTTTAACGATAGATGGCAATAAAATTTAATTTACTAATATAGATATATATTTTTTTAACTTTTTTTTTGCATTTTGTGTGTGTGTAATTCGCTTATCATTTTTTATTTTATATTTCAGCTATTTATCTCACAATTTATCTTTTGTTTATTTATCTATTTATCTCACAAATATTTGCGTATCATGGGTTCTATAGGTAATCCCGATTTTCCACTCTACTTTCTCTTTGATATTTAGAAGTGTTAATTTAATTTATACCTATTTACTGGGTTTTTGTTTTCAACATTTGTAATCCACATAATATTTAATTATAGATATTTTTAGATTGTTGCAACATTTTTTTACAAGTTTCAACAAATGTTTATTACAAATATTTTTTGCATATCATGAGTCGCGATACCCCGTGTCAGTTTTTTTTAAATATAATATTTAATACAAATAGTCGCGCGACAATCCAAACGCGACAAGTTTCCAAGATGGCAGCTGGTAGGACGAGTCCGTCGATACCGATTTTCGATCCATATTACTTCCAGATATGTCTAGGATTATAAATGTTCTAGAATTCCTTTTCCTTTTGCAATCAATAACCTGCAAACACTGGCAAGAGACGATCACCTTGATGTGTTGTAAATATTTGATTATTAGTTTTTTTTTAAACACACACATATATTTTCTAGGTGAAATTTCAAACAATTCAATTTTTCTGAAACAATTTTTTTATTTTTCCTTGGGTGAGGACAAGCAAATATATATACATATATACGAAGTGTGTTCAAAAGGTATCGCGACTTTGGTGTTTTTTCAAAAATTATTTTTTATTCATGAATACCTATTTTGTCCCCTTCAAAGTAATCCCCATGAAATATTATACACTTGTGCCTACGGTTTTTCCAATCTTCGAAGCCCTTCAAAAAATCATTTTTTAAAATCTTTTCAGCTCCTCCTTCGATGCCGTCTTTATCTCGTCAAGCGTAGCGTAACGTTGTTCTTTCATGGGCCTCTTCAGTTTAGGGAGCAAGAAAAAGTCACAGGGGGCCAGATATGGGGAATACGGTGGCTGCGGCATCATTAAGGTGTTGTTTTTGGCCAAAAGGTCGCGCACAAGCAACGATGTGTGAGCAGGGGCGTTATCGTGGTGCAAAAGCCAATTTTTGTTATTCCACAAATAAGAGCGTTTCTGGCGGATTGCTTCGCGCAAATTGCGCATAACTTGCAGGTAATATTCCTTATTGACCGTTCTACCCTGTGGCAAGAACTCATGATGCACCACGCCCCTGCAATCGAAGAAAACTGTCAGCAAAACTTTCACATTCGACCGAACTTGGCGCACTTTTTTCCGTCTTGGTCCGTGCGGCAGCTTCCATTGAGATGATTGAGCTTTGGTTTCCACGTCATAACCATAAACCCACGCTTCGTCACTAGTTATGACCCTCTGGAGCAAATTTGGGTCGTCGCGGACAGAGTCCAACATCTCATTAGCAATGTTCATGCGGTGCTGTTTTTGGTCGCAATTGAGCAATTTTGGTACGAATTTCGCGGCGACTCGTCTCATGCCCAAATCATTGATAAAAATCGAATGGCACGAGCCAATCGGTATGTTTAGGTCCTCAGCAACTTCTCTAACGGTGATTCGACGATTGGCCAATATCATTTTCTCCACTTCATTAATTTTTTCGTCTGTTGTTGAAATGCTCGGGCGTCCGACACGCTCTTCGTCGTTCACATCTTCTCGGCCTTCTGAGAACATTTTGTACCACCGATAAACGTTGCTTCGGTCCAAGATAGCTTCTCCGTATGCCACAGTCAACATTCGGAATGCATCCGCGCACTTAATTTCGTTTTTCACACAAAATTTGATACAGGTTATTTGATCCATTTTTTTAATAGGTTAAAATCGAAGACGATCCAAAACACCTGCAAGCAAAGCAGCTGTCAACAATTAAGTGAACATTCAAAATGGCCGAGCTTGTCGGCATAAGTGAGAGACATGAGTACCAACATAAAGCCACAAAATGATCGAAATTCGAATATACATAACCCGCGAAAGTTCAAAAGTCGCGATACTTTTTGAACACACCTCGTATATATCGATAGCATTTTAATTGCAGTATAAATTATTGCCAGCAGAAGGCATAATAGAGATTCCATAAAAATTTAAGCAGTCATAGATTTAGCCTTTTTTTAAATATAATTTTTGTTCTATCCTTGAAGGTGGAAGGTAGCCAAGAGTGAGGTCTCGAGGCTGAGGCAAAGACGGACTCCCGTAATCTCTTTTATTACATAAATTGACTGACTGACTGCTAACAACTTGTAGCGCTATTTATACATGAAGTCAGAAATGAGTATGCAAAGAGGATATTTGCAATTCTGCAAATATCCCAAGTATGTAAATACACAACATCCTCCCCTCCTAATAATATTGGAGACGGTCTGGCGGTCTCCTGGATCGCTGGGGTCTGGGGCTCCAACTCGGGACTTTTCCTCCAGAAGCAGCAACAGGACTCTGGTTGGCTCCAACTGGTGCCAAGTTCTGCCTTGTTGACCGCGGCTTCTCTCGCTGGGGTTTAGGGCTCCAGCTTGGGACCTTTTCTCCAGAAGCAGCAACAGGACTCTGGTTGTCTTCAACTGGTGCCAAGTCTTGTCCTGTCGATTTCGGCTTCTCTGCCAATTCCATATCTGGCAGTTTCCTCTCAGGGATCTCCAGGCCAACTTGAGAGGGCTTCATCTTAGGATGGTTTTCCAGGGTTTCCGTAGATGTACTTGGAAGTACTAGCCTCGGATCTTTCGGTACTGTAGTCTCTGGTTTTTCCTTTACAGGGCGCAACTGGTTTATATGCCTCTTTAAAGTTTGGTCCTCATACCCTATTAGGTAGTGGCGGCAAATAAGGAGTTTTAGTATTGTGCCCAGCTTCCACTTTGGTCCAGCAGCATAATTCCGGAAATAAACATCGGAACCTATGATGAAATTCTCTTGCTTTTTTAGGGCATCATGAAACACCTCTCCTTTAAATTCCATTTTAGGCATTAGATTTGAAAACCTTGTTTTCAAACGCCTTTCCAACAATAGTTCCGCCGGCGATTCCTTCATCACTGTCTGTGGAAATGCTCTCTGAGCCAATAAAAATCTCTCCAAGTTTGTCTCAAGGCCACCCTTTCCACTGTTCTTCCTTAGTGAGGTCTTGAACTCTCGCACATAGCGCTCAGCTAATCCATTTGTGCTTAGATTGTATGGGCTTGTTTTTGTATGCCGAATTCCGTTCATCTTGGTGAATTCCTCAAATTCCTTTGAGACAAACTGTCGCCCAATTTCCGTTACCAATAATTCCGGCAGTCCTAACCTTGCAAACACTTGCCTAAGATGGTAAATAATGATTTTGCTGGTTATTTATTTCAGGATGAAAATCTCCAACCATTTTGTATAGGCGTACACTATGACCAAAAACTTCTACCCATAAAAGGGCCGGCCAAATCCATATGTAGGCGATGCCAGGGTTTTTCGGGCCAAGTTCATTCTGATATCGTGGACGGAGGATTATTTGGAGATTCCTGACAGATGGTACACTCCCGGGTCATATCCTCGATGTTCCCATCTATTCCAGGCCATCAAAAATATCTCCGTGCGATAATTTTCATTTTTATTATTCCAAAATGCATCTCATGGAGGTCTCTCAGAATCTGCGATCTCAACTTGGGAGGAATTACTATCCGTTCCCTCCACTGTAAGCAGCCAAAATCCACACTTAGTTCATTCCTAATTTTGTAGAAAGGGAACAACGGATTTTCTTTCGAGATTTTTGGTATTTGCCAATTGTCTTCCCGGACATTCCTCAAAACAATTGAGAGGATCTTGTCTCTTCTAGTTTCAAAAGCCGCATCCCGGAATGAAAAAGGCACTTCATTCATTTTTCTCAGAAGCAAGACTTGTTCCTCATCAATAGACTCTCTCAACTGCTTTTAACGGCAACCTTGATAAAGCATCCGCATTTCCGTGGTTGACAGTCTTCCGAAATTCAACTGAGTAATGAAAAGCACCCAGCTTTAGCGACCAACGCTTTATCCTTGACGCTGCACATACTGGAATCGGTTTGTGAGGTGAGAACAAGTGCATCAGCGGCCTGTTATCCGTCACCAACACAAACGAGCGTCCTAGAAGGTATTGCCTGAATTTATCACAGCCATAAACAATACTTAAGGCTTCTTTCTCAAGATGGTAATATTTTTTTTCAGCATCTGTAAGGGTTCGCGACGCAAACGCTATTAGACTCTCCTGCTTATTTTTGTCTCGGTGACTAAGTACCACACCAAGTCCATAGCTTGAGGCATCGCATGCCAGTACCAGTTCCTTCGTTGGATCATAGTGTGCCAACACTGACTCATTTGTCAATAATGATTTGCATCTATTGAACAATATCCTATGTTCTCTTGTCCATTTCCGAAGAGTATTTTTCTTCAACAACTTGTAAAAAGGAGTTAAAATATGAGAGATATTCTCTAAAAATCTGGCGTATTACATCAACATTCCGTTAAATGATCGTAACTGGCCAATGTTCTTAGGCTCAGGAGCATTAGAGACTGCTTGAATCATGTTGATCAATGGATGCAGGCCGTTCTTATCGATTCGAAAACCCAAGTTATTTTTATTCAATTTCAAGCCTATGTCCTCTAATCTTTTAAATACCAGCTCCAACTTGGCTTTATGCTCATTTGCATCTCTACCTGACACCAAAATGTCGTCAATATAACAAGCCACTCCTGGTATGTCAGCAAAAATGTTGTCCATCAACCTCTGGAATTTATTCGGTGCTACAGCCACACCATAAGGGAATCTTTTATATGCAAACAATCCCTTCGTATTATTTATATTTACTACTCCTTTGGCCTCTGCTAGCTCTACCTGCAGATAGGCCATTGAAAGGTCCAGAGTTGAGAAAACTGTACTACCCGATAATTTAGAAAAAATCTCATCTATCGTAGGCAATGGGTATTTATCCAATATAATTGCCTTATTTGCCGTACTCCTAAAATCTCTCTCTCCACAGATTCTAATTCTGCGCCATCTTTCTTCAAAACTGGCACTATGGGTGCTGCCCAGTCGGCGTAATCAAGAGGCTCTAAAATTCCATTATCTACCATATCCTCCAATTCATCCTCTACCTTTTTTTTCTTAGCAAAAGGCAAACTTCGAGCCTTACAAAACACTGGTGCTGCGTCCTTCTTAATGCAAATATTTAATTTTACATCTTTTAAGCAACCCAGTTCATTATTGAATATAATTGAATATTTTTCAATTAATTACTTCATGCAAGATTTTTCAATGAATCTTAGCCATTCCCTTCCCAGTAAAACCTCTGGGAAACCTTCATCCACCACTATTAATCTAAGTTTCTTTCCGGCTTCTCCAACAAAAACGTCCCTTTCTCCTACTATCTTAATAGGATTATTGCACAAGGTTCTTAAATTCTTCGAAGTAGGAAATAATTTTACTTTCCAGAATTTCTTGAAGATGGTTTTCGGCATCAATGTTACCGGACTTCCAGTATCCACTACACACTTTAATATATTTCCGTCTAAAGTGAGCGTAACTTTAGCCTCCGTTTCGCCCTTAAGGGACAGTATCTGTTCGTGCACATAGCTATTTTTCAGTGCATAATTTGCCGCTTTGCATACTTCACTTAGATGCCCGATCTTTTTGCACTTATAACAAGCCTTTGACTTGTGTGGGCATGCTGGTGCTAGGTGGTAATTCCTTTCGCCGTTCGGTAACACCTTTTCACTCCTGCCGTAGGGCTATATTTCTGCACAGGGGTGTGCCTCTCCCTTCTATTTCTTTCAGAATGCGAGGTCACTTTGCCTATGCAATTTCCATTTATTTATTTATTTATTTATTTATCAAATCAGACGCGATATCCCTACAAGGGATGCTTGCATCAATAACAACACTAAATTCAGATACTATATTACATAAAAAAAAAATAAATAAATAATTACAAGATTTGAAAAGATAAGAAAGAGGACATTAAAATCATTCTTGATTTTACATCATAACCAACAAAATAAACAAACCAAAAATATATATATATACAAATAGGTAATAATTAAGGTTTTTTTAACCAAGAGAGAAAATCATAGATATATTTACAGAATTTTCTAAATTTAAAATACGAGTCCTTACTATTTACAAACATAAAAAGATCCTTGTATTCGATGTTTTCCCGGTTTCTGTAGTTCTGGAAGATTAGGCACTCAAGAAGCAGATGACTGGAATCCTGCTTTCTCTTTCCACATAAACATCCCGGATCGTCTATAGCTCCTATTCGAAACAGAAAATCTCCGAAATTTCCATGACCAGTAACGAATTGCACATTGTAAAAGTCAGGGCGGAAATATTTTGGAATGCCCAAAGGGAAAAAGAGACGAAAGTGATCACTTGTATTAGAAAACATATCTTCCATTCTTGTTCTCAAAAATCATTTTATAATTGAAGGAGAATGTGGACTGAACGTTCGTTGGTCTTCCTCGCTTAGTTGGTCCAATTCATATTTAATCAATCTTGATTCGATAAAATCAGTCAGGAATGGGATCTCTGCCAGACAGTGGACACAATTTGAGGAAGATGTTTTAAACGATCTAGTAGCCCAAAGAACAATTTGGTATTGCATCGAATTTAATTTCTGTTTACAGCGGTTATTTATTTGGTAAAACCAAATTTCAGCTCCATATGTTAGAATAGGTCTAATTAGCGTCTTATACAAAATTAACCTTTTATTAGAGTTTATACCCCATATTTTGCCGCTGAGGGAAAAAAAGCAGATTTTTCATGCGATGCGCCTTATGCAAAATCTCATTGATGTGCGGGGTGAAATTTATTTTTGTTTTAAACCTATGATTAGATAATTTCATTCCCAAAATTTTGATTTCATTTGAAGGCTTTATGACGGTTTTTTGAAATTCCAGCTGGAACCTATGGAAATTGTGAAAGTGAATCAAGTTTTTCTTGCAGTTCACTAGCATCCTTCTCGGCTAACTCGTACGAGACTGCAATGGCCAATACTCAATCCAGCTTTCATCATCATCTTCTTGCAAGAGTCTCTTCTGGAGGGCTTCGGATGACAAGCCTGCTACGAATCTATCTCGTAACATCATCACCAGCATACTGCCAAATTCACAATTTGTGGCTAGGTGCTTCAGTTCTCTTAGATACTCAGAAACAGTTTCAGTTTCTTTTTGTGCCCTTTTTAAGAATTTGCATCGCTGAGGTATAATTTTTGGCTTAGGCTCTAGATGTTGTCTTATTTTTTTAATTATTACTTCATAAGACTGCTCTTTTATCTTTTCAGGGTAAAATAAATAATTCCCTAGTTTAAGGAGTTCAGAGTTTAATAAACTTAACAAGATTACGACCTTTTTCTGGTCACTTGTTTCATTAGCTTCGCAAGCCGCTTCAAATCGCTGTACGAAGATTTCAAATTTTCTTCCTACGAATCGAAGACTCTGAATGGTACAGCTTGATTATTTGCCATCTTTCCTCAGTTTGATGCTTTGAGTCAGTCTAAGTCCGCAATCCTTAAAACCTCGTGGTCGCTCCCGAAGACACGTACCAATAGTTGCAAACCTCGTAGTCACTAACGTAGCTTCCCGTAGATTTTCTCGTCGCCAGAATTGTTCTCTTCTTGGAGGTGGAAGGTAGCCAAGAGTGAGGTGTCGAGGCTGAGGCAAAGACGGACTCCCGTAATCTCTTTTATTACATAAATTGACTGACTGACTGCTAACAACTTGTAGCACTATTTATACATGAAGTCAGAAATGAGTATGCAAAGAGGATATTTGCATTTCTGCAAATATCCCAAGTATGCAAATACACAACAATTTTAAACCGTTATAAAGTAAAGAAAGGGAACAGTAAGCTATATCCTGATAGCTGGATGTGTATCTATATCGAAAAGTGTAGTTATTCTGTTTAATGAGAATTAAAATAATAATCGAATATTAACAAATTATCTTTGGGAATTTGAACAACTGTTTTGAAAGATTTGAACAGCTTTGAGTAGATAGAAATACTGGAGTTAGAGTGGAGGATTAGATGCAAAGACT
Source organism: Cordylochernes scorpioides (assembly GCA_030710605.1). Taxonomy (NCBI): domain Eukaryota; kingdom Metazoa; phylum Arthropoda; class Arachnida; order Pseudoscorpiones; family Chernetidae; genus Cordylochernes; species Cordylochernes scorpioides. Next base: position 57,217,205 of record CP092871.1, on the reverse strand, counting down.
TTAGCCACTCGACGCAAATAACTCTAGTGAATAATTGTAGTGTTAGCTTACTGTAGGAAGGAAAACCTTTGACTCACAGGATATGCGAGAGGCAGAATTTTCAAGAATTGGCAGAGCCGAGGGTAATATTTACACAGGTATATGGGGGTAAAGCAGCTATTCAAACAAGAAAAGAGACAGGTTTATGTTTTAAGTATTCTCAGTGGAAGCAGATTCCACTGCAAATATTCAATAATTTATCAAATTTGAAGTCATTCATGACGAGTTTAGCACGGTATTGACGCCTGAAGTGGCTTTCATTGGGATTAGTCGAGCTTGCAAATAACTAGGAGAAGTGAAGCATGTCACGCCAGTGTACTAAGATATAATGGAGAAAACTTACGTTGAGCCAATTGAAATTATTGGAGAATTATGAAATTGAGATCTTATTCTTTGAATTTTATATTAGTTTCAATTCCGCGATATGGACGGCGTTATAAGTCGTGTGAAAGTTGATCCGGCCACGCAAGGGATGGTCTCCTGGAAGTGGCACGATCATAAATAGTACTTATTGAATGCCGGGCGGGATCGCACTTGAAATATTTAAATGTCGTCAAGAAATGATAACTAATTAAAGAAACACCCTAGAGAATTGGGGCTCGACATAATTACGACATGGAAAGCTCGACAAAAGTACACTGGTAGCAAATGAGATATTGCTATTGTATAGACAACCACTTCTTCCTGAAATGTGCAGCGGGTGTTAGTCCCAAAGTTAAGTCCTTTGAGGCGGCATTTTCCTTTGCAGATGACATAAAGACGCATGACAAAACAGCACATAAGCTTTTTAAACAAACCTCAATTCCTGTCATTTATTTAGTAGACCAATAGCTGTAAAACCTCTGGAAACTTCCATACCCTGTTGGAATATTCCATAAGAAAAGAGCGATCCAATTCTATGAGCCGCTATCCTGTAAAACCAGAGTTGTACTCCATCCAATATTTTTTTTCCAATGGTAGTTGCTGTGTAGCATAGGGCACACCAGTAAGATATTTCCAGACTGTTGTCATATACCCAATTCAAAAAACAAGAAGACTACACTATTTGATCTAGTTCATATCTAGCATCTGTATAAGCTCAATAAGCAAAATAGTAATTTAAGCAGACTTTATTTTATTATGTTTTAACTAATTTGTAATGCTATAGATTTTCTTTTTGTTTTACAAGGTGACTATCTCGCCGAGTATGTGTAAAGTTTAAAGATCTGAATTATCAGGATGATACATAATTAATACCAATTAATATTTCCATTCTGATATGAAGTAAAAGCAGCGACACCAGTAGCTTTATTTGTATCTACCATAGCTATAGCTAGCCATGGTTTCAATACAACCCGGAACGAGCTTATCTCCTCGAATGGGAGATTAGGGGGGGTGAAACAAGACGTGAGGAATTTTCCTCAAAGTTTCACGGTAGCCCACTAATCTTTCACCCTGAGTGAGTGTTGGACTTTAGCATGAAGCTGGCAGGAGAGGGGATAGTCTCCCAGAATAGCTTCCAATGAAGAATTGTTGATTTGTTTAGAATATTTTTTAATGAACCTGATTCCAATAATTATTAATTAAACATTATATTTATTGATTTACAAGAGAGAGAACAAAATATAAAAGGGAAACTAATATCGAACAAAGGAACTTTTTTCTGTTTCGGTTAGCGCCTATTTACCTGTGAGCCTACACACACTCTGTGGAACAATTAATTAATATATATACAACATACGCTCCCATGCGTGTAAGCTCTAACCAGCAAGTCCAAGGGTATCTTCACATTTCCGTAGTTTGTCCTTATAGTACACATCATATCTTTGATTGCATCCAACAGCAACCGGTCTGGCCTTTCTTTTATTTATGCCGTCATTTGATGTTTTCTTCGTACTGTAGAACCATTTTGTTAAAAGTCGTGGCATAGAATATGTAAATATCTTTTTGAGTGTATGACTTGGAATGTAAATTTCTTTTAAATGAATTATTATTATGTCAAATATATTTTGAATGGATTATTATTATGTAAATTCCCTTTTTGTATATAACTGAGCCGTGTTGTTGAAATAAAGAGTTTCTTAGTAGAGCGAGAGCTTTACGTGTGTAGCCGCTGGTTTTTGTCTTCGTTATTTTCTTTTCTTGCTTGATCACCCGAGGCAGTCCAATCAATATCAAGACTTTGGGTAAAAGTCTTACTTGTTAAGAGGAGGTTTCTTCAATCTGACCTCGCGTACCTTAACATTTAGTGGCGTCCCCGGGTGGGCTGCGTGGGCTGGTCGAGTAGAGAAGGCGGGAAGACCTGTAGGCGCTGTCTCCCGAGGAACAGAAGGCGGGAAGACCTGTAGGCGCTGTCTCCCGAGGAAAAGAAGGCGGGAAGACCTGTAGGCGCTGTCTCCCGAGGAACAGAAGGCGGGAAGAACTGTAAGCGCTGTCTCCCAAGCTAAAGAAGCTCAAGGGAAGAGAAGCTAAAGAAGCTCAAAGGCAAAGAAGCTGAAGAAGCTCAAAGGCAAAGAAGCTAAGGAAGCTCAAGGCAAAGAAGCTAAAGAAGCTCAAGGCAAAGAAGCTAAAGAAGCTCAAAGGCAAAGAAGCTAAGGAAGCTCAAGGCAAGGAAGCTAAAGAAGCTCAAAGGCAAGGAAGCTAAAGAAGCTCAAAGGCAAAGAAGCTAAAGAAGCTCAAAGGCAAAGAAGCTAAGGAAGCTCAAGGCAAAGAAGCTAAAGAAGCTCAAAGGCAAAGAAGCTAAAGAATCTCAAAGGCAAAGAAGCTAAAGAAGCTCAAGGCAAAGGAGCTCAAGAAGCCCTTTGTTAAAGGTTTAAAGGAGCTCAAGAAGCCCTTTGTTAAAGGTTTAAAGGAGCTCGAGAAGCCCTTTGTTAAAGGTTAAAAAGAGCTCAGTGAAGCTCAAGGTTTAAAGGAGCTCAAGAAGCCCTTTGTTAAAGGTTAAAAAGAGCTCAGTGAAGCTCAAGGTTTAAAGGAGCTCAAAAAGCCCTTTGTTAAAGGTTAAAAAGAGCTCAGTGAAGCTCAAGGTTTAAAGGAGCTCACAGGGCCCTTTGTTAAAGGTAAAAAGGAGCTCAAAAGGCCCTTTGTTAAAGGTTAAAAAGAGCTCAGTGAAGCTCAAGGTTTAAAGGAGCTCAAAAGGCCCTTTGTTAAAGGTTAAAAAGAGCTCAGTGAAGCTCAAGGTTTAAAGGAGCTCACAAGGCCCTTTGTTAAAGGTTAAAAGGAGCTCAAAAGGCCTTTTGTTAAAGGTTGAAAAGAGCTCGGTGAAGCTCAAGGTTTAAAGGAGCTCAAAAGGCCCTTTGTTAAAGGTTAAAAAGAGCTCAGTGAAGCTCAAGGTTCAAAGGAGCTCACAGGGTCCTTTGTTAAAGGTTTAAAGGAGCTCAAAAGGCCCTTTGTTAAAGGTTAAAAAGAGCTCAGTGAAGCTCAAGGTTTAAAGGAGCTCAAAAAGCCCTTTGTTAAAGGTTAAAAAGAGCTCAGTGAAGCTCAAGGTTTAAAGGAGCTCAAAAGGCCCTTTGTTAGAGGTTTAAAGGAGCTCAAGAGGCCCTTTGTTATAGGTTTAAAGGAGCTCAAGAAGCCCTTTGTTAAAGGTTTAAAGGAGCTTGAGAAGCCCTTTGTTGAAGGTTAAAAGGAGCTCAAGGGAAGAGAGAAGCTCAAGTAGACAAAGAGGTTGAAGAAGCTCAAGTAAGGTAAGAGGATACCTACAGGGTGAAAGGCTACCTACAAGGTAAAAGGATACCTACAGGGTGAAAGGATAACTACAAGGTGAGATGGAGGATGTTAGCAGAAGGCGTAGAAAGGCGATAAGAGGCGTTTTTACCGAAGTGGTAAATGATATGAATACAGAGTTAAGGGATCCTCTTATTGATAAAAGTGGCATATATGCCAAATTTGATAGATTAGAATCTCTCCATTTGGAGCTGGTGGCATTGAATGAACGATGCCAGGCAATTTTATTGGCCAAAGATGAGGCTACTGACGATGAAATTGATAAAGAATTTGAGGATTGTGAAGTCTACATCACGGAAAGATATTATTTGAAGGCTAGAATTCGCGTAATGCGTGAGCAGGATAGGGATGCTCAGGTCAAGACTTCTCAAGTTCCACCAGGGGCGTCTAGTGCCTCTCCGAATTCAGAAACCGATAATCAGAACGTTATCAAACTTCAGACTATTTCTACGTCTCTATCGAAAAGCCCGGAAGAGTCCATGAAAAATGAAATTGAAGGCGTGGAAAAAGAGGATTCTGTATAAACTGCTAGAGCTACGGATGTTAAGCCTGCTCTAGCTAAAGCTAGAATGCTAAAGGAAGCTTCTTCAGCTCCCTCTATAATAGATATTGAATATGAAGAGGCAAATTTAAAGGATAAGGAAGATTCTGAAGCGAAGCCTAAGGGCGACGGAGTAAAGGATTCTGAGACTGCAATTAAAGGTTATAAACCGGTGAGCAATTCTAGAGCAGTAGCTGAGGGTACTGATTCAAAGGTGGAAGAAGAAAAGCTAGATGTAGAACAAGGTATTGATTCAGCGGTGGAAGAAAAGATAGATGCAGAACAGGGTACTGATTCAAGGGTGGAAGAAAACCCAGATGCAGAACAAGGTACTGAATCAAGGATGGAGGAAGGGATTATTGATACAAAGGATTGGTTGAATGATGGGTTCATCGAAGGAGTTGATGAAATTCCACCTGAGGGAAAAGGATACTGGTTTCCTGATCGCCCTGTATTTGGGTGTGAGTCCGAAACGACGCCTATACGGCCAGTATGTGACGGCGCGTCCTGTCGAGGACGCAGCGGACTATCCGTGAGGCGATATTTAAAAAAGATACCCAATCTACTGAGGAGAATCCCGGAAATAGGGATAAAACTTCGGAAAAATAAGTACGGAGTTTTGGCCGACGTGAGAAGATATTTCCAGGTAATGGCCATCAGGGAAAATGATTGGGACTACCTCCAATTTCTTTGGAAGAGGAAGATGGACGCTTATGTGGCAACCTCCGGTGGTGTGTATGGAGAGGGTGCCGCAGTGTGCCGAGGAGAGGATGGTTTTTCCTGGATGAGAGCCTGGGCTCCCTGCAACGGTGTCCCACCTGCCTGGATCCCCCCATCACGGTGGAACGGATTTTTTTCTTTTTACAAAAAAGAAAGATGGGGGTATGTTAAAAGTCGTGGCATAGAATATGTAAATATCTTTTTGAGTGTATGACTTGGAATGTAAATTTCTTTTAAATGAATTATTATTATGTCAAATATATTTTTAATGGATTATTATTGTGTAAATTCCCTTTTTGTATATAACTGAGCCGTGTTGTTGAAATAAAGAGTTTCTTAGTAGAGCGAGAGCTTTACGTGTGTAGCCGCTGGTTTTTGTCTTCGTTATTTTCTTTTCTTGCTTGATCACCCGAGGCAGTCCAATCAATATCAAGACTTTGGGTAAAAGTCTTACTTGTTAAGAGGAGGTTTCTTCAATCTGACCTCGCGTACCTTAACACATTTACTATTGATGACTTTCATACCATTTTCCCTTGGTACTAGTGTCCATACTTTATGCTTCTCTATTTCACTGAGCTCTTCTTCCATTGCTTTGTGCCATTCATTTCTTTCTCCACTATCCATTGTTTCTTTAAAGTTGCGGGATATAATGATCCATTTCCATAATTAAGTTTGCATCATTCCTATCTTTTATTCTTTGAGAGCGTCGAACTCCTTCTTTGATCAATTTTCTTTCTTATTCTTCAAGTCTTGCTTTGCGCCGTTCTTCTAAGATGCTCTTTGTTTCTCCTTTCTGTCTTCCTCCTTTTACGCATCTTTCCTCTATCGGTTCAGGTTGTGATGAGTCATTATCACAGTCACCACCTGGTTTTACTGAAGTATCCTCCTGAGACTTCATTTTACTCTCTGTGACAGGATTGTCTTCTTTCAAGATATGAAAGTTTTCAGCAACTATTTCTTCACAATTTTCTTTATAGGTCAAATTATCACAATTAGTATCTTTCTGAATATCATTTGCATAATCAATTCCTCTCTTATCTTCACTAAACTTTACTTATCTGACTCCATGGATTCTCTTTGTCATTATATCATATATTCTGTAAGCTTTTATTTTAATGGAATAACCAATAAATATTCCCTTTCTGCCCTTTGGTGAAAACTTGTTTCTTCTTGGTTTGCTCTCAAGCCAATGTGTCAAACATCCAAATATTCGAATGTGTTTGACCGACGGTTTCCTGCCATTCCATCTCTGCATAGGTGTATGGTGCTTGATATACCTGTGGGGGGTACAATTCTTAATGTATGCAGCTGTAGCAATTGCCTCTGCCCAAAACTTCTTGCGTAATTTTGAGTCAATTAGTAAGGTTCTCGCTGTATCTATAAGAGTCCTATTCACTCTCTCTGCGACTCCATTACTTTGTGGTGAGTATGTGGTGGTAAGTTGCTGTTGGATCCCACTTCTCTTGAAAAGTCCTTCAAATCTAGAGTTACAAAATCAGTTCCATTGTCCGTTCTTACATCTTTTATTCTAAGAATTAATTTGTTTTCGGCTCTTGCTTTAAATTCTTCAAATCTTCCAAAGGTCTCATCTTTCGATCTCAGGAAATATACAAAGATTATTCTACTGTAGTCATCTACTATAACAAGAAAATACATATATCCTCCTAAAGATTGACATGGCATTGGTCCACATAAATCCATATGAATCAACTGCAGGGGCTTAACTGTATAATTATCTGTAATATTATATGGCTTCTGAACCTGTTTTCCCATTATGCATGCTTCGCACTCTGGTAAACTTTCAAATTTTAGATCCAATAATCTTACAATATGTCCTTGAATCATTTTTTCATGTATTCTTCATTAATATGGTTTAATCTTTTATGCCATAAACTTATATTGCTATTTTATTTGATAAATGTGTATTTATAACCATGACATTTTCATTTTTTGCTATTGGTACATTTCTTAGTTTTGTTTCCATCATAAACATTCTATCTTTAATATATGCTTCAGTAACTAAATCATTCCCTTCATTATAAATTTTTGCTCCATCCTTAGTGAAAATAACTGAATTTCCTTTGTTGACTAATTTGTATACTGACAAGAAATTATTTCTTAGATTTGGTACATGTAAGATATCTTTGATGAGAATATTTTCTTGGCCTTCACTTGTTCATGTAGTAAGTCTCATATCTCCTTTGGCTGTGGCCTGGGTAGTTTTGCCCTTCTCAGCTAGGTTGATTTGACTTTCATAATCTACCACATTTTCCATCAAAGTTAGGTTTGGAGTTAAATGTGCGGTGCATCCTGAATCTATACACCATATTTGCCTATCATTTCTCCCATCTGGTGAATCTTCAAATTCTTTTACATATGTTTTAAATGCTTGCTCATTAAATCCACTTTTCATAGTATCCACTAGGTTATTTGAATGTTCCCTACTGTATTTGTGATTTCTATAACCAGGAGTCCATTTCTTTTGTTATCCTTGTTTCTGTTTATCTCGAAACCAGCAATCATTAGCTAGATGTCCCTTTTTATTTCAAACAAAACATTTTTTTTGGCTGAAATTGTTTAACTTTAATATCTTCAATTCTGTATGCTTGTTCATGCCCATTCTCAACTGATTGATTTAATCTCATATTTCTTCTCGACTCCTCTTCTCTTAGAGTTTGTTGAATCTCTTCAATTGTTGCCTCTCTCTTTGATCGTAAGACAATAGCAATATTTTCATATTTTGGATGTATGCCTCTGACAATATGAAATGAAAATTCTCTTGAGAAAAATTGATGCCCTAATGATGAACTTCCAGCAGCAATATTTTTGCTCTCGTTATATATTCATCTGCAGTTTCATTATCTTTCATTTTAATGTTCTTTGATTCTAAGCCTATATCAATAATTTTATCTTCCAAATTGACTGTGTATGTTTTTCTCAGTGAGTCCCATACTTTCTTCGCACTTGTTTCTTTTATGAATATTCCAGCTTGTTCATTTGTCAATGTAGTGATGATTATCCCAAATGCTTCATCATTTTTATCACTCCAAATCTCCCAAGAACTTTTGTCTTCCATATCAGGTTGTGGATCGGAAATACACATTTAAATAATTTTCTTCCTCTTAAAACTTCGGCGATTTTCAACGCTCATATTTGATAATTAGTTCCAGTTAATGGTTCAATTTTTGTTTGGGATAAAAAATTATATTCAGCCATTTTCTCCTTTTGAGCTAATATAAACAAACAAATATAATTTAAAAACAAATATATATTTTAAATTTATTTAAATACTAGCGGACGTACCCGGCTTCGCCCGAGGTTTTACCCGAGTAAAGGTTTGTCTAGCGAACATTTGTTAAAACAATTCTCTAAAAACTTATTAAAAAAAAAGATATATTTTGATAATTTGAAACTCGTAAATTTGAATTTCTCGATAAAGTGAACATTTTTTCCCGGTCCCTGTGTGCCGTGTCATCCTGAATTTTGTCTTTCCTAATTTTCTACATTAGAAAATCATAGTTTTATCTAGTGAACATTTTTTCCCGGTCCCTTGAAAAATACTCGATAAGTTGAATAAAATCAATATTAATTGGTTCTCTCGGTAATTGTAAGTTAAAGGAATAGTATCTTCGCCTCGGAATTGTATCATTATTCTTGTCTCAAATAAATTGCCGTGTCATCCTGAGATAATCTTACTTTTGATAAATAATATTTAAGATAACAAACTTAGTGATACGAAAACTTGTTATCATCGTTACAATGGGGGCGCTGCTTGCGAGTTAAATCTACAAATCTGCAAATAACTCTAAGGATATACAAGATATTCATGAAATTATTTTTCAAAAACCTTCCCGGTGATATACCTAATTATATCCCAAAATTTCTCGGCGATTGGATGTATGGTTTTGAATCTATAGAGTACAGACAGACAGACATTCAATTTTATATATATAGATTGGGTAGCTTTTAAACATGCAATACATAGATATAATTTAACTTAATCTATATAAATACCTTTAATCTTCTCAGAAGTGCTTCAGTTCACCGATCAGAATAAACTTCTTGCTTAATCTTCAGATTAAATATTTTCTCTTTTGAGCTTTATATTTAACAACCACGCTCTGCTACCAATTTTTGACTTTGCTTAGAATATTTTTAATGAAACTGATTCCAATAATTATTAATTAAACATTATATTTATTGATTTACAAGAGAGAGAACAAAATATAAAAGGGGAACTAATATTGAACAAAGGAACTTTTTTCTGTTTTGGTTAGCGCCTATTTACCTGTGAGCTTACAAACACTCTGTGGAACAATTAATTAATATATATACAACAAGAATGATAATAGATCGGAATCCAATCCCGATGAAAGGTTTCATATTGGGAACTACTGAGGGATGGAACTGGAAAGGATGATAGATAAGTGATGGAAATGGAAAGGATGATAGATAAGTGATGGAAACGGAAAGGATGATAGTAAAATGATGGAAATGGAAAATGATGATAGATAAATGATGCAAAGATTATTGAGAGATGATAATTGAAAGATGATAATAGTAGGGTGATGAAAAATCATATAAATATATAGAAAGATGATATAAAAATTTTGTTAAAGCGATGAATTTTGAATGAAAGATGAAATAAAGATGATGAGAAATGATAATAAGACTATAGAAGGGTGATAGAAAGACAATAGAAAAATGATAGAAGAGGGTGTAATTAATGTCTGAAGAGAGGTAGTTACTGAATCTTCTATTATCTACATAGAGCAAGTTTGGCTCTTCAGCTTATAGTATTCATAGATCATTTGTTTTGGCTTTGGTCTAGAGGCCAATATTTGTAAATTGTATAAAATAAGCACTGAGAGATTGTATAGGCTGATTTGCCTGAAGTTCAGTAACTGTATGCACTAATCTATATGTATGAGTCCATCTTAATTATTAAGTCTGGTCATATTAAATAACAAATTTATAATCTCCTTTTCAGTCGCAAAATTTTCTTTAAAGAATTCAGAACCTTTTTTTTTTCTCAGAGTTTTCAGTTTTTTTTTTTTTAAGTTATATTTTTGTTTTAGTGTCAAGATATGATTTAAGATTGAAGTGAGTTAAACAGTTTTTGTTTTAAAGGTTCCTAGTGGAGGTAAATAATAATAGAGTAAGATGATTATTGCTTCTACTCAAGAAGCCAAGTTCTTACAATTAAATTTTGATGAAGCATAAAATCCTAGTCAATCCCAATCATTCCTCGGGACAGTGTTGGGTAGCTTGAAACCCTCTAATTCACTATGTCCAAGGTATGAACGTGTATTGGCTAATTAATGAGTGCAGAAATATCAACGAGAAGCTTTAATTGTGGTAAGAGAAGTAGAAGGTAGTGTATGCGACCCAGTAATACGCCGGTCAACTAGGGTTAAGAAACCCACAGGGTGTAAGTCCTGCCTGTATTGCCAATAATAATCTGAATAGAATGTGTACAGCACCTCAAATCCAGTTTTTTAGTTTTAGTAATAATAGGATTTTAGAAATGAAGACAATTCCTTTTTTTGTTGTTGTTGTTGTTGTAATTTGTATCTGATTCATTCCGAATATAGGTGAAGACTTAGGAGACTTAGATGTTCAAGATAATTGCTGTGCTTATAACCAATCCTAAATGAAACGATTTGAAACATGTGTTAGGCAATAAACAAGCCCTATATTCCTTGACCACAAATCGTAAACAAAAGGGAATTTCAAATGAGAGTTTGTACTGCAATTATATCTAAGAAAGTATGAATAGGAGAACCATTTAGAACTCTGCTGTTAATTCCAAGGCATTGGGTTGGGTATCTGAAAGCCCTATAATTCCAATATCGAGGAGTTTAACTGAAAGAGCAGGGTGAGAGACAGAAGAATGAGGAAGAACGCCAATAACCTTAAACGGTAGATAAGCATGGCGAGATAAAATGGGGATGACCCCTTGGCAATGAGGTAAAACGCTTGAAGTTTAGTTCGTCCTAAAATTTTATGTGCTAGTCTATGATAAATTGTCTCTGCTTAGTCACCTAGCGTCAAGGCAAAAGGCAATTTTGGACAATTAGATGCACAGTTTCAAAAATAGGATATCTCCCAGTTTATTTGATTGTTTACAATCATTTTATTAATCATTTTAAGTATATATATATTATATAATCTAAAATACAAATATTTTATTTTTTTTTGAAAACATATATTTTATTTTTTCATTCTTTGACTGTTCTGCATTTTTGACCATATATTCAAAGAAATGCCACTTTTTATTATTATTGTTGTAAATATGTATATTTAACCCTACCTATCTTTTATTCACGATTATATAATTCATTGTATAAATTCTATATTCCTGTGATATAAATAATTTTTTATGTATATTTTTACTTCAAGAGATTCAAAATAAAAATCTGCTTGAAAGGTAAATAATTATCTTCACTTTTCCACGACTGCACCTCTTTTCAACAATCAAACACACAAAAAATTTCTAATCTATAACATATATATGTAGAGTTCAGAGTTTCTTGGCCAAGGTTTTTATAAACTCAACATATGAGAATTTTAAATTTTCGAATAAAAGGCCTGAGGCTGGTTCAACTGTCACATTTACAACCTTCCCACACTTTGAGACTTCTATTATAAGGTTACTACTTATAGAAAAGGGGGGAACATCAAGATATACATGTATAAAAATATATATATTTATTTATATAATAAATCCTTTAGTATAAAGAAATTGACTCCTCAAAATTTCTAACCATATTTAAAATTTCTAGTATATATTTTATTATTTCTTTTATTATTATTATTTTATTATTTCTCGTATATATCTTGATGTTTAATTATATTGTTGCACCAGGTTGCGGCTTGGCAGACTCTTCAGCCATGATTCTCTCCTGTGCTGGGTCTTGCATCTTACCAGAGCGTGTTTCAACCATCCTACAAATTTATATAAGGGAATAATGAGATAAGTCTACTTTAAGTAACCTCCAGAATGCTTTATTTATTTTCTCACATCAAAGAGAGCAGTGAAGTCACACGTGTACCTAAATACAAATGATGATAATCTAATCTGTTTTAAATAAATATCATAGAATATTTTATATAAAAATAAATAAATATATAATTTAAATTTCAAATATATTAAAAATAATATAAGAAATACGCCATTAATCATGATGTAACACTTCCCCCTCTCCAGAGGTCGTCACGTCCTCGTGATTGACCTCATCAATTCTTTCAAAATAGGGTTTGATTCTTGAGACATGGACAATCAATGGGTCTTGGCCAGGATTATCTTTTGGTTCAATTAAGTAATTTACGTTGGACAGCTTCTTTAATATTCTATATGGGCCAAATTATTTTCTCAGTAGTTTCTCACACTTTCCTATTTTCCTAATTGGTGTCCAAACTGCTACTAATTCTCCTGGTTCGTAGCTTCTTTCCATGTGTTTCTTGTCATAGTTCTTTTTCATTCTTTCTTGAGTCTTTATTGTGTTGTTAATAACTAATTTTCTTGTTCTGTTTATTTTGTCTAAGTGATGTTTTATGTATTCATCATAATCATCCTTGTCAATGTCCACCGAGATATTCCTGTCGTCCAAAAGAGACGTGGGTTCTCTTCCAAATATCAGGAAAAAGGGAGAATATCCTGTGGTTTCCTGAATTGTAGTATTGAAGCGTGAGTGATGAATGGGAGTATTTCGTCCCAATTCTTCTGATCAGTGTTCACATACATACTGAGAATATTGATCAATGTTCTATTTAACCGCTCTGTCAATCCATTAGTCTGGGGATGATAGCTCGTTGTGAAGCAATGTTTAATCTTGCACGTTTTCATCACCTCTTTCATTAAATTACTGGTAAATTGAGAGCCTCTGTCACTAATAAGATATTGTGGGGCTCCGTGCCGGAGAAAAATATCCTCTACTAGAAATTTTGAAACTTCTTTCACTGTTGCTTCCGAGACTGCTTTTGTTTCTGCATATCTAGTGTAGTAGTCCGTCAGCACGATTATCCATTTTTTCCTGTTTTTCGTAGATGGCAATGGACCAACAAAGTCAATTCCAATTCTTTCGAAAGGAAAGTTGGCTGGGGGAATGGGCTGTAGTAGTCCAGAAGGTAATTGGTTTGAGCCTTTTCTACTTTGGCAAAGGTGACACGTCTTAACGAACTCTGAGACATCCTTTAGCATGGATGGCCAAAAGTATTTACTCTTTATTCGGTACATGGTTCTGGCGACACCCAGATGGCCATTCGACATATGATTGTGATATTCTTTCATAATTTCTCTCTTTTTCTTCTCTGGAACCACAAGCAACCACGCCCTGCCTTCAGGGTTCGGGTTTTTCTTAAAGAGGCATCCATCTTCTACTTTAAAGTTTTGCGCAATTGATCGCCTGCTTCCATTAAGGTTTTTCTTAACACTTTCGATAAACTTATCCTATTCATCTGTTTTTTGATTTAAAAATAGCCTTTCAAAATCCTCATCCCAATCAGTTTCTGGTAAGGGTCCCCTAGATAAGCCATCGGCGTCCAGATGCTTCTTTCCTGATTTATGTATTATATCGAAGTCATATTCTTGAATTTTCAATGCCCATCTTGCCAATCGACCTGTTGGATCCTTCAAGTTTTTGAGCCAGCATAAGGCGTGGTGGTCTGTTACTATTTTAAAGTGTCTTCCATAAAGGTAGGGTCGTAATTTTGACATTGACCAGACAACGGCCAGACATTCTTTTTCAGTGGTTGAATAATTTTGCTCTGCTTTACTTAGGGTACGACTCAAATATGAGATCACTTCTCTTCACCACCGATGTCTTGGACAAGTGTTGCACCTATGCCGATGTTGGACGCATCAGTATGAACATAAGTAGGTGCATTTGGATTGAAGTGACCTAAAATTGGTGGACTTAATAGTGCTGTTTTTAGGGTTTGAAACGCTTCCACTTGTCTTTCTGTCCAGGTAAATGATACACTTTTTTTTATAAGGTTGGTCAAAGGGTCAGCAATTTTTGAGAAGTCTTTGATAAATTTTCTATAATATGAACACATTCCCAAAAAGGATTGTACTTCTTTGACCTTTTTGGGCCGAGGGAAATTTCTGACAGCTTTGATGTTATGTTCCGCGGGTTTTATACCATGTTTGCTCGTTATATAGCCGAGAATCTCCAATTCTTCAAAAGCAAATCGGCATTTTTTGTCGTTTAACCTTAAATTAGATTCACGAAAACATCTAAAAACAGCTTCAAGTCTTTTGAGGTGCGTTGGAAAATCCGGGCTATATATGATAACATCATCCAGATAACACAAACAAATTTGCCATCTCAGATTTCCAAGCATATTCTCCATATTTCTCTCAAAGGTAGCAGGCGCGTTACAAAGTCCAAAAGGCATCACGTTGAATTCATATAATCCATGTGCTGTAGTGAAAGCTGTTTTCTCTTTGTCTCTTTCTTCGACTTCAACTTGCCAATATCCAGATCTGAGGTCTATTGCTGAGAAGTGTGTAGATCCTTGGAGAGTATCCATAACTTCGTCTATTCTAGGGATCGGATAGACATCTTTTACTGCCACATTATTCAGTTTTCTGTAGTCCACACAAAATCTGTATTTACCATCTCGCTTCTTGACCAATATTACTGGAAAAGACCAGGGGCTAGAAGATGGCCTAATTATGCCTTCTGTAAGCATCTCGTCAATTTGCTCTTTTATAATATCTCGTTCTTTAGCACTTACCCGGTAAGGCTTGTGTTTGATTGGCTTCGCGTCTTCTGTGTCTATCCGATGTTTTGCCAAATTGGTTCTCCCTAATCTCGACGAAAAAAGATCTCCATACCTTTCTAAAACTTGTTTTAACTCCTTCTGTTCCTTTGGTGAAAGATTTTCGTTTATTTGGAATCTAGGTTCTTTGTTCTCTTCTACCTCTCTTTCTCGACTCACATTTATTTTCGCTGGACTACTTCCAAAAGCCAATGTTTGGTTTTTCATTATTTTTAACGGTCGAGGATACGGATTAGTTATCCAGATGTGTGTTTCCCTATTTATAACATTGATCAAGCTTCTTGCTAGACGAAGTCCATTTGTTTGAAACATTTTGCTGCTCTCCTCGATAATATATTCTCCATCCTCTGTTTCTACCAATGCCTTGATCAATTTCATGGAACATTCCGGTACAATGGAATCCTTGGCACTCTTTATTTTCAACATTTCAAAATTGATTTCGTCATGATTATTAGTCAAATCGTATTTGATATTTTCTTGCTTACAATCTATTTTTGCGTGCATTTTCTTAAGGAAATCTCTCCCAAGAATTAATGTCCGTAAATGCGTTTTCAATATCACAAAGTTGTGTGATAATGTTTCGTCATCAATTTTTATATTTAAAAATATTCTTCCTACCATGTCCAATTTTTTTCCATCGGGTCCTGCACAAATTTTTGCGAGTTTACTTATACCATGGCCTGTATCGAGGGCCGTTCTGAGGTCGACCACTGAGAGGTCAGCACCTGTATCAACCAAAGCTTCAAAAGTCCCTATCTTGTCCACGTTAATTTTTAATTTGTATTTAGAGTCCAACTTCTTGATTCCGTTTATGGTCGACTTGCTTTGATTGACAGATTCAGGCGCGACGCTTAGTTTAAATCTTCAACACGGAATATCTATTCCGGGTAGGAATATTTGTCTGTGTGTTATGACATACATCGGCATAAAGCCGAGGTCCTGATTTCTCTGATATTTCATTCATTTGGCATTTCTCTTCGACCTTCTCTTGGGTATCTGCTGGATCCTCTTCTAAGATTCTTATAAACTTGACCCTACAATAACGGGCCACGTGCCCTGGCTTGTTACATTTAAAGCAGATTGGTCTTCCATCTTCCGTCCTATTTTTGCTCACTTCTTGGCTTTTATTGTAGGTGTTTCTCTGAAGGTTTGGTTTTGGCACAAAGTTAGGATTATAAGGACGTCTAGGGGTAGAGGGCTGGGGAAAGTTGTTTCGATACTGTCTGGGAGTAGGAGGGGAGTCGTTCTTGTAATTATTGGAAACAGGGGCTTGGGGCCTGGAAGTGGTCTGGTAGTTTCGTGCGGCAGTCGGCGGCACGTACCTCGATTGTTGTTGGGGTCTAGAATAGCGTGGGCCGTTATATAGGTTTCTGGATTTCTCCACACGTTCCCGATACTTCTTTTCAAAAGAATCCATTTTCTTGCACACGACAAGAAGGTCATCGGTCGTTTTAGGAGGGTTCAGGTAGAGCGCGAATGAGTACTCTTTTTTCAGTCCTCCAATAACATGTTCAATTTTTGTTTCTTCTTCCATTGCGGGGTCAACCTTGTTGCACAACACTAGAATGTCTTCCGCGAACCTGATTGCTGGTTCATTCCAGTGTTGCATTCTGTTGAGCTTCATTCTAAGTTCTTCTTTATTCGCGTCCAAAGAAAAATCCTGAATGAGGCGGATTTTAATATTTTCCCAGCTCGTGAAACTAGTTTTGTGTAAATTCAACCAGGTTTTAGCGCTTCCCGTCATGTTCATGGCGGCATAACGAGAGATAATGTAGTCTGCCCAATGGTACAGGAAGCCAATTTCTTCAAGAGATTCAATCCTTGGGCGAGGGTCTTCCGTTCCATCATACTTGGGGATGTCGATGTTGGGATTCAGGACAACTGGGTCGGAACTAGCATCTCTACCAATTGTTGCACCAGGTTGCGGCTTGGCAGACTCTTCAGCCATGATTCTCTCCTGTGCTGGGTCTTGCATCTTACCAGAGCGTGTTTCAACCATCCTACAAATTTATATAAGGGAATAATGAGATAAGTCTACTTTAAGTAACCTCCAGAATGCTTTATTTATTTTCTCACATCAAAGAGAGCAGTGAAGTCACACGTGTACCTAAATACAAATGATGATAATCTAATCTGTTTTAAATAAATATCATAGAATATTTTATATAAAAATAAATAAATATATAATTTATATTTCAAATATATTAAAAATAATATAAGAAATACGCCATTAATCATGATGTAACAATATATATTATTAAAAAATAAATCTAAAGAAAAACCAGTAGGACAACAATTAAAAGAGGAAGAAAGACTATAATTCTCAATATGTAAACTATAATTTTTTATTTTTGCATCCAATGATGTTTTTCGTACCCACACAATATTCATATAAATAAAATATGATGTTGGCCTATAGATATACTATCCCTATTAAAGATTTAAGAAACAATAATATGCCTACTTACATTTCCGATACCTCCCCTTGCGGGGAGGCCAAGGTTTTTCCAGTCCCACTCTCATCCGTGACCACTTTCAAACTGACCACCTATCCTCTTCCCGGGTGACCAAATCATAACGAAATTATAAATCTTATCCTAAATCATAAAAATAAATCAGCTCACCCTCTGTGATAGGTCCAAAAAAGCTAAATAATATACCTATGTGGAATATATATATACTCAAATAAAATCTAAAAATTATATTTCCATTACAAATTAATTAGATAATTAATGAGAATTATTTAAATCAATATATTCTAATTTGGAAAAGAATAATTAATTTAACAATTCTCATGAACCATAAAACCAATTTGTAAAATGATTTTAAAATTATTTAATAAATAATTCAGGTGATTTATTTAAAATCTACTCCTGCTATTGATCAAAAATTGCTTAGGCCAACATAAAAAAAATATTTACATAAAAGAACAAAATAAGGCATGCATAAGAAAAATTGGATGGTGCAATTTGACGTCCCTCATGCCATTGAAGGTTCTTCCCAGGCTGTAGTATGAATAAGTCACTGGACACTTTCAGGCCACATGATAAATCAGCGCATGATGTGCCAGTGGTCTGCAGAATCCGGTCAATGGGTATCCTGCACATCCAACATCCAGCCGAGAACCTTGTTTCCTCAAATTCACACTTATAATGTTTTCATTGTTGGGTCTGAGTCCAAAATGGACCCAACAATTACCTCCCCTTGCCAGAGTGAAAAATGTGTTTAATTCAAAATCAAATCTGTTCATAAAATATGGAAAATATGATTAAAGAATAAAATACATTTTTCACGATACACTAGAATGAACAGTGACCGACACTCAGGCAAAGGGAGAAACAAACAAACAGGCCAGGGTATCTAAAACAGGTTATCATATGGTAGTATTGGATAATTTCACCCTACCATTTAGTGGGCAAATTTACAAAGCCCATCTTCATTGCTTGGCTGTGACTTGCATGCTGGGAACTTGGGCATAGCTGGGATGTGACTCCATACACTCCCCGCTGCAGCCCTTCTAGGAGAGGGTGGGAATGGTCTAAACCTATGTTCTGCATAAAAAGACATTTAGACCCTCCCAAACAGAACATTATTATATGGATGCCAAGGAGTTGTTTCATGGTGAAATTAGAGATGTCCAACTCCTAAAACATATCTAATTTTTTATTGATACTGACAATACCATACAAGTTATATAAAATGTACACAGTGCAGCAAAGTTTTAAAAAAAAAAGGTAACACTAATAATGAAGGAAAGCTACTTATCTCTATCCTTAAGAGGTATTCAATTCATTCTAAACACTTTGCATCTCTTGTCCCTTCTGTATCTGACATCTGGTTCTACACTCTCTCTTAAAAATTACTTCTTAACCTAACTGAAAAAAAATCATTGTTGTCCATCATATCCTATTCAATATTCATCCTACTCTTGAATCTGACTCACTGGCTTGTTCTGGTGATCCGCTTTGAAGTATTTTAATAATTTAAATACTATCCTAACATGGAATAAGTTAAGCTAAAAATAAATTCAAATTAATCCTATTTATTAATTGGTTTTATACTTGAATTCGTTCTAACATAAACGTATGGCAGACAATTATCTTTAGTAGGTGAATACCTCTGCTAGCCATGGGCGGACTTAAAACTAGGACAGTCCAACTGTCACTTTCACTAACTAGTATCAAAATTTAAAAGCATCAATAGACAGAACTACCTCTTCTAGACCTATTTACCTTCACTTAGATCATAATTTCATTATGAACTCTCATTAGAAACCCACTTTGGGCTACGATTTGTGCACAAGGAATTATAAGGTTTGTTTATTACCCAACACATGTCTCAAATCGTTCCACTTAGGATTGGTTATAAGCACAGCAATTTTCTTTTGTATCTAAAAATGCCAAGTTTCCCAACCTCCCGTCTGAATCATCCTTATCCCAACCACGCATAAATCGTCGAAAACTACGATGTCAGAACAGTTAACCAAGGTCTCGTCGTTATGCCCCAGGCTTTACGACATGGCAACTAAATCCACCGTCTATCACAAAGTTCACCTGGTACCTTTTCGTTCCCTCTTGCGAGGAGAAGATTTGCGGGCTTTCTGGACCAATCATGACCTCCCGCAATCTCCTAGTCTGAGGTTCGAGATATGATCATTTATCTACGACCCTTATAATTCAAGTTGATTACAATGAAAATAGAGTAATTATTTAAACAAATTAAAATTATACCTATACTCTCTGAAAAGAGACCTAACAAAAGGAGCGGATATATTCCTATCAATAGAAAGTTGTATAATCCTGCGAGGCTTCCGATCCTAATAAATGAAGAAATCAAAAATAAATCGAACCTTTTAAATCCCCTAACACTATTCTAATGTACCTTTGGTCTAACAGCATAAGAGTCTTCAACCTTTTCACCATTTATTCCACTTCACACTCATACACAAAAAAAAGTTCAGTCACTGTGGGCATTCATTCTAAAGTTAAAAGCTGCAATAGAAGCCAAAGCACTCTAATCATCATCATTGAAAACTATCTATAAAATAAAATTTTCAGGACAATCGATAAATCAAACTCTAAAACAAAACTTGGGAACTAGTGCCCTTGATATAATTAACCTATGCCTCATACAATCTCTTAACTAACTATTTATATTCAAGGAATGGCCAATAGCGGCCTGATATGTAAACTAACCTAACATTTAAAGAGTGAAACTTATAGTCCTAAATTATCCTTGCCCTAACACAAGGTGTCATGGCAAAATAGTTTAGTAAGACATTCACTTGTAAATAGAGCGACACTGGGTCACCAAAACACAACTCTTAAAGCTCTTTGTCAACTTCTGATATCTCGCCAACCTCCCAGGGACTACATCCTGTAGATCTACTTGCTGCTTTTTTCCTGGTATCTGCTGTTGACAGGGCTGTACACAGTTTCAACTTGAACGCATTACAGAGTTTCTGATACCCACCGCTCTATATTAAAACTGGTATATTTCCAGCCAAACTCATCCTATCATCAGCATGTTACTATCCAGCATATTCTCTCTGTCCCTTGGCTGAGATCTATCTACCTCCTCTTCAGCTCCCACAATTAAAGCTTCTCACTGATATTTCTACACTCATTTATTAGCCAATACACGTTCATACCTTGGACATAGAGAATTAGAGGGTTTCAAGCTACCCAACACTGTTCCGAGGAATGATTGGGATTGTCTAGGATTTTATGCTTCATCAATCTAAATATCACTTAAATAAATTACAATTAAAATTGTAAGAACTTGGCTTCTTGAGTAGAAGGAACAATCATCTTACTCTATTATTATTTACCTCCACTAGGAACCTTAAAAAAATACTGTTGGACTCACTTCAATCTTAAATCATATATTGACACTAAAACAAAAAATATAACTAAAAAAATACAGAAAACTCTCTGAAAAATAGTTCTGGATTCCCAAAGAAAAAACTGCGGTGGACTAGGAGACTATAATTTTTTTTTTTTAATATAACCAAAGACTTAATAATTCAGATGGACTGGTACATGTTTCACTGCATAAACATCATTTACATAAGTTAGTGCATATTTTATTCCATTTACAAATGTTGGCCTCTAGGCCAAAGCCAAAACAAATTATCTTGAATACTACAAGCTAAAGAGCCAAACTTGCTCTATGAAGATAATAGGAAAGTCAGTAACTACCTCTCTTCCAACATTAATTATACCCTCATTCTATCATTTTTCTATTGACTACAATTATCTTCCTCTAATCTTACTTGCATTTCTCATCATCTTCCTATTATCTTTCATTCATATTTCATTTTTTTATCATAATATTTCTATCATCTTTCTACATATTAATATCATTTTCACCATCATACTATTATTAATATCATCTCTCAACTATCATCTTCCTATCATCATCTATACCATCCTTTTCCTTTCCATCATTTATCTATCATCCTTTCCATTTCCATCATTTATCTGTCATCCCTTTACCTTTCTGTAATTTATCTATCATCCTTTCCATTTCTATCCCTCAGTAGTTCCCAACATGAAACCCTTCATCGGGAATTGGATCCCGATCTATTATCATTCTTCATTTGAAGCAATTCTGGTAGACTATCCCCTCCCCTTCCAGCTTTATGCTAAAGTCTGACACTCACTCAGGGTGAAAGATTAGTGGGCTACCGCGAAAATTTCGAGGAAAATTCTTCACGTCTTGTTTCACCCCCATAATCTCCCCTTCGAGGAGATAAGCTCGTTCCGGGATGTATTGAAACCATGGCTAGTAATGGCGGTATACAAATAGAGTCGCTAGTGTCGCTGCTTTTACTTCATATCAGGATGGAAATATTAATTGGTATTAATTCTGTACCATCCTGATAGTTCAGATCTTTAAACTTTCCCCACACTCGGCGAGATAGTTACCTTGTAAGACAAAAAGAAAATCTATAGCATTACAAATAAGTTAAAACATGATAAAATAAAGTCTGCTTAAATTACTATTTTGCTTATTGAGCTCATACAGATGCTATATATGAACTAGATCAAATAGTGTAGTCTTCTTGTTTTTCGAATTGGGTATATGACAACAGAAAAAAAAATCTGGAAATATCTTACTAGTGTGCCCTGTGGTACACAGCAACTACCATTGAAAATATATATATATTGGATGGAGTACAACTCTGGTTTTACAGAATAGCGACTCATAGAATTGGATCGCTCTTTTCTTATGTAATATTTACACAGGGTATGGAAGTTTCCAGAGGTTTTACAGCTATTGGTCTACTAAATTAACGACAGGAATTGAGGTTATAGTTTAAAAAGCTTATGTGCTGTTTTGTCATTCGTCTTTATGTCATCTGCAAAGGAAAATGCCGCCTCAAAGGACTTAACTTTGGGACTAACACCCGCTGCACATTTCAGGAAGAAGTGGTTGTCTATACAATAGCAATATCTCATTTGCTACCAGTGTACTTTTGTCGAGCTTTCCATGTCGTCATTATGTCGAACCTCAATTCTCTAGGGTGTTTCTTTTATTAGTTATCATTTCTTGACAACATTTAAATATTTCATGTGCGATCCCGCCTGGCATTTATATAAGTACTATTTATGATCGTGCCACTTCCAGGAGACCATCCCTTGCGTGGCCGAGTCAACTTTCACCCGACTTATAACGCCGTCCATATCGCGTAATTGAAACTAATATAAAAATTCAAATAATAAAATCTCAATTTCTTAATTCTCCGTTAATTTCAATTGGCTCAACGTAAGTTTTCTCCATTATATCTTAGCACACTGGCGTGACATGCTTCACTTCTCCTAGTTCTTTGCAAGCTCGACTAATCCCAATGAAAGCCACTTCAGGCGTCAATCCCGTGCTAAACTCGTCATGCATGACTTCAAATTTGAAAAAATATTAAATATTTGCAGTGGCATCAGCTTCACTGAGAATACTTAAAACATAAAACTGTCTCTTTTCTTGTTTAAATAGCTGCTTTACCCCCATATACCTGTGTAAATATTACCCTCGGCTCTGCCAATTCTTGAAAACTCTGCCTCTTGCATACCTGTGAGTCAGAGTTTTTCCTTCCTACAGTAAACTAACACTACAATTATTCACTGGAGTTATTTGCGTCGAGTGGTTAAAGTCTCTGCATCTAATCCTCCACTCTAACTCCAGAATTTCTATCTACTCGAAGCTGTTCAAATCTTTCAAAACAGTTGTTCGAATTCAAAGAAATTTTTGTTAATATTCGATGATTATTGGAATTCTCATTAAACAGAACAACTACACTTTTCGATATAGATACAAATTCAGCTATCAGGATATAGCTTACTGTTCCCTTTCTTTACTTTATAACGGTTCAAAATATATTTGAAAAAAAGGTTAAACCTATGACTGGCTTAATTATTTATGGAATCTCTATTATGCCTTCTGATGACAATTTTTTATACTGTAATTAAAAAGAAATCGAGATATATTTTTTTTGTCACTCAAGGAAAAATAAAAAAATTGTTTCAGAAAAACTGAATCGTTTGAAATTTCACCCAGATTATATATGTGTTTTAAAAAAAAGCTAACAATTAAACATTTACAACACAAAAGGTGATCGTCTCTTGCCAGTGTCTGCAGGTTATTAGATTGCGAAAGGAAAAGGAATTCTAGAACATTTATAATCCTAGACATATATATCTGGAAGTAATATGGATCGAAAATCGGTATCGACGGACGCTCCTACCAGCTGCCATCTTGGAAACTTGTCGCGTTTGGATTGTCACGCGACTATTTATATTAAATATTATACAAGAAAGAGAAAATGGAAAGGCGGTAAAACCAACACTCAAAGGATCATATTTAAAAAACAAAACCCGGGATATCGTGCTGCTTGATATGCAAAAATATTTGTAATAAATATTCGTTTAAACTTGTAAAAAAAATGTTGCAATAATCTAAAAATATATATAATTAAATATTATGTGTATCACAAATGTTGAAAACGAAAAAAAAACAGTAAATAAGTATAAATTAAATTAACACTTCTAAATATCAAAGAGAAAGTAAAGTTAAAATCGGGATTATCTACAGAACCCATGATACGCAAATATTTGTGAGATAAATAGATAAAAACAAAGAAGATAAAATTGTGAGATAAATAGCTGAAAATATAAATTAATAACACAACCACTCAATAATCGTTGCAGGAGACTGGAACTCCAAACACCCTCTTTGGGGATCAAGGACTTCAAATAACAGTGGAATCGTGCTGCACAATTTCTCTGAAAGAGAAAGCCTCGACATTGTCGCACCTTCGTCACTCACGCATTACAGTCGACTCGGCAATCCCGATTTCCTAGACTTCGCTGTACTTAAAAACATTCCCTGGACCCCAAAGGCCAGAATCACCGACGATTTATCATCTGACCATCTCCCTGTAATCTTTGAATTGAATTGCCCAAAGGATGAATTCACAACCCATCTCAGCCGAGTAACTAATTGGGTTCATTTTCAACAAGATCTAATCTCCACCACGCCCCCCAGACCCCCCTTGAAAACTGAAGTAGACATTGATTCAGCAGTTGGAATTTTAAACGAGAAAATTAATAATAGCTACTCGAAAAACACCATAGTCTCATCTTCCAAATTAATAAAGAACCCAAAAACCAAAGCCTTAATAAGGGAGAAAAATAAAGCTAGGGAAAGATGGCAATCAACCTGGGATCCAGCTCATAGAGCTACTTACCTCAATCTTCAAGGAAAGGTAAATTAAGCCCTTGAAGCAGAGAAATCTGAAAATTGAAATAGTTTTTTAAGCAAACTTGAATCGAGCCCAACAGACTTCAGGAAAAAAACAAAACCCATTAGGAAAAAAACTAACAAAATCACTAGTTTAAATGCAAATGGAAAAACCTTTCTGACCGACAAAGAAATTGGAAATGATCTCTCAGAGCATTTTTCCAAACACTTTTCCAAGGCGGAGGATGAGGTTCCGTCTTACCTAACAGATAACACTTGCCATCATCCCCAAGAGAATATACTATCAATGACAACGCCAAATGAAGTCAAGGAAGTGATTAAAAACCTAGGTAATCACAAAGCTCCAGGCCACGACAATATTACGCCGCAAATTACTAAAAACCTCCCCATCAAATGGATAGTTTTCCTCGCTGGGATCTTCAATGCTGCATTACACCTGTGCTACTTCCCGAAGACATGGAAACATGCCATCATCATAACCATTCCAAAAAAAATCACCTGTCAAATCACCTGAAGATCTCAGACCAATCAGCCTTCTCTCTACCATCGGTAAGGTATACGAGAGAATCGTTCTTCGCAGATTGCAGTCATACATGGATTCTATTAACTTTATCATTCCTCAACAATTTGGATTCAGAAAAGGACACTCCACAACCCACCAGCTAATCACAGTAATAGACTACATCCAAATAAGAAAGTCCCACAAGGAGGCAGTAGGTGCTGTTTTTCTAGACTTTACCAAAGCCTTTGATAGAGTATGGCATGATGGCTTGATAGCAAAAATAACAAAAAATCAATTTCCAAGGGATTTTATCAAATTCTTGAAAAACTATATTCAGGACAGAACCTTTTCAATTAAGCAAGGGAATTATATAAACACGGCAAAACCAACCCAGATTGGAGTCCCTCAAGGCTCTATCCTTGGACCCTACCTATTCAACATCTACATCAACGATTTCCCTCCACATCCAAAATGTCAAATAAAACTTTTCGCAGATGACGCAGCAATTTTATCAAACTCCAAATCAATAGGAATAATAACTACACAACTTCAAAATTACATAAACAGTATAACCAAATGGTGCAATGATTGGAAATTAGACATCAACCCAAAAAAGTCTCAGGCAATAATTTTTCCTCCACTAGACAATAAATAATTCAAGCCACAATCCATCCTGAAGGTAAACCAGAGCCCTATTAACTGGACTGACAGCGTTAAATATCTTGGAGTTACCTTAGACTCTAAGTTGAAATTCAACATGCATGTCAAAAATGTCATAAAGAAAGCAAATATCGCAAAAATAACATTATCAAGCCTGTTCAACTATAGAAGCAAATTGACTACAAAACAAAGGTTTACTCCATACAGAAGTTGTATCCTCCCGATAGTAACATACGCACTCCCAATTTGGTGTGAATATATTACAACCACAAACAAAAATAGGATAAACGCATTTATGAGAATCTGCCTTCGGACAAGTATAGGAGCTCCATTCAACCTATCAAACAAGATACTGAAGGAGGACTTGAACCAACCCGATCTAGAAGATATGTACCAAACTTCCGTTAAGAAATTATACCTTCAAATGCAAAATTCAAATAATCCAACCATACAAGATATTCTACAAAATAAAGGAGATATCAATCCCCGATTCCGACGACCTGACCCTGACACTTAGTCAAGAGCTCAACGCCCAACAGCTGCCCTCCTGCAAGGCCTAGGGGAACCACTTCTACTCCACCAACTCGCCATGTGCAAATAGCCAGGACAAGGTGACTCGCGAGCTGTGCTCGAATGTAACACCTGTAAATTGAGACGAAATAAATAAAAAAAATGATAAGCGAATTACACACACACAAAATTTAAAAATAATAATAAGTTTTAAAATATTAAAATATACAAGTATCAGAGTTATAATCAACTATCAATCAAATCTGTCACCCTTGCTTTAGTGAATGGAATAAATACCCAAATATGGCCATTTCTTATAACCATCGGTGGTTAAGTGGTAGAATGCTCGCCTGCCACGCGGGCGGCCCGGGTTCGATTCCTGGCCGATGCATTTTTTTTTTTACAATTTTTAAAACTCATTTATATTATTATTAAAATATACAAGTATCAGAGTCATTAATTCTGTCATCGTTTGCTTTTGTGAATGGAATGCTTTTACGTAATATACGTAAAATAAGTAACTAATATGACTGAAATTTTAGCAGTAGGTATAGTAGAATCTGGAAAAACTTATATTGAATATTTCAGGTCTCTATCCCGAATATTCTTCGAGTTATTTGCAAATTTGAGCTGCAAATTTGCTCTTTCGCTCACAAGCAGCGCCTCTAGCGGTAAAGATGGGAGGTAATATCCGCTGACCTAATGTACATGTAAAACGTGTTTTAACAGGACATAGAAAAATATATGGAAAAGATATTTGTCGCATTTTTAGCCAAGAAAAATTGAAATTGACAGGTTCTGGGCAAAAATAGTTGTTTTTTTTTTTGTCAGAAAATGATTATGACAATATTGCTGTATCATATTTGATTATCAGATACAAAATTATATCCGAAAAAATTCCAAAAAGCAGAGACAACGGGTGAAGCCAGTTCATTTTTAGTATGCAGGAACAAAATTCTAACAGAAAAACATTCATTCGAGCAGAAAACACAAAGCCAGATCATCTCTTTATAAAAATATCGCTTCTCAGACACAAAGTTTGGAGCGGGACGTTTCACAAGAATGACATCCACGGCGCCAATTTATAATTGTAATGAATTGTACTTGAATAAAATCATTTAATCGCGGGTAAAACCCAGGTGTTGCCCGGGTCATTCGGCTAGTATTAAAATATACAAGTATCAGAGTCATCAACAATTCTGTCACCGTTTGCTTTTGGTTCAGTGGTAGAATGCTCGCCTGCCAGGCGGGCGCCCCGGGTTCGATTCCCGGCCAATGCATTTTTTTTTACAATTTTTAAAATTCATTTATATTTTTAAAATATATGTGTTTTTCCTGTCTATGTACAGATTTATGGTCTATGTACAAAAGTATACAAGTATGTATACAAGTTATTTGCAAATTGCGTTGCAAATTTGCCCTTTCGCTCGCAAGCAGCGCCTCTAGCGGTGAAGATGGGAGGTAATATCAGCTGACCTAATGGACATGTGAAACGTGTTTTAACAGGACATAGTGAAAAATCTGGAAAAGATATTTTTCGGATTTTTAGTTAAGAAAAATAAATTGAAAGGTTCTGGGAAAAAAAGTAGTTATTTTTTATTCAGAAAATGATGATGACAATATTGCTGTATCATATTTGATTATCAGATACAAAATTATATCAGGAAAAATTCCAAAAAGCAGAGACCACGGGTGAAGCCAGTTCATTTTTAGTATGCAGGAACAAAATTCTAACAGAAAAACATTCATTCGAGCAGAAGACACAAACCCAGATCATTTATTTATAAAAATATCGCTTCTCAGACACAAAGTTTGGAGCGGGACGTTTCACAAGAATGACATCCACGGCGCCAATTTACAATTCTAACGAATAGTATTTAAATAAAAGCATTTAATCGGGTAAAACCCGGGCGTTGCCCAGGTCATTCGGCTAGTACTACATAAGTACAACCTAAATTAACACATCATATAACCTAAATATTATGAAATAAAAAGAATAGAAACACTCTTTCTACGAAGGTACACACTGTCGCTATAACCTAAAATATAAAATTAAATAATAAGTGGATATTACAAAATAAATTAAAGGTAAAATGTCTATGGGGATAAGAAAAACTAAATATAATTATTAATCTAATATAATAAATATTGAGAGGATGAAACATGCTATAAGGCAACCCTCCTGCAGATGCAGGAAACCCGCGAGGAAAGTTAAGCTAACAACCCACCTTCTCGGTTCAAATCTCGGCGTCTACTCCTTGTTTTCTTCTATAGCTTACCCCTCGAAAACATCTTGCACGCCCATCTGTTGTTTTTCACGTCCATCTATTTCTACCCCCCTACAGATGTGGCCCTTGCCCCAGCATGTCAATCAAAGATGTCCCATGGGGTTTTAAATTTGGGTTTTGTGGGAAGCTCTGAAGTGTGAGAAAACACTGTTTTAAGCCTAACTTCGTTTTTTTGTTGTTGTTATGTTGCACTTATCCTAAAATTTCAATATCCTGTAAATAAATAAAAAGATCTATTAACACGTGAAATATAAAGTTTGAAAATTTTGGAAATTATAAACTTTTCTAAGCCTAAATTATCATAAAATGTTTATCACTGGTGTAAAATTAAGCTAGTTATATAAAAATATTTTAGGAGCATTATAGTTTTATTAATATTGTACAATTATTATTGATTTAAAATTTTCAAATAACACACACACACAAATGCACTATATATATTTCAAAATAAGATAATCGTTAAATTTTCAGGTAGAGACATGAGTTTCTCACTCAGAGGTTGTAGGCCTACTTCTTACTAATTTTACTTATTTGAAATTTTCGGTAGTTTCGGCTCCACGTTGGAAAGCGCTAATGTAGAGTTCAGAGTTTCTTGGCCAAAGTTTTTATAAACTCAACATATGAGAATTTTAAATTTTCGGATAAAAGGCCTGAGGCTGGCTCAACTGTCAAATTAACAACCTTCCCACAATTTGAGACTTCTATTATAAGGTTACCACTTATAAAAAAGGGGGGAATATCAAGGTATACATGTATAAAAATATATATATGTGGTATTATCGTTGCGAAATCTTTTGATGTTGGTTGATAATTGGTGAGATTGATTTGAGCGCAGTAGTTTGAGTGGAAAGTTCTGCATACAAGGGAAAATAACGAAAAAACACGGGGGTTGATTGGGTTGAAAAAGGCGAGAAATCTAGGGAGAAGAAGGAGTTGAGGAATTGAGCGAAGTTGACTATCGACCTTCTATTGCATGATTGAGAATTAACTTATCTGAGGATTGAAGAGGTGGGATTTCGCTCCAAGTTGGTCTCAGGGCGGTCCAGGTGCTAACTCGATGGTGTCGAGCTCCTAACTCGGTGCGGTCCAGCTCTCTACTGCCAATTCTGTGTTCTCGATTTAAGAAGAAAACTCTTTTTGTTTCTCATTGGCTGAACGTTCGTGACGTGGAATCTCGCTATAGGCTCGTGACTAATGAGCTGCTTTCTGATTGGTCTTCGCTATTTCTTTGTCCTTTTGGACTTGTCCTGACTTGACCAGGAAGTGCTAGGTTCTTGAACTCAATTTTTATGAGTTCCGGGATAATAAACCCTGCTAATGATTGTCCTCTTGTAGGCCTTCTCTCCCAGATTTCTTTAAGCCTTGTTTTTATTAAATCTTTTAAAACATACATTGCATACATATTGGGTCGGGTTTGCATCCAGTTATGTACAAATTATGACAGATGCGCCCCCTACATGCGAAGAATTCACGAAGGGGTTTAGCCCGAGTGAGTTCTGTAAAGGGAAAAAATAATAATTTTGTGTGAATATTAATTGGTTATAGAGAGTTTATATACAAGCATTGGTAAGGATATAAAAGATAAAAGAGGGTGGTATTAATGATATATAGTTTGCGTATAATTAATAGAAATCAAAAATTGTAATGGTAAGACATAAAAATGAATACTATGGTACATAGTGGAAAAAAAGAGAAATGCCTAACTATATTCTGCTCGAAATTGGGAATGGAAGTCGAGGGAGTTTTATTAGGTCTTTGAGAAATCAAAATAATATAAAAGTTGAACAAAAATTAAAGTGAATGCTTAGTTGCATGGTGGAAAAAAAACGAAAAATGCGTTGTTGCATGGTGAAGAAAGAAAAAAAAAGAAATGTCTTGTTGCATGGTGAAAAGGAAAAAAAAGGAATTGCCTAATTACTATTCTACTCGAGATTGGGAACGGAATTCGAGGGATTTTCATTAGGTCTTTTGAGAAATCAAAAATAAAAATAAAAGTTGAACAAAATCAAAGTGAAGGCTTGGTTGCAAGAAAAAAAAAGAAAAATGCCTTGTTGCGTGGTGAGAAGAAAAAAATGCTTTGTTGTATTGGTGAAAAAAAGAAAAATGCCTAATTACTTTTCTACTCGAGATTGGGAATGGAAATCGAGGGATTTTCATTAGGTCTTTTGAGAAATCAAAATAAAATAAGTTGAACAAAAAAAAAATGCTTGGTTGCATGGTAAAAAAAATATATGAAAAAGGTTTTTGTAAATTAAAATATAACATAATGTCTAATTTTAACCGAAAACCAATGAGTTTTCGTTGATAAAAATGGAACTATGACAAGATAAAAGAGGTGGTAAATAAAATGGTAAATAATTGCTAAAATAAGTGATAAGAAATTGAATTAGAAAAATGATAGATTGGATTGAGTATTTTGATTTTAAAATAAGAAAATAATGTAAATGAATGATATATAATAAAAAAGATGTAAAGCGAGGTTCGCAACTCGCTTTGTAATTGCATGCCACAATCTAGCTCTCGCAATCACTTAATTATACCCCCGTAGATTTTTTCTTTCCTGTGCGACACTTGGGTAGAAACGTGATCTGTCCCAATTGTGCGAATTAATATTATGTATACAGGAGACATGGGAATCTAATTAACCTTTCGTGTGCCTTTTGTCTTTGTGTCGTGTTGTATTTTGAGATCTCAATGCCAAATGTTATATGTTTATATGTCTCGAGCCATAATGCGTTCTAGGCATTTTTATGCAATTCCCTAGGGCACTTAAGATGTGCTCGCCCAATATCCACTTTATTATATCGGGTGTCGGTACCTAAATCAAAACTTTGAATACAGGATCCGAGGAGAGTCCTCGATCCTTCTAAAAGGTTGTTTAATCCTTTTGGAAGAAAACGTAAGCTCGAAAGCTTAGTTACCTAATTTTTTCCTATCATTTTAAGTGGCAAATGTGCGTATTTTTGTTCATATTTGACCTTGAGATCTGCGTGTTGTGCATGGGTTGTGATGTTTTTTAAAAGTCTAAGGTCTGGAGTGTCTAGGTGTGGAAAATGTAACGTTTTTTGGAAGTCTGTAAAGAATAATAAGAATAGAAATGTGAACTCATTTGGAGGTGTCGGTAACGTCTTATGTTTCTTGTGAGAATGTAATTGAATTGTGTTTTTTGTAAAAGTCGATATGTAGCTCAAACTGGAATCCAAGCTGGACGACACTTAGAGATCGTTCATTGCGCTGACCTCAATTTATAGCAGATGGCAAGAGGGGCCCCACGGTAATTCGAGACCGGAAGCAGGGGGAAGATGTGGAGAAAACAAGGTCCAGTCTAAATCTACCCACCCTCTATTTGCAAATGGCGGGTTTATTGTCGTGCGGGGAAGTGTTCCTTCTCACTTCCTGCCTCCTAATTGATTTTGTGCACGCCTAATTGTTTTTTTTTCTAATTGAATTTTTTTCTAATGGTTTCTGTACTGCTCTAATTGAATAGGGCTTCTCCCTTCGGCCTCGGTTATGTTTCTTTTTAGTTGATTCTATTTCCTCTGAGTCTGTCTAGATTTTCAGCGAGAATGTCCCCTAGAATACTTAGGAGTTTTACAAGTGCTTGGCCTATATGGAAGACTGAATTTCCTATATGAAAGACTGAATTTAAGGCGGAATTTCCTATATGGAAGATTGCCTCTTGCAGCTGGAAAATTCTATGAGAAGATAGGGTATAAATTAGCATGTGAACGATGGATAAGAATGGGACGAGTCCATAGGGTAGGAATAGCAGACAAATGACAGAGATCAGGTGAAAAATGGGGTATCGACACATCTTCTCCCACGTTTAGGCTATAAATGGTGGCTCTGGGATATCTATTGGGACTTTTATTAATTGTGGCTGCTCTATGTCGCACTTCTTGTTATCGTGGGGGAATGGCGTAAATCGTTTTTTGGAAAAAATGGTAGGATCTAAATGCTTGAAAGGCTCGCTGTTTGTTGGTTTGAATCTCAACGGCTCTGCTGGAAATAATTCGGGTGTGAAATGTTTAAACGGGAACGTGTAATCGGGCTTGTATCTTACATGATGTATTCTAATGGCGGGTGGTGATATATAGCGGACTTTTTCTGTATATAGTTTAAGTTTGTTGACATGGATCGTATCAGTATCTCTTTGGAGAGGTTGATTGGGTCTATCGATACGGACCACATTTGGTGAGATAATCTCTAATATGGTGTGGGGTCCTGTGAAATACGGAGCGAGTTTCCCTGTGTTGGGGTGGTGATATAATTTAACTAACACTAGATCACCTATTTCGAAATGTGGTTGTTTGTGTCGTTGGTCATAAATGTTTTTGT
The DNA here is from genome assembly GCA_030710605.1 of Cordylochernes scorpioides. Lineage (NCBI taxonomy): Eukaryota > Metazoa > Arthropoda > Arachnida > Pseudoscorpiones > Chernetidae > Cordylochernes > Cordylochernes scorpioides. Next base: position 57,184,360 of record CP092871.1, on the reverse strand, counting down.
CCTGTACGTGTTTATTTTGTGTTCGTGTGTGTGCGATCTTCCTAGCTCTGTCGATATCTGGGTAAGGTGTGCTGCGGTCAGAGAGTTCTGGGGGCAGGACTCCAAACATCAGGTAGATGGGCGGAAAACCTGTGGTAGAGTGTGGTGTGCTGTTATATATAATTGTAACTCGTTTGACCAGCTTAGTCCATGCGATCTTAGGATTCTCTAAATGTAATAGCCTAAGTTTTCCCGTGAGGGTGGCGTTCAGGCGTTCACATAGACCGTTGGCTTGTGGATTATTGCTAGTTGTGAGTAATGGGTGGATGTTTCTGTTAAGTAGGAAACTACTAAACTTTGGCGAAGTGAATGCAGGGGCTCTATCCGTAAGAAGGCGTTTCGGAGAGCCATCCTGTAATACTCGCTTAAGTACCTGTTGGTAGGTGTTAATACTGGTGGATTTGGATGGGAAGGTCCACGCGTAGCGCGAAAAATGGTCGACTACAACATGGAGGTATATTTTGGTGTTGCCATATTTGGCAAATCCTGCTATGGTGTCTAGAGATAGTAGGTCAAAGGGTTTTTTGGCTTCCGGCGGTTGACTTAACTCCCCGTAAGTGGGTCCCACTGAACGTTTTGTTAACTGGCAGGTGGGGCAGGTCTTAACCTTTTGTTTAATGTCTTTCGACATACCTTGCCAGTAATATTGAGTGGAGATGAGGCGTGACATTTGTGAAATACCGGGGTGGTTGTATTGTGCGTGTATTGTTTGTAAGAGTTGTTGGACGAGTGTCTTTGGGATTATAATTTTTGTTACACCTTTTCGAGAAACGGTATGCAGTCCATTGCGATCAATGTTCAGGCTAGACTCTCTCGATGGAGAAGACTGGTGGGTCTTAATAAGGGATACGTCTAAGAACCCACAGAACGGGTTACGGGACAAAAGATCTGCCTCATACTGTTGTTTTCCTTTTACGTAGCGGACCTCATACTCGTAACTCGACAGCCGTAAACTCCATCGAAGCAATCTGCCTGACGGGTTTTTGATTGTCTTCAGCCACTGCAATGCGTGATGGTCAGAAAATATTGTAAATTTTCTGCCCATCAGATAGATGCGAAACTTCTCCACACTCTCAACGATTGCTAAACACTCAAGTTCAGAGATGGAATAGTTTCGCTCGTGTGGGCGCAGAGTGCGGCTGAAATACTGAACTGGATATACGTTCCCGTCAGGGTGAACCTGTTTGAGGATGCCTGCTATACCGAGGGTGGATGCGTCACAATACACCTGGCATGGCAGGCCCTCTTTGTAAAGGTGTAAAATGGGATGTTGTGTGAGGTTCTCTTTCAGGTCAATGAACGCCTTTTGGCAAGCTTCATCCCAGACCCACACGACATCCTTTTTGAGAAGGTTGTTGAGTGGTGCCCGCAAGCGAGCGTATTCCGGGATGAATTTGCTATAGATGTTCACAGCGCCTAGAAAGGATTGTAGTGTTTTTCGGTTGTGGGGTTGTTTGATGGCGTGAATGATGTCGGTTTCTCCACCTTCGACCTTACAGCAATTAACGCCACACACCCAATATTAATAAAATCAAAAGCAAAGTCAATAAATTTATCAACCAAACTCTTTGATACAATAGTGAGAGCTGTCCTGATGTATGACGCTCCATTGTGGGCAGCAGATCATAAAGACTTATTGGATAGTATACAAGACATATTTATCCGTAGGTAACCTGAATCTGCCCAGATACACTCCAGGCTACATAATCAGATTAGAAACCGGTCGTATCTCATTGAGTGTAACAGCCTTAAAATTAACCCTGAAGTATTGGCTGCGGGTGTTGAATATGAGCAGTGACAGATTGCCACGTATATGTTTTAATAGAACACGGCAACTGTCTAATGCTTCGGGCACACCCATCGGTTTCATTAAAAAGCTCACCAATCTGGCTTAACAATAATGGATCCCCTGCACTTGTTTCCTGTGATGACCCTGAAACGCTGAGGAGCGCGATTACAGGGCTCTTAAAAACAGCGGCAGACCAATCTATACAAAACGACCTTACAAGAATGGATAAATCTAAGCTATACTCTCACTACAAAGACATTCACATATCTTTCATGACGGAGGGATACCTTTTAGGAGATTTTCCTTTCCCGGTTGTAAAACTACTCGCACAAGTTAGAATACTTCCGAGTTTTTTTAGAGAAAACCACACCAAGATGCTCTGTGGTGAGGACCCGACTTGTACCTTCTGTAATTCAAAACTAAAAAATGAAATCACTCACTATATTTTTGATTGCCCTGCTCTGAAAGAAGAAAGAAGAACCCTTATGCTCAAAACTGGGCAACTCTGTGCTTCACTTCCATCAATAATTGACAATATGACCCAGAATAAGTATATTGCTACGGCGTTTTATGGTTTCCACAAGTCCATATCTCAGAAGAAGGCCAAGTGATACTCACTCCTCACTTTCTTACTGCTACTCTTTTTGTGTCGATTTCTTGCTTCCCTCTTTCTTATTTTTTTATTTTTTCTTTTCTTGTTTTTTTTTTCTTTTTCTTCTTACTCTGTATATATCGTTATTTCCTTTTTCTCACTGCTTTGTTCTTATGCATACCTCTGGTGAATCCTGTATAGGGTCAGTGACCCTAAATAAAGGCTTTTTTGTTGTTGTTAAAAAAAAAGTAGTCTGGTCTAAGAGGCCACTTGACATGTAAAAAACATATTTTTGTTTTGTATTCCCATCATGGTTAAGAAAGTTGATATTCTTGGAAATCAATCCCAGTGAAAAATAGAGAGAAAATTAATCGATAAATACATATAACAAGGTATGTGTGTATACCTCAGACTCTCAATGCATATAATCTCATTAATGTATAGGACCCCAATTTATCCCAACATTTACCTATTTATATATGTTTATCTACACCCTAACCTACTAATATATATTTTTTAATATATATACCCACTCAATCATTTTTTTTTCTAAAACATTTATATATGTGAAGAAATGTGAATAGTTAGAAATCAACAACAATAGTTTATATTTATTCAGTTAGATGGTGCAAGTCATCAGAAACTTTCAGTTGCATGATAAGGAGATGCCTTTTTCATAATTTATAGATGTTTATCTACTCTATCCTACTAATATATTCTTTTTATATATATACCCACTCAATCATGTTTTTTTTCTAAAAATTTATATATGTGAACAAATGTGAATAATTAGAAATCAACAAGAATAGTTTATATTTAATCAGATAGATGGCGCAAGCCATCAGCAACTTTCAGTTGCATGATGAGGAGATGCCTTTTTCATAATTTATATATGTCTATAACTCCGCCTTTGCCGGTCCCAAGCCCGGATGAAAAAGGAGGAGGGGGAGCAGTAACAAGCTCACTAAAAAACCTGGGCTCAGCTGGCCCAGCTGAGAGTACCCTGTAAGGGCTCCTAATCCAGGGATACAGAATGAGCAGTGTTTGTACTCCATGTTAGGAACAGCTGCACACGGCGTCTGTTCCTCATGTCAGAGGCGGCCATTTCTTTTGGAGCTAAGTCGGCCTGCCACTGAGTAGTGCTCCCAGTCTTAATGACAAAGGCAGACGCATTCTACTTCACCCAGTCATGATGGTTGTCAAACAGACACCATCAAGGGACACAACTTGATACCCTAATATGTTTGAGTGGAGATAAGAAAGAAAAAGAAGAAGAGATATATGTTTATCTACTCTATCCTACTAATATATTATTTTTATATATATACCCACTCAATCATGTTTTTTTTTCTAAAACATTTATATATGTGAACAAATATGAATAATTAGAAATCAACAAGAATAGTTGATATTTATTCTGATAGATGGTGCAAGCCATCAGCAACGTTCAGTTGCATGATAAGGAGATGCCCTTTTCATAATTTATGTTTATTTACCTATCCTACTACTAGAGTTTTGAATTACACATTCAGTCATATTAACCTTTTTTTTTTGAAACTTTGCTGCACTGTGTACATTTTATGTAACTTGTATGGTATTGTCAGTACCAATAAAAAGATTAGATATGTTTTAGGAGTTGGACATCTCTAATTTCACCCTGAAACAACTCCTTGGCGCCCATATAATAATGTTCTGTTTGGGATGGTCTAAATGTCTGTTTATGCAGAACATGGGTTTAGACCATTCCCCCCTCTCCTAGAAGGGCTGCAGCGGGGAGTGTATGGAGTCACTTCCCAGCTATGCCCAAGTTCCCAGCATGCAAGTCACAGCCAAGCAATGAAGATGGGCTTTATAAATTCGCCCACTAAATGGTAGGGTGAAATTATCCAATACTACCATATGATTACCTGTTTTAGATACCCTGGCCTATTTGTTTGTTTCTCCCTTTGCCTGAGTGTCGGTCACTGTTCATTCTAGTGTATCGTGAAAAATGTATTTTATTCTTCAATCATATTTATCATATTTTATGAACAGATTTGATTTAGAATTAAACACATTTTTCACCCTGGCAAGGGGAGGTGATTGTTGGGTCCATTTTGGACTCAGACCCAACAATGAAAACATTATAAGTGTGAATTTGAGGAAACAAGGTTCTCGGCTGGATGTTGGATGTGCAGGATACCCTTTGACCGGATTCTTCAGACGACTGGCACATCATGCACAGATTTATCATGTGGCCTGAAAGAGTGTCCAGTGACTGATTCATCCTACAGCCTGGGAAGAACCTTCAATGGCATGAGGGACGTCAAATTGCACCATCCAATATTTCTTATGCATGCCTTTTGTTCTTTTTTGTAAATATTTTTTATCTTGGCCTAGGAAATTTTTTGTTCAATAGTAGGAGTAGATTTTAAATAATTCATCTGAATTATTTATTAAATAATTTTAAAATCAATTTACAAATTGGTTTTATGATTCCTGAGAATTGTTAAATTAATTATTCTTTTCCAAATTAGAATATATTAACTCAAGGTAATAAGACCAAATCCAAATAAATAAATAGTGTGTGATGTTTTGGTAACAGCGTTGTTACCATCTTCGGACAAAAGTACTGAAGGTACTTACATTTTAAGTACGTATTACATATTTTCATATATATATTTACATACATTACATATTCAGTACTTTTGTCTGAAGATGGTAACAACGCTGTTACCAAAACGTCACACACTATTTATTTATTTGGATTTGGTCTTATTTCCTTGAGTTTATAATCTATAATCCAAATTGTGCCTTATCAATTCTAGAATATATTGATATAAATAATTCTCATGAATTATTTAATTAATTTGTAATGGTAATATACAGGGTGTACCAGGTAAATTGGGAATTTCAACAATGGTATTTAAACTGAAATTTTTTGCAAGTAAAAATTAAAATATCCGAATGAAATTTGACACAGTAGTAGATAAAAGGATATAGTTTTTATTTATTCAATGTAGTTTCCATTATTAGCTACAACAGTCTCGAGGCGAGTGCGGAATGAAGCACAGGCCTTGGCGACGATGACCTTGTCCATTTGGGTCATCACCGTGTGAACTGCTTTCTTGACAGACTGGATGGTGGTATGAGGAGCTTTGTTGACATCTCTCTCAACAACGCCCCATACATAGTAGTCGAGGGGATTGCAATCTGGAGAATTAGGGGGCCAAATATCAGTGACTAGGGACGTTAAGTGTCAGCCACGATTGTGTCTTTTTTGCCTTATGGGCTGGAGCTGAGTCCTGTTGGAAGACATACTTCCTTCCTGCGGCCACCATGTCCATCCAAGGCTTCACAACGGTCTCCAGAACATTGATGTAGGTGTCAGCGTTCATCCTAAGGCCCTTCTCAAAGAAATGGGGAGGCATGACATCACCTTCACTGCTGATAACGCCAAGGACCATTACGGAGGCAGGAAATTTCGTGTGCATCACGACAGGTATCTCTGAGGGGTCTTTACAGATCCAGCGATCATTCCTGGGATTTACCTTTTGGTCCACGTCAAAGTTCTTTTCGTCAGAGAAGAACCTTAGCATGCCAAAAGAGTCGTGTTTCAGGTTGTTGAGGAGGGCAGCAGCCTTTCCTTTTCTGTTATTCTTCATATTCTCAGTCAGCAACTGACCTTTCCGAAGGGCATAAGACTTGAGACCAAGGTCCTCATGGATAGTTCTGACAATTGTCATAGAGCCAACGTCCATTTCCTTGGCTATGGCCCTCATGCTCTTCCCAGGGTTTCCATCAATCTTCTCCTTGACATTTTTGACAAATTCTTCGCCTCTTACCCTGTCCGATCGACGCGAGTGCTTTTTCCTTGTAGCTATCCCCTCTTTGTTACTGTCGGCCTCATCAAACTGCTTCTTGACACGATAAATAGTGGTTTTGGGCAACTTAAGAAAATCCACTATCTCTTTGGGGCTCCTTCCGGCGCGCAGAGCAACGATGATGGCAGCTCGATTTTCAAATTCTAGGTTACTCTTCATCACTACACTGCGCACACATGTACTGTTGCATTTTACATGAATATGGCTACGTAATGGAAAAAAAAACAAGTTTTTAATCTCAAGTAGTTTTTGTTTTATGGACTGTCAAAGTTAGTCCCAATTTACCTGGTACACCCTGTAATTTTTAATATTTATTTTCAATATATATAAATATTATATTTTACCTAGGTATATTTTTTTTCGCCTTTTTTTTTTTTTGGACCTATCACAGAGGGTGACCTGATTTATTTTTATGATTTATTTTTTGTTATGATTTGGTCACCCTGGGAGAGGATAGAGAGGTCAGTTTGAAAGTAGTCGCGAGGGAGAGTGGGACTGGTAAAAACCTCAGCCTCCCCACAAGTGGAGGTATGGGAAATGTAAGTAGATATTTTATTGTTTTTTAAATCTTTATTAGCGATTTATGGTTTTTAATTTTTAATAATTAGATTTGTCCTTAAAAAAAATATATATATATGTGATGATTTAAGACCATGGAATTGTTGTAAATAGCCTAGATATCTACTACCACATGTTCCACCCCATGACTGTATATAACTTCTTATGTACTGCAAATAGAAAGCCTCAACTAACATCAATCTGTACCGCGTAAGAATCTAATAAAGTATAGCAACTGTACAGATAGAAGGAATGGAGACTAACAGGAGAAAATTAAGGTTAAAACTAATCAGGCTTAGGTGAGAGTAGAAGTAAGACCTAGGAAGTAGGCTTAGAAGAGAACACACTATTAATAAATTTACAGTCAATTTTATGAATCGCGGAAATCATAAAAGTCGAGTTTAACGGCCAGTATTTCCTGGGCCAGGCCGGATATATCTTCCGACAAAAGCAGCAGCAAAGACCAATTAGAAGACAATACCTAAGTAGGTCAACCAATAGCCAACGGCCACGTGACATAGTCCCACCAATTAGAAGACAATACCTAAGTAGGTCAACCAATAGCCAACGGCCACGTGACATCTTCCTACCAATTAGAAAGAAGAAAGGTCTTGGTGTTAAATCGAGAACCTAGGTTAGGCAGTCGGCGCTTGGATCCCAACGGTAACACTTGCTCTAAAGATCTCTCTCTCCACTCATCCCATTCCTTCTTGACGTCAGACGCTTCTTAGTGGAATCTCTGTTTGTTTATTTCACCTTTGGCCCAGCTGTGTCGCCTTCCACCACGACTGCACGGTAGAGTTGACATCGAGGTTCGTCTAGCATCAGGTAACACTGGTCCCAGAGGTCCCAAGATATCACATATATCTAGGCCAACATTTTTATTATATTATTTGAGATATATGAATATTATAAGTGTGTGTAAGAATAATATTATTGGAAGCAAAAATAAATATTTTATAGTTTTCATATTATAAATAGTAGTCTTTCTTCCTTCTTTTTTTTATTTGTTGTCCTTTGGTTTCTTTTTAAATATATGTAAATAAACATCAAGATATATATGTATATTTATGTAAAAAAAATTAAATATTGTTAAAAAATTTTGAGTAACCCATTTCTTTATACTAAATATATATTTTTGTCTGAATCAGGAGGTAAACTACTAATATAAGTAAATACATATATATTTATACATACTTGATGTTTCTATGTTAATGAGTGGCAAACTTTATAATAGAAACCTCAAAGTGTGGGGAAGACTGTAAATGTGACAGTTGAGTTAGCCTCAAAATCCTTTATACAAAATTTAAGATTCTCATATATTATAAAAACTTTGGCCAAGAAACCCTGAAGCCTACAAATTTTAATAAATAAAAACATCTAGAAAAGGAAAAAAAGTTTTATTTTCAAGGAATAAATAACAAAAATCAAAAATAAATGCCAAAGGGTTTTATTTTACAATTTTTCATTTTCAAAGAGGGGGGAGGAGGGTGTGTGTGCATTTACAAATATTACTAATTACATTTAGGGGGGAAAACAAGAGGTAATACATATTGAGTTTTAAATAAATTCTATTCCTTAACACACACAATTTCAAAATTAAAATAGAGAGAACCCCTATACTTAGCTAGTTTGATTAGCTAATTCTTTATACTTATTTCATAGGTTTAATATTTAGGCTAAAGAAACAAGCATGTAGATTTGGCAAAGCAACAAGTATTGGTAAAGTACCATACAACTTTCATATATATATTATTTGGCTCTCAAGAAATATTTTATTGCAGGGAGAAACAGCTCCAAAAAATCACTGATTATTATTATTTCTTTGTGAATTATTAATGCATATTTTAATCTGTTTTATTTGGAAAGAGATATTTTAAAGAATTTTCAAAGAATATTGGGCAAACACACGTCATATAAATATATAATATGTTTCAACATTTATTTTTTTTATTTTAGGAATTAAAGGGAAACTTTTATTTAAAGAATTAAATATGTGTTGTGTATTATTTCTTGGTTTTTAAAATTCCTATTGGTATGTATAAGACTCCCTCTGAAAAGTAACCAATACAAAAATATAAAAATCAAAGTGTTGAATGCACAAATATTTCTATTACAGCACTGTTAACATACATCATACAGTTTCATAATTTTGTATTTGGTCTCATAACACCTCTTTGAAATACCACAAAATATATAAGAGTTCATAGTAAATGATCTTTTAGGGTTAAAAGCTACAGTAGAACCTCTGTGAGAGGACACTGGTTAGAGTACACCTCTCTACAAAGGACAGTTTCCAAAGCCATAATTAAAATTTTTGATAATTAGAACGTCTCCAATAAGAACACCTCTCTCTAAAGGACACTTAGGCTCTGAAACTTGGTGCCCTTTACAGAGAGGATCTACTGTAATTGAGGATGCAAAGTGCTTACAATATTTTTGGAAAACTTATTGGCAGAATTTTTTTTCTTTATGGTCAGTTGAAAGTATTATTATAGGTCATAATTGAATTACAGGTCCTATGCTGTATAATATCCAAAATATTTTTAAAGGCTTCAAATTGCGAACATATATTAACCCTTTGCTTGCTATTTAGCTCAGGTGCCATAGTGTAGCAGCGCATGATTTTACTCAGGTGCCATTAGTGTGGCAGCGCATGATTTTACTCAGGTGCTGTTAGTGTGGCAGTGCATGATTTTACTCAGGTGCCATTAGTGTGGCAACGCAGGATTTTACTCAGGTGCTGTTAGTGTGGCAGCGCAGGATTTTACTCAGGTGACATTAGTGTGGCAGCGCAGGATTTTACTCAGGTGACATTAGTGTGGCAGTGCAGGATTTTACTCAGGTGCCGTTAGTGTGGCAGCGCAGGATTTTATTCAGGTGCCATTAGTGTGGTAGCGCATGATTTTACTCAGGTGCCGTTAGTGTGGCAGATTTTACTCATGTGCCGTTAGTGTGGCAGATTTTACTCAGGGGCTGTTAGTGTGGCAGATTTTACTCAGGTGCCGTTAGAGTGGCAGATTTTACTCAGGTGCCATTAGTGTGGCAGATTTTACTCAGGTGCAGCCTCCGCATCTATTTCCCAGATTCTCAATTGACATTATACTTAATCAACAATTAATGGGTGGGAGGTAAATAGATGTAAATGACTAAGTTTTGATTATATGTTGTTCATCAAGTTTAGAGTTTTGGCGACTATATATGGACAAATATTCTATAATTTGATCTGTTGGTCATTCACAGCACATCTTCCTGTAACTTCCTTGACCTCTTCAAGCAACCAGCTCATTGGAATTCTTTCTCTCTGTTCTTTTCCAGCATGGCATTTATTCTTTTGAATAATCATGTCTCGTATTTATAGGATAAACTGTGTGTTAATTGAAGCATCTGGAGCAAATTTATTCCTGTAACAACATTTGCTGGCATTTCTGGTAGCTGAAAAGATGTTATGAGAAATTAATTTGTACTTATAATGTTGAGAGACAAAAGTATATTTAATGGAGAGAATGTTTGAGCAACTTAAAACCACTGTATACATATACAGAGAGATAATGGAGTAGCACATACAAACACATGAAAAAATAAATATAGGAAAATTAGAATGTGAGAAACATTGTTAAATAATACATTGCATAATAATAATAATAATAATAATAATTAGCTTTTAAAATGAATATAAAAAAATAAAAGGGATATTATAAGTACAAAATAAAATAGGGGTGGAAATATATTAAAAATAAATAATATTATATAAAAATGGCAAGAATTGTTCATTTTGTGATCAAACAAAATATAATGAGACGAAAGGTTTTAAAAAATCAGAAAAAAATTAACAAAATACACAAATGAAATTGTACTATGAATGAAATTAGCTATTACTGATAAACTAAAATGCTACAAAATGTTGAATTTCCTAATGAAATAGAGAAGAGGCCTGCTCAAATTGGAGATTTAAAAAATAATAATTTAATTGACCAAAAAATTATTTTGGAAGTTGGCAGAAAGTAGAAATATTTATCAAAAAAGATGTTATGGAATGTTTTCATATAGGATATTTAAAATGTAAAAATTAATTACAGAGATAATTAAAGAAAAAATATATATAGGAAGAAACCACTGCCACTTTTAATTGTTAATCCTAATTAGAGTGTCTGTTGTTGTTTCTTAATCCCTTGTTGAAAGATTACGGGAACAAATTCCAGGCATATTCAGAGTTTCACCAAAGTGTGCCATGAAAGCTGCCTCCCTACACCCCATTCCATTAATATTTTCTGGGTAAATGCCAGTCAAACTTCACTATAACTTGGTATTGTTGTTATAAATATACCTATGGTTGAAACAATTGGGACTGATAACTTGAAAAGTGCAGGATTTTATGATGTTAGAACCAAGTTTCTGTTATTATAATGAGGGAAGTTCAACTTTAGATTAGAGAATTGTGCTATGGCAAACATAACAGGCATCAATATCACTATAACCCATCTGTCATAACACTGATGATCAACAGTGCAACAAGTTCTATACATGGAATTTCTGTAACAGCATGGTTACTTTTATTTGATATCAATGGTAACACGATGTTGTTACTGAGATATCAAATAAACACAATGTAATAACACCAAATCCAAGCAAATAAATAGTGTGTGATGTTTCAGTAACAGCACTGTTACCATCTTCAGATAAAAATGTTATTACCGAAACGTCACACACTATTTATTTGTTTAGATTTGTGTGGTCTTATATTACCATGTGTTTAGAATCCAAATTGTGCCTTATCATGAGATACTTATTTGGTCTTGTTCCCTTCTGATATATCTCTAGAAATCAAATTTTTATTATCACTACGACTTGTGAGTGGTTTGTGGATGGCTTAAAGAACTCATGGAGCATCTTACAAAAAAAAAGATCAAAACTCATGGATCATTCAAGTTTGTAATATGTTTTCATAACTGCATTTGTTCAACATAGTTTTAGCAATTTTAGTGAGATCACTCGTGAAAATTCCTGGAACCATATTCCATAATTAATTTACAGCTCTCTTCTTTCTTATATCCACTCAATCATATTAGGGTACCAATGGTGTCTGCTGGGGATAAGTAGAGCTCATCAATGGATGAGTCAATACAGTCAATAATGTGGTTTAAGATTGCTGGTTGAGAATTGCACTTAGTATATAGTGGGAAAACCTTGCAAGCCTACAGCTCTCTAATTAGCACTAATGGCCAATTTATTTTATTAAAATATATAAATAAGGGTACCCCACAAAGAGATCCTTATTTTATAACCAAAATCATTTAGATCACGTGTGATCCTGTTTTTTTTTAAGTAGGTATATATATGTTATAAATATTCTAATTATAAATATAAGAGTGTGGAATCAATACTTTCCAAGAAATTGAATAAATAAAAAAGTAGGAAAAGGTATTTATCAATAAACACAAGGTAATAAGACCAAATCCAAATAAATAAATAGTGTGTGACATTTCGGTAACAACGCTGTTACCGAAACGTCACACACTATTTATTTATTTGGATTTGGTCTTATTACCTTGTGTTTATAATCTATAATCTAAATTGTGCCTTATCGTATTTATCAATAATTACTCAATATATTAAGCACACATAAATTAATCCTAAATATTACACATGTCCCGCCATGGTAGTGCATACAACTGACAATGGATCTGAAAAGATTCCAGGTTCAAAACCTGTTAAGATAGTTTTTTTTTTTTTTAATTAAGATAACACTCCTTAAATAAATACAAATAGGACACCTATACATAAAATCATTCATTAATTCTTACAAATAAGAGAATAAACTATTGCAAAACAAACCCAGATAAATCCATCATTAACAAATATTGCCTGACACACAACTGAGATATATTACATAATAAGAGAGATTAGATAATCAATAAGATAATAACTGAAAGATATACAATCAACAATACAATTATCCTAAAAAGAGGAAAAATATATATATTAAGAGAGAGAGTAAAAATTAAATATATATTCATAAATTAAAATAATTAAAGGTAAGTACACAAATATATTTAATAGAGTTTTACAAATGAACACAAGGCAAAGAACAAATAGATGCAGAGTTATTCAAATATAGGAGTTATTAAATAAGACATAACAAACTGGAGCACAACATTTTTGAGAAAGTGGAGAACTTGCTGAACACTTGCTCTGCTAAAGCAAGGAATCTGCCTTTAGTATAAGGATTTCACATTTCAAATTTTGGCTCAAGGATTCCATGTAAAAGATCCAAAAAGCTCTCAGTCAAAGTTTGAAATTTTTCAACTCTGGGGTAATAACTGCTGCTTAAGGATTCAAATTTCACTGCAAGGATTCGCACAAAAACTCAGAGAAATTAAATTTTTGCGCAAAATTTCGAACTGCCATATAAGGATTCCAACTCCCAGTAAGGATTTAAATTTCTGCACAAAGATTCAAACTCTTGAATAAGGATTCCAACTCCCGTATTAGGATTCTAACTCTCAAACAAGGATATAAATTTCTGCACAAAGATTCAAACTCCTGTGTTAGAATTTCAACTCTCTAGCAAGGATCTAAATTTCTGCGCAAAGATTCAAACTGTGAAATAAGGATTCCAACTTCCAGGCAAGGATTTAAATTTCTGCGCAGAGATTCAAAATTGAGGATTCTGCGCTTCTGGCTGGTCACCCTCTGTTCAAGGATGCAAACATCTGTGTAAGGATCCCAGCTTGAACACAGGGACATTGAAGGCGTAATGACACATTGGGGCATTGAGGTAGATATAAATGCTAGTTAATTCTATAAAAAAAAAAATAGATGAATAAATAAAATAAACAGAAGAAATCCCCTTTAAATAGCTAGAAAAATATCTTCATATCCTTTAAAATGGACAAATATATATTTTTTGGTAGATAGCGGCCTTAGATATACAGTAAAACCCCTCTATAGTGAACCCCAATGGGACAGAGCTTTTGGTTCACTATAGCCACGGTTTGGCTATTTTTTTTTTTCACTTTTCAAAATTTTTAGACCGTATAATTATAGGACAGCCATACACACAAGAAGAGGCTTCCTCTTAATAGTGGTCACTTTGTTTTAATTCCCTTAATTGACCAATTTCCTTACATTAATACTGAATAAAAATAGAAATCATTAGATGATAGGTTCTTCTTATCATTAACATACATGTACCTCTATGTCTAATTTAAAAATCAAGACAAATCCTAGGCAAAGTTTTATTAAATATATGTTCAAATATATAAAATGATTTTAAAACATCATATTATCACATTATATAATACAATTTTTACTTGAAAAAATGGCTCTTATACCTTGTTGCTTCAAAGCATTCTTCAAGCATTGCACCATTCAAATAAAGTTAGTGTTTTTCTTCCATTTCATTTTCCCACATATTCTTCTAGGTCTAGATTTCGTTTTTTTTTAAGCTGTCATGCAAAACACTGCCGACTTTAAAATCACCATAGTTAATGGCATAAAAATAGTTTTTGTTTCATCACATTTATTTGGATTTTTTTTAGCCCTAAAACGTACGATCGCGATCGTGGCAAAAGTTGAGGTTGATTCCTCTTTGTAACAATTTTTAATAGTTTTATATTTATCTTTTATAATAGAAAAGTTATATTTTCTTATTTTAATATGTTCATAACATTTTGCCTGTGTTGTTTCACTTTGAAAAGTTCTGAAAATGGCCTTTTTTCTTTTAAAGAAATAACGCTTTTGTTTTTAAAATGCCTTTGTTTTCTTCATTTTGGAAGTCATTTGTATTTTATATTCTAAACTTAATGGATACAAATATATTCTATTTAATAAAAAGTATAATGTGTTAAAGTTTATACAACATACAGCAAAAATAAAGTGCAAAATTCAAAACAAACAATGCCGCTAAATTTATTGTTTTGAAATCGCGATCCGCGAGCTGAAACATGCTCAAAATTTGGTTGGTTTAATTTTTTTTTTAATTACAATTCTAAGTTCGTTATAAGCATAGTATTTTAAATAGATTTTATTATTTTGGGACCGAAAATAGGTTCGTTATAGGGGTAGTTTGTTATTCTAAAAATCGCAAAGTTCGTTATAACGATGGTATTTTCAATGAAATGGAATTGGGAATCGGCGTGGGTTCGTTATAAGGGAAGGTTCGTTATATCCAGGGTTCGTATTAGCGGGGTTTTACTGTATATGGAGGGGGGATTTATTTTGATAAAGAACCACATCATCTATATTTAGGTAGCTTTATGGAAAAGGCAATGTAGATGCAAAAATATATATATCGATAAAACTTAACAAATAAATGATAAGGAGCCAAAAACCTGCGGAACAAATATTTCAACAAAAATTGGAGATTATACAACTAGTTTCTTGGTGATGAGATGATAATAAACTACATAAATATTCTTTTCATTAGATTTCAATTAACTTGGTTCAATATTAGCTTTAATTCAGGTTAAGTAATGTTGGGCTATTATTTTAGGCTTGAAATGGTAATGTTCACAAAAAGAAGGGGATTCAACCATTAAATCATTCCCATAAAGTTTCTCAGACAAAAAAAATATAAATAAATAATTATATAAACTAGATCTCCAGGATCAAACATTTTTACTAATTTGTCTTTTTAACCATTTTTTTACCTCTCTTGTATGAAAACAATGGTTTAGAGAAGAAAAAAAAAGGATGGGTGAATTCTAGAGTTTCTAATACAGAGACATATAAGATGACAATTCTAAATGCATTTCTTATAAAATACAAATTCTCTTTTAAATTTTCAACATGAATAGAGTGAAAAATGAGACACAAAAGAGCAATATAATATAGCAAAAAGATTGTATACACACAGAGTAATAATAATAAAAAGAGTTCTTGGTCATTTGTCCAATAATAACAAAAACAATATTTTCTCTCTTTGTATATATATATATTAAATTTTACATCACAAATATATGTTTCTCTTTAGAGAAATTAAAATTTTATATTTAACAAAAAAATCCAATCAAATTGCACAAAATCAATAATAAAATTTATATAAAAATAAAATAAATAATATTTAAAAAAAAAAAAAATTTTTTTAATCCTTTCTTTTCCAATTTTCATCTGAGGAATGTATGTATCTAAGTAAACATGGCTGCCATGTTGGAAAGACGCCTCCTCCTACCAATGTATGAAGAGAAACTAGTAGGAAACATAATGAATCAAGGCTGAAAGGGCTGAAATTTGTTGAATATATATGGTAGAAGTAAATAAAGAGAGGAAAAAAGGTAAAGAAAAAAAGTTTAAAAAAAAAAGAAAGAGTTATGGTGAAACAATGATCAGAAAGTATTGGCTAGTAGAAACAATCGAAAAAAGATTAATAAAGAATTTAGAATGCTTAGTGTTGAAAATGACAAGACCAAATAGACTTGGTATATAATCATTTGGTTTTATGATGTCATAACCTCTTTTCTGTGTTATAACTCCAGTTATGAGACAAGTGGAACTTTAGAATGATATAAATGTTGCTTTGACAAAATCAATAAAGACTCTAGGGATAGGTTTTTTTTTTACATTTTTTTTTTTTTATTGTAAAAGAAACCTAGCTCTAGATTCCTTATTTATTTTGTCAAAGTGTAAACGCAGGGAAGAATCTTTATTATAAATGTTAGTATTATAAAGGAGAGGGCATTAAAACAAGGTTCCACTGTTTGGTTCTTGTGACATTTTGCTGACATCTCAGCTGTTGTTGGAGCTGGCACTTAGAGAATGAATCCCACACACCCTATAGTACTTCTTCTCTGGAATTGGCTTTAGAGAGGATTCTGATATTTGAGTATTTTGCTATTGTATTGATGTCAACCACACGTTTAACACTAAAACTTTTAATTAACGTCTTGTAGTTCTTTTATTAAATAGGTTTCAAGAAAAAGGTGGGTTTTTTTTTTACAAATAAATAAGGAATGATAAAACTACACAAAAGGTCAAGTGATAAATATTATTAGGGCAGGAAAATCCCAATAATGTGCAGCTTATGTTCATCATTTTCCCCTTTATTAAGGCCAAGATCATGAGAGGTCCAATTTTATTTTTATTTCTCCTCAACCTGCCGTCATAAGTTGGCAGTATTCCTGTCTTCTCTGAACTTCCTTTCTAAGGATGGTATTTTGATGGCATCACAGTGTCTTCTCCCGAAATTGTGCCTGGCCTTCCCTCCACACATCTCTTCAGCAATACCTTCATCCACTGCCGGACAACTTGGGGGGGAAAATATTAAGGTTTTAAAACCTCTATCCTCTCTCTCTCTCTCTCTCTCTCATTGAAGACCTCAATAAAGAGGATTTGCCTGTACATAGGTGAAGCTGAAAAAAAAAAGAGCATGAAACATTTCAGATTTTCAAAGAAAATGGACAAATCATTGGGAGGAAGAGGCGATACAATAACAATCTATTTATAACGTACATAACAAACAAAAATATTTCTACATATCTCAACAAAGACAAAAAAAAAAAGGTATTTGTATATAGAAAAATATATGTACATATGTATATATGATTTTTTTTTTCAATCTTAAACTGGATGTATATAGATTTGATATTCTTGAGAGAAAAAAAAAAAGGGGGGGGGGGACAAATACCTTCAGGGGATGTGCGCGCAGCCGGGAGTACTGTAGGACAACAAACTCTCCCTTGGCGCTCAGAGGAAAGGGATACAGAAGGCATGCTACTGGACAAGGGAAACTTTAAAGAACAATTCCAAAAAGATGGTCCTCGAAAATTGAAGAGAGAATCTATAAGCTAAGAGGTCCCTCCCTCCCAATGTGGATGAAGATAATTCAATAGGGACAGAATGATATGAGGGGGGAGGTTATTTGAAGAACTTGTGCAGGAGATAGTCTCGAGCAGGTTCGTAGTACTCTCGCCGCAGCAGGACAACACGGGGCAGGCGACGGACATCGCTGAAGAGGGCGGAGTCAGACTCCATCACCACCACTAGGAGGCAGGAGAGGAGCAGGAGGACAAAGAGCCCTGCTGTGACTGCAGCTCGTAGCAAACAGACATGGGCAGCTGGCGGGCATGTGGTCTGCCGCAGGTTCACCATGCGGTGCCTCTTTAGGATCCGAAGGCAGTCGTCGGTATTCTCCAACTGTCTCTGGGGGAGGGCCAACTCAGGGCGGGGGGGTTGGTCATCCAGAGACTCTTCTTGGCAAGACTCTACTTCCTCCTCCTCCTCCTCAGCGGGAGTGGGGCTGTCCGGCTTGCAGACCTCCGGCCCTGCCAGCTCAACTGGGGGAGCAGATGACACCGAGTCCAGCCTCACTCCTCTACCTGGGGGCTCGGAGCTTCGCAGGGAGGAGGGGCGGTAGGACAACGACCTCTGGAAGGAGGGAGGGTCTCTGATCAGGGTCTTCATTTCCTGGGCAATCTCTCGCTCCACCCGCCCACTGCCACACAGGTACATACACATCAGCCATCTAACTTATATAGTTTTAGCATTTCTAGGAAATATTTTTGTTAAATAATAATTTTTGAGAAAAATAGAAATACAGTATGACCTTCCTGAGCACTCACTTGGGAAATATCAAAGAAGAGCTAAGACACAAAACAACACAAGAAATCCATATTAACAGAAAGGGGGGCCATGTACACAGCGAGAATATAAAATTATATTTTCCAAGAAATTTTCCACAATATTATGGAATGTAGGTCAGGTTTATGTGGTCCACTGGATACTGTAAATGATATTAATTTTAATGATAGGAAAATAAATATAAGGTAAACTTTAAATAAGGCTCAAGTGTGGCCTATGTTCAAGATCTGTTCGTAGAATTCTTCTAGTTAACTCTAGAAAGCTAAAATTTACAACTTTATAAGTGGAACTCATTATTATGTTAGAATAATGGTTGAAATTTTTCAACACACAGATTTATTATATATACAGTAAAACCCCGCTAATACAAACCCTGGATATAGCGAACCTTCCCTTATAACGAACCCACAACGATTCCCAATTCCATTCCATTGAAATTACCATCGTTATAACGAACTTTGCGATTTTTAAAATAACGAACTACTCCTATAACGAACCAATTTTCGGTCCCAAAAAGATAAAATCTATTAAAAATACTATGCTTATAACAAACTTAAAATTGTGATTTAAAAAAATTTTAAAACAACAAAATTTTGAGCATGTTTCAGCTCGCGGATCGCGATTTCAAAACAAAAAATTAGCTGCATTGTTTGTTTTAATTTCTATTCTATTTTTGCTGTATGTTGTATAAATTTTTACACATTATACTTTTATTTATTAGAATATCTTTGCATTCGACAATTTTGAAATAGAAGAAAAAATACAAATGGCTTCCAAAATAAAGAAAAGAAACAAAGAGTGGCGTTCTAAAAAAAAAAACAGTGGCAGCCTTCCCTTTTAGAAGCGTTATATATATCAAAGTTAACCCAGGCTGAAAAATAATTCCAAATAATTTTAAGACCAGAAATAGTTTGAATAAAAGGTTAAAAACAAAATTTAATATACACTTCAGAAGAATATGTGGAAACTGGAATTGGAAGAGGAAGGGAAAAAAAAATAGTTCCCCCAAGTTTCCGGTGTCTCATGAGCCACAAACAAATCGACTTATAAATTCTCAAAAACTACCACTACAGTTCTATTTTTAGGATGGAATTCTTGTTTGGTATATGACTCATTCAGGGTTCGCGGATATTCCCCCTGGCCGGCTGTTTTACCACCGATTTTGTGTTTGCAAATTGGCGTTTTTTATTCGCAATTTTACCGATCGCGCTATTGTATCAACATGTTTCGCGTCCAATTTTTCTGAATTGGATACTTTTGATTCATCCTCAATTGATTCAGAATATAGGAAGCTCTTTTCCTTTGGATGGAAATAACGATATTTTAAGACAATTCTGATTTTCAATTTTCACTTTTCACTTTCAAACAACAAGGTATTAGAGGCATTTTTTCAAATAAATATAGCATTATATTATTTGAGAAAGATGTTCTAAAATACTCATACCTTTTAAATATATAATTAATAATGTTTTGGCTATCTGGCTTAATTTTTAAATAATACATAGGTTTATATATAAACATGTATGCTAATTGTGGAATAATGGAGATCCATTATTCCGGACGCCGTCCGAATGGCTCGGGTGACAGTAAACAAACAAGCCCCAGCGGTGCCAGCCGCCAACAAAGGACTAGAACACGGCTTGGTCTGCTACCGACCAGTTAGGTGTTTTCCTCTGTCCTCTTAAGTTGTATTAAATAAAGTTAGTTTGAAGGAGATTTTTACCCTCTCCTTTCTGCTATTTAGTGATCTTATTTAAATCCTTGCAACAGCCCTCAAAAGAATCACCACTGCGAATTCTTCTACCGAACTCGCACAGTGTTTTGTGAAACGACTACCCGACATTTCTTCACAAAGTGGCATCCCCGCGGGTGGGCTTCTGACAAGGCAAGATCAAGTGGATTAACGGCGGAGTACAAGTCAAGACTCAAGCTAAGTACCTTTTGTTTTACCTTCTGTTTATAGTGTTTTTTTGAAAAATAGAAATTTTAAAAAGACAGAAATTTACATAGAAAGCGACTAACTCGCAGCTTGAAGACGACAGAGAGTGTCAGGTACTCCACCGATACCTGTAGAGGACATTAAATATAATAGAGAGATCATTGAAGAAACTCACAGTGAGCTTCTTGTGATCCAAAGCAAGATAAGAGACTTCATGCTAACTTCAGACGTTAGCGAAGAGGAATTAGAGCAAGACGATGAGGAAGCCTTGCAATATACCCAGAGATATAAGAGGATATATAAAAAAAGTCTTGCTCTTGTTGAACCCAATATCACTGCATCCAGTCCCACGGCCAGTGAAGTGAGCTTCACCTCTAGCTCACACCATAGAACTGTAAAACTACCCAAGATAGATTTAAAGAAGTTTACAGGAGAAATAAAAGATTGGTTGGGATGGTGGGCACAGTCAACAAGATACATGTCGATCCCACTTTAGAAGACAGCGACAAGTTTCAATATCTTGTGCAATCTATGTCGCCGGGAACCAGAGCTATAAACTGGTTGATAGTTACCCCCTGACTGCCGAGAATTACCCCAAAGTTATAGAAATTTGACAGAAAGATTTGGAAGGCCTGAACTGTTGCAACAAGTCTATGTCAGGGATCTTATCTGCCTTATGATCGACTGCTCCTCCAAACAACAGTTGAAGGTGACTTCATTTTTTGATGAGTTGGTGACTCATTTGAGAGCATTGGAAGCCTTAAAGATTGAGGCCAGACAGATGTCTGTATTTATATTTCCAATGATTGAGGCATGTCTCTCAGAGGAACTCATGAAGGCTTGGCAAAGAAGCCCCCTCCATGATGTCAAGATTGATACTAATGATTCGACTCAAACTAGAGTTGACCTAATTATGGAGTTTCTCCAAAAGGAAGCTGCAGCAGAACAAGACAGAGCCTTAGCTGGATCCAAGTTTGGACTCAAATCTCTGAAACAGGATAGAAACGTGGGCAGACAATCACATCCTGCTAAGATACCTACGGCCTCTGGACTCTTTTCTGGACGTGCCCAGAATTGCATCTTGTGTAATAAAGATCATAAAAACACAGAATGTCTTGTTGCGCGCAGAATGAGCATTAAAGAAAGAAGAGAGTGTATTAAAAACGCTAAATGTTGTTTCTCCTGCCTCCAACCAGGTCATATCTCTTCTAATTGTAGAAGGTGCATAACTGAATGTATTCGATGTAAGAAGAAGCACCTTGATATTTTATGCCCTCTTAATGCTCCTGGACGAGAGTCAGCGGATGAAGACAAGGAACAGGTGGAAGACTGTGACGTTTCTCCTACAGTTGAAAACGGAGTTTCATTCTCCGGTGTTAGCGCTACGTCTCTGATTTTGCTACAGACTCTTAAGATTAAGGTCGAAGGTGTGACTTCGGCGAAAGTAGTGCGTGCCCTCCCTTGACACAGGTTCCCAACGATTCTATATTTTGTCTAAAACTGCCCAGGATCTCAGACTATCTCCCATTGGCCAGGAATCGCTTAAACATGTGGTGTTTGGAGGTCATACTAGTGAAAGTGTCCACCAAGAATACAGAGTCAATTTGGGTCATGCATCGGGGAATTTTAAGATGGTAGCGAAGCTTCTTGACCAACAAAAAATCTGTGGTAACCTACCAAGATTGAGCCGCGGGCCATGGTTGAAAGAACTCAAAGCCAGCAGAATCTGGGTTCCTGATATTGGAAAGGATGACATGGAAATTGAAATACTTCTAGGATGCGATGTGTTGGGATCTATTTTCATGATGAAATCTTGTGTGTTGTCAAATGGCTTGACTGCGTCGCAAACATGTTTTGGATGGACTTTAATGGGAGAATGTCAGCAAGGTAGTGACGTTTCACTCTCTCATCATGTTACAACGATGACAATTTCGGAGAGCAGTATAACCAATCTGTGGAATCTCGATGTTCTTGGCATTATGGATCCTATTGAGGTTAAACAGAGAGATCTGAGAGATGCACTGGCGCGTCGACATTTTCTAAAAACAGTCCAACATTCTGTTTCTGGAAGATATGTTGTTTCCCTCCCATGGACTGTAGAGAAAGCTAAAATCGCGGACAACAGGGAGATTGCTATGAAGAGATTATAGAACAGACGACTAAGAAATTAATCTCTTTGAATCTTTATGAAGACTATGATAATATTTTCCGAGGCTGGTTGGATGATGGGATAATTGAGAAAGTCCCAGCTGAACAACACAACGCTGAGGCCTTCTACCTGCCTCATCGTCCGGTGGTGAAACTCTCCAGTGGGACTACGCCTATCAGACTGTCTTTGATGCTTCTAGCAAGGTCTATAGATCCCCATCTTTAAATGACTGTCTTGAAAAAGGACCTAACCTCATAGAGATGATTCCCAACCTTATGCTGAGGTTTAGAAATGGCAAGTTTGGAGTCGTGGCAGACATTAAGAAAGCGCTTCTGCAGATTGAGGTGAATGAAAGGGACAGAGATTACCTGCGTTTTCTGTGGTATTCCCAAAATGGAGAAAAGACAGAAGTATTCCGACATAGACGTGTCGTTTTCGGTGTTAACTGTAGTTCTTTCATTTTGGGGGCAGTAATCGAATACCACCTGTCTAATGTTCGACCTGAACATAAACCGTTAGCTCAGAGGTTGCAGAAATCCTTTTATGTGGACAATTTAGTCACAAGCGTGAACTCTTTTGAAGAGTTACAAGATCTCAAATTGACTGCAACGTCCATCATGGATAATGCTCGGATGGAGCTAAGCCGTTGGGAGCATAGCCTGGACGTGGCCTCCGATACTTACCCCTTTGAAAGAGCAGAGATATCTAAAGTGCTTGGTATATGTTGGGATAAAAGGGGTTCACTATAGAGGGGTTTTACTGTATATATATACACCTTCCTTGTTGCATATCTTGTCATTTCTTCTTGAATCTGTATTATATATAAAAACCCCAGAATGAATAAAACACCCTGAAACTCTCTCTATATAAATATCTCTTCTCTCAACTTTTTCCTCAAAATAAGAATAGCAATATTTTAAAGAGAAAGGTTTGACCAGTACTACTATATAACTATATCTTCTCTTACCATATCCCACCAGAAAAGAGGAGCAATATTTCAACCACCAGTACCTGTAGCGGAACTTGGAGCTGCGGGAGAAGAGCCCTCCCCCTGTGATAATGGCAGGAATGTCAGCGGCCGAGTCCATCCTGACACACTCACTCAGCTTGGAACCATTAAAATATTGATAAGGGCAGAGTTTTGGGTGCAAAATTTCCATAGGAAAAAGTACTGGAAGTTTTATTCAAAAAAAGATGCACAAATTCTTTTAATTCATGTAAAATTATTTTCAAATATTTTATTGAATTTATATATAAGTAATACACACACTTGCCAGAGATTTGAAACCTACTTCTTGGAGATTTTGATAGGCAGTATCCAAAAATCTTGTCCATTTTGCTCCATCAATTCTTATTTTAAAGATACATATTCTACCAAGTATTGAGAGAGCCTTCTAAAATGAGTGGTTATTTCTTTTATAAATATTTTTTTTTAAATTCGCTTGAATATTAAAATAAAGATTAGATGTTGCTGATGCCACAGTTCACTAGAAGTTGCACTCTGTAACACTGAAAAGGCACAATTTGGATTATAGATTATAAATACAAGGTAGTAAGATCAAATAAATAAATAGTGTGTGATGTTTCAGTAACAGCGTTGTTGCCATCTTCAGACAAAGGTACTGAATGAGAAAAAAATATATATCACAGCATATTTAAAATAGTTACTGTTATCAAGTGTGATATAACTTGATAATACAATAGATAACAGTAACTATTTAAAATATGTTGTGATATTTTTCTCATTCAGTACTTTTGTTGTTGTTGTTGTGTCCAATGAAGAGCCTCAAATGTCTCCATACATCTCTATCACAGCAGCAGCAATGTCCACCATCTTGGGTGTGTAAAGCTGCTGGTCTGGGTCCATTTCAATTTTCTCCAAGGCTGCGGCCATTGCTGGACATGAGAATTTGTGAATAGGTGTTAGTTCCACACCGGATAGTTGTTGCATGTCCTGTAGGATCTTGTCCCATCTGGATGAATTGTCATTCCTTTATAGCAAGCATGTCAAACTCAAATCCTAACACGGGCCAAATAAAAAAGTAATAAGATTATGTGGGCCGCAAAAAAAGAAAACAAGTAATTAAATTTTTATAGTAACATTTATGTAGGTTTATTTTAAAAAATACTAATAAGAAAAAAGAAAGTAAAGTTAATATTTTCTCCCTGATATTTGGCATCTCTTTTCTGCTACCATCTTTCATACTTAGGGGGAAATCTTGTTCGCAGTGATTAATTTTAAAACTGACCCAAGGTGAACGTCAGTAATTCTCGATCTGATTGGAGACTTATTTCCTTTCATAAGTGAAAATAACTGCTCGCACCGATAAGTACTTCCAAACATGGACATAATTTCATATGCTAATTTTCGAGTGTTTTCAAATCTGGCTGGCAAATATTTGTAAAATTCAGAAACGCCAACTTCAATGAATTTTGCCTTTAAATCTGAATCGCACTAGATATCTATTACCTCCATTTGCATATGATTAGGTACTGATTCTATATTTATCGAGAAAATCAAAGAAAACAAAGTAAACTTGCCTTCCAAAGATTTGAAATCAGAAAACCTTGTTTCAAATTCATTTCTAAGACTCAAAATTTTTTCCGCATATTTTTGATACGATTGAGTTTCACCTAAACTTGATTTGTACATGTTGCATGTCGGAAAGTGCATTAAATCTTCGTTTTTCAACTGCTTTTCCCAAAGAACTAGCTTACATTTGAATGCATTAACTTGGTCACACATGTTGGTAATGATCTGATCCTTTCCTTGCAGTTTCAAATTTAAATCCGACAAGTGTTTTGTTATGTCAACCATGAAGTTGACATTTAATGTTATATAATTTTGGTACACTAATAGCATTATTACATATCAAGCAGATGATTTTATCTTTTACTTCAGAGCAAAAATACTCTAATTCCCACTTTTCTTGAAAATTCCTATGTTCGTCAGCAATTTTTCGTTTAGTTTTACTGCCACTTGGTTTTGATGATGACATATTGAATACAAAGGTCTGAAAAATATTAGTAATCGCTAACACAAAATAATAAAACATTTTAATTAATATTTTGAAAATTTTTTAAAAATTAATATTTTTTAACTTACCAGACACAGAATAACTGCACAAATTATTGAACGTAACTTAAAAAAAAAAATTTTTTCTAGTACTCCGAAAGAATATTTAAGGCACACAATACTTATGGCGATGTACATACGTTATGTATGTAGGTATAATATTATCAAAACTTACGACTTATGTATGGTGACCAGTGGTTCGTTATTAATAAATAAATTATGTATAATTACAATTTTAAAAAATTAGGCTACAAATTTTTATAATTTTTTCATTTTTATTTATAAAAAAATTTGTATTAAAATATATTGTCTGGTGGGCCGCAAATTTATTCGTTGTGGGCCGCATGAGGCCCGCGGGCCGTGAGTTTGACATGCTTGCTTTATAGTGTTTTGTTCTGAGTCTTAAGTTAAGTTCTGAGTACTTAGTACTTTTATCTGAAGTTACTGTTACTGAAATGTCTCACACTATTTATATATTAGGATTTGGTCTTATTGCCTTGTGCACTCTGTTCCACTGGAATAGAAACATGGCTGAGAGATATATGGCTTTATCAACTCTAAAAAAGCTTTGATGGCCTACTTGATGCCCTTTTCAAAGGTGCAAAGCATTAAATGTTTTCCACCTTTGAAAAAGGCGTCAGTAGGTCGTCGAAACATCAGACAATAAACTTTCTGAGAGCTGATGAGCTTACATCTTGATTAGTTCTTAAACCAACCTTCACACAATTCTCTATTTAACATATAAGTTGACAACACTACACCTTGAAAATGGTAGTTAATAGAAAGTAATTGTTTGCAGATTTGGAATCAGTGCATGGAAAAATTTCTAGAACAGACACTCTTTTGTTTATAGAAAAAAGGTGTACCTGGATCTGTGAGGAAAACACTATTTTGAAGGATTGCTTCCTCTTTATGAATTAATTGTATAATAAACTTAAACATAATTGTTGTTGTTATTTTCAAGTGTTATGTAGTGATATACAGTAAAACCCCTCTAGAGTGAACATCACTGGAGAGCCAACCAATGACAGCAGCTCTTTTTACCCATCATGGAGACTTATATGAATGTTACCGCATCCAGGGAAGCCGACTCAACCTATGTTCCAGGATTGACCACAAGGTTGAGAAATATGCTAGTCACCACAAACACCACTAACAATATATATATATTAGGATTCATTTATGTGATTTAATTCGTACACTTGGTAGTAGACAGGAGTTGACTGAACTCCCACTGCTGGCTGACAAGAGTGAATGGAATCTTCATTCAAGCGATCAAACTTAAATCAAGTACATGGCTGAAATTAGGGGCTTTCAATATCAATAGGTAAGACAGAGAGGCTGAACAAAATGGATGAAATCTTATTATCTCTCGCTCTTTTAGTAAGATTTCTTTCGTTTAAGAAAATTAAAATTACAACAAATATAAGATTTACAGAAATATTGGGGAAATAAATCTTGGAAACCAATAAAAGGGCAATCAATATCTTCAACTACTACCAATCACCTAACAAACTAGGACAAACATCAAATAGCATACCCAACTTTGTGTAGATTATTCAATCATTCTTGGCGACTTCAATGGCAAAAGATAGTTGTGGGAATCTCATGATGATAATCAAAGAGGATAAATTATAATTTAGCAGCGGACCTGGGAGACCTGGACCCAGACATGGTGGGCAATGGCAACTATGTCTCAGAATACAAACTGCTGCTGAAGCAGTCCGAGCGCCTGGAGGAGCGGGTGCAGGAGATCCATCAGAACCAGCTCAGTTGCATTGGTCTACTTCAAACAGGCTTCTCTCTCATAGGCTTCACTTTAACAGGTTCCCCTTAGCAGGCTTGCTTCCCTCTCATATGCTTCCTCCTAACAGGTTTCCCTTTAGCAGGCTTCCCTCTCATATGCTTCCTCCTAACAGGTTTCCCTTTAGCTGCTTCTTTCTCATATGCTTACTCTTGACAGGTTTTCCCTTAGCAGGCTTTCCCCTCATATGCTCCATCACAACAAGTTTCTCCTCAGCAGGCTTCCCTCTCATATGCTTTATCATGGCAGGTTTCCCTTAGTAAGCTTCTTTCTCATATACATCACTTTAACAGGCTTCCCCTCAGTGGGCTTGTCTTACCCACTTTCCTCTAAAGGGTCTCCCTAACCTCAACCTGCCAGGTTGAATAGTATGAAATATGAATAGTATTTCATTTGACCATATGAGTAGTGATTGGTTGCTGAAAATTTTTAGGGAGTACTACTGATCCGAGATTGTTTGCCAATCCTATGTTTTTATCTACTCGACTGTGTATATGATCTTGGGCCCTTTTCTTGTAAATCTATTGTGATGCACTAGCGCGCCATCTGTTATCAAAATTCAAAACTATTTTAACGGCGTAAGATTCTTTTTGATATTAAACAATTTCTACTGCCCTTACTGCAATGGAAAAATTAATGAGAGGGCCTGGCTCATCAGTGGTGAACCCTCTCAGCGGTTTCGCCAGTTTAATCTACCATACTGCTGTTAATTGCATTTTTGAAACTTCCTTTTATAGTGATACTCTCATTAATTTTTCCATTGCAGTAAGGGCAGTAGAAATTGTTTGATATCAAAAAGAATCTTACGCCTTTAAAATAGTTTTAAATCTATTGTCTTGACACATTGATTATAATATTATATAAAAATTCAAAACTATTTTGAAGGCGTAAGATTCTTTTTGATATTAAACAATTTATACTGCCCTTACTGCAATGGAAAAATTAATGAGAGGGCCTGGCTCATCAGTGGTGAACCCTCTCAGCGGTTTCCTGGTAGATTAAACTGGCGAAACCGCTGAGAGGGTTCACCACTGATGAGCCAGGCCCTCTCATTAATTTTTCCATTGCAGTAAGGGCAGTAGAAATTGTTTAATATCAAAAAGAATCTTACGCCTTCAAAATAGTTTTGAATTTTGATAACAGATGGCGCGCTAGTGCATAATATTATATAATAAATAATTATTTAATAAAAAATATAAATAATTATGTCTTTTTTTTTTATGAGACAAATTTGATTGTCATAAATACTAGAGAACCGACCTATCTATCCCATTCTTATGGTTCAACAGATGCTCTGGACATCACAGCACCGGACCTCTATGGAAGTACTACCTAGAGCATCTTGAACCCTGTAGGGAGTGACCACCAACCTATATTCTAATAAACACCAATTCACAGATACCACACAAATCGGAAAAGCGCAGTGGAATTTCTGAAAAGAGAATTGGAAACTTTACAAGGAAATTATCCAAGACCCTAAGTGAACAAAATAAAACAGAAGATCCCAATCAAGGTTTTCTTAGACTTGAAACTATAATTGTAAAATCAGCATAAAAGACCACAAACCTGAAGGTTATAGAAAAACAAGGTAATAAGACAAAATCCAAATAAATTAATAGTGTGTGAAATTTCATAACAATACTTTTACCGAAACGTTACACACAATTTATTTGGATTTGGTATTATAATCTTGTAGTTCTAATCTATAATCCAAATTGTACATTATAAGGTTATAGAAAAATATTATTCCACACTCTAATGAATTGTAGCATGAACTCAAAGACACAATACAAAAAAGAAACCATTTATACAATACACTCAAGGCATCTAACTCCCTCAATCTCAGATTGAAGTATAACAAAATCAATGCCGACATAAAGTAACAATACTGCCTTCTTAATAGAAAGGACTGGCAAAATCTATGCTCCAACCCCTCCATTACAGATACCAAACTATGGTATATTACTAAACCCCTTTATACAAACAAACCAAATACTGTTGAAACAAACACCTAACAAGATTCTGAAGGTAATACCCTATCTGACATTTCTGAAATTTCAAATGCATTTGCAAAACACTTTGAAAAGATCAGTAACTTATAAATGAATCCGATCAGACAGAAAGACAGTAAAAAGGGCCAGAAAATATAAAATTTCTGCACTCTCTATAAATAATGAACCATTATTCAATGATCCCATCACATCCCACGAACTGGCAGATGCTTTGAACCAATTAGATAAATCCTGTGGTCCTGACAACATTCACAGCTATATGATCAAATACCTACCACATATAAACTGGCTGTTAAGCATCTTTAATACCAGTTTAACAAAACTTCCTAATGATTGGAAAACAGCCATGGTTATTCCTATCCTAAAACCTGATAAACTTAGAGATCTTCCTGACAGTGACCGACCTATCTCTCTTACATCGATAGTAGAAAAACTTATGGAAAATATTATACTTAAACGATTAAATTATTTCCTTATCAAAGAAAATCTTCTAGCTAAATACCAAGCAGCTTTTAGGAGAACTTACTCCACAACTGATCAATTAATTTATTTGACCCAAACCATTCATTAAACTTTCAATCAAGCCCAACTAAATCCACTATGGCAGCATCATAGATTTCAGTTCTGCATTTGATAAGGTCTGGAGACAGAAACTCCTAACTAAAATATACCAAATTGGCACAAATGGAAAGATTTACAACTGGGTTTATGACTTCCTAAAAAGTCGAGCAGAGTACATCTCCACAATACGCTGTCAAAAATATTTAGGTTCGCTATATCCTGGGTTCATATTAGCGGGGTTTTTCTGTAAAACCCCGCTAATATGAACCCAGGATATAACGAACATTCCCTTATAACGAACCCACGCCGATTCCCAATTCCATTCCATTGAAAATACCATCGTTATAACGAACTTTTCAATTTTTAGAATAACGAACTACCCCTATAACGAACCTATTTTCGGTCCCAAAATAATAAAATCTATTTAAAATACTATGCTTATAAAAAACTTAGAATTGTATTTTTAAAAATTAAAACAACCAAATTTTGAGCATGTTTCAGCTCACAGATCGCGATTTCAAAACAATACATCTAGTGGCATTGAATTTTGCACTTTATTTTTGCTGTATGCTGTATAAATTTTAACACATTATACTTTTTATTAAATAGAATATATTTGCATCCATTAAATTTGAAATATAAAAATACAAATGGCTTCCAAAATGAAGAAAACAAAGGCATTTTAAAAACAAAAGCGTTATTTAAAAAAAAAAAAGGCCAATTTCAGAACTTTTTAAAGTGAAACAACACAGGCAAAATGTTAAGAACATATTAAAATAAGAGAATATAACTTTTCTATTATAAAATATAAAGCTATTAAAAATTGTTACAAAGAGGAATCAACCTCAACTTTTGCCACGATCGCGATCGTACGTTTTAGGGCTAAAAAAAATCCAAATAAATGTGATGAAACAAAATCTATTTTTATGCCATTAACTATGGTGATTTTAAAGTCGGCAATGTTTTGCATGACAGGTTAAAAAAAAAACGAAATCTAGACGTAGAAGAATATGTGGGAAAATGAAATGTAAGAAAAACACTAACTTTAATTGAATGGTGCAATGCTTGAAGAATGCTTTGAAGCAACAAGGTGTTAGAGCCATTTTTTCAAGTAAACAATATAATGTGATAATGATGTTTTAAAATAATTTTATATCTTTGAATATATATTTAATAAAACTTTGCCTAGAATTTGTCTTGATTTTTAAATTAGATATAGAGGTACATGTATGTTAATGATAAGAAGAACCTATCATCTAATGATTTCTATTATTCAGTATTAATGTAAGGAAATTGGTCAATTAAGAGAATTAAAACAAAGTGACCACTATTAAGAGGAAGCCTCTTCTTGTGTGTATGGCTGTCCTTTAAATATACGGTCTAAAAATTTTGAAAAGTAAAAAAAAATAGCCAAACCGTGGCTATAGTGAACCGTGGCTATAGTGAACCAAAAGCTCTGTCCCATTGGGGTTCACTTTAGCCTGTTCCCTGATATTTGGCCAACCCAATTTCTTAATAAATCAAGAAAAGCCATCCACGAACGTGTTTTGCGCTTTTTGGCGCTCGTCAGCGTGGAGTAGGCTGTACCACTGCGACCAAAAAGATTTTTGGTCCCAGAGGCTTTTTGAGAAACCAAGAAATGGGTATTTAAGGCCAAACTTGTGTAAATACGCTTAACACATCTTCTTCTTCTTCTTTCTTATCTCCACTCAATCATATTAGGGTACCAAGCTTGTTTGACAACCATCATGACTGTCTTTGTCATTAAGACATTAACACATGAATAAATGAAAGAAAAAAATAAAAGATAAAAAGATCAGGTGTTGAAATCAAAAATAAAAATGGTATATCCTGACCAGGCGCACATGTGCTTTACAGAAGGCAGAACGCCATCTGGTGGAACAGAAATCAACTAATCATTGATTTAGCCTGTTCACTGATATTTGGCCAACCCAATTTCTTGATAAATCAAAAAAAGCCATCCACGAATTCGTGGATTTTATCATGGATTTTTGTTGATTTATCAAGATATAGGGTTGGCCAAATATCAGTGAATAGGCTAAATCAATGATTAGTTGATTTCTGTTCCACCAGATGGCGTTCTGCCTTCTGTAAAGCTCATATGCTCCTGGTCAGAATATGCCATTTTTATTTTTGATTTCAACACCTGATTTATTTTATCTTTTATTTTTTCTTGGTGTTAAGTGTATTTACGCAAGTTTGGCCTTAAATACCCATTTCTTGGTTTTTCAAGAAGCTTCTGGGACCAAAAAATATTTTTGGTCGCAGTGGTACAGCCTACTCCACGCTGACGAGCGTCAAAAAGCGTGAAACACGTTCGTGGATGGCTTTTCTTGATTTATCAAGAAATTGGGTTGGCCAAATATCAGGGAACAGGCTGAATCAATGATTAGTTAATTTCTGTTCCACCAGATGGCGTTCTGCCTTCTGTAAAGCACATGTGCTCCTGGTTAGGATATATATATATATATGTGATGATTTAAGACCATGGAATTGTTGTAAATAGTCCAGATATCTACTACCACATGTTCCACCACGTGACTGTATATAACTTGTTATTTACTGCAATTAGAAAACCTCAAGTAACATCAATCTGTACCGCATAAGAATCTAATAATGTATAGCAACTGTACAGATAGAAGGAATGGAGGATAACAGGAGAAAATTAAGGTTAAAACTAATCAGGCTTAGGTGAGAATAGGAAAGCAGGCCTAGCAAGCCCAGTCCAATTTTTACGAGGTTGTGGCCCTCCTGGATAATATAACTTCCCCCCCTGTTTACGTCAGAAAAGGGCAGTGACCTGTTCGGACCCAGCTAAGCTATAAAAGGAGGCACCGAGCCTCAGTTAGCCAGTCCTTAGCCAACCATTGTTTCAGCACCAGTCCGCCGGATGCTCCGATAGAGGTAACTAAACCCTTTCCTGTCAGAAATCTCCTCGTCCCATTCCTTCTTGACGTTCAGACGCTTCTAGTTGGAATCTCTGTTTGAACGAACTCATAGAACGACTCAACGCCACAATCACTGGAAAGCTAAGGTTACTATATCTCGAAAACCCGAAGACATCCTGGACCAAATTAATTAAACAAGTTGTCCAAATCTATGATCAATCCCCGCACAGCGTCACAGGTTTCCCACCGATCTTTTTGATGTTTAATAGCATCCCACCAGAACTAAAAAAACATTACAACCCGTTCCCGAAGTACAGAAAGCTAGGCAACTTGCCTTCAGCAGAACACAGCTTAAGCATGAAAGGGACAAACAAAGATTGATAAAGGTCATCAAACCCCGCATTTCGAGATTGGTGACCTAGTCCTCGTAAAAAATTATAAACATCCCGATACGGGAAAACTGGCACCATACTTCACAGGTCCGTTCACAATTATAGAAATAATATCTCCGAACGTAGTCCGAATTAACAGACCCAATCGACCCCT
Organism: Cordylochernes scorpioides; assembly: GCA_030710605.1. Classification (NCBI taxonomy): domain Eukaryota; kingdom Metazoa; phylum Arthropoda; class Arachnida; order Pseudoscorpiones; family Chernetidae; genus Cordylochernes; species Cordylochernes scorpioides. The sequence goes on along the minus strand of CP092871.1, from coordinate 57,150,946 downwards.
AAATAAAGATGATACAGTTCATGTGAACAAACTTAAATACTATACAGAAAATATCTTATTCCTCGCGCCCCAGCCTCTAATTCAAACACCTCGGGTAACACCTGATGTACACTTAGTAGAATTTAACCATTTATGTCCCACGATATTTGACGCTCAGAAATTCCGTCCTATACCTCAGACTTGCTCAGCCCCTTTTCTTCATCTTACTGCAGAGATCTTCCAATAATAGTAAGTAAGAATCACATTAAGCAGAATGACAAACCCAATGTCACTAATACATAGCCATCAGAAAACCAGGCAAGAACCGCGTTTCCAAAGGTGGGAGACAGCCACCAAGCAAGCAGCCCCCGCAAAGGGCCCCTGGCTTAATTACACATCCGTCATGACCCCCCGGAACTCGCTAATAATAAATTCGAGGGGAGATGGACAAACAAACAGCCGACATTTTCTTGTCATGGCCCGTCGCCACTGCCGAGTGTCACTCCAATGAATTAAAATATATTTTCTTTCATTAATAAACCAAAACCAAGTAACCAGGTCTAGATTATCACGCCCTCAATTAACTTGTCCACTTAACATCGACACTTAGGTCCAAGGACAACATTTTACCTACAAAAATCACACACACCCACATATGTTTAAAAAAAACAACAACCCTTGATCAGTTAGATCGCCGTGTTTCCTGCACACACAAGATAAATGCCGCTTTAGGAAGAATCACGTTTTCACCTAAACGTGGCGCAGGGAACAAAATATCGACAACATTAGGAATTAGTGAGTTTCACTGTTGGAAACAATGTGATCCATGAGTCGTGTCAAACATAAAACAAATTCGATAAGTTAGAACAACTTAGGCCAACAAGACCAAAGCTATCATCCGAGGACAATTTAAAGCTCTCTTCACCCATCCTAAAAAAACAGGAACATACATTTGGCCTACTAGTTTCCATGCTTTCCCGATATACAAACTTCTATATATAATCTTACTTGCTCTTCTTTCTCGATGAACATTTTTTAAAATTTTCATTTTAATATCCTTTATAAAATCATTATCTAGCTCTTGAAGGTGTTTTTTTTTTTTTACGTCAACCAATCAGTTTAGACTATTGTCATTTTATATTAATTACTTTTCATCTTTACCAAATTGTTTTTTACTTTTGCTTTGTGACTCTATTTTATAATCAACTTTATATCTAATAATCTCAAGTTTTATGTTTCATGTTTATATCACTAATTTGCATTTGTTATTTTATATTTTCTCTCACTTTATAAATTAGATGTTATTTACATTGTTTCATCTTCCATGTTCAATGCTATCGAGTACATTATTGCTCATTTTTTTCATTTAATATGTTCACTTTCTATTACCCCTTATATACCGCTATAGTGTGTTATTCTTTTTATTATGTCATCACTATTTTTACTTTTTTTAAACATTACTTTGCATTTAACTTCACAATTGTATTTTCAATTTTTCAAATCCTTTAACGTTATATGCAAAGCCTTAATTCCGCAATTTCATATCTCAATGATATATTCTTTTATAATCAAACTAAAAATCATGATCTAAAAACAGCGCAATCTTCAATAACCTCTTAATCAACCACTTTAAAGTTACTTCTTAATAAATACTAACCCTTTTCCGCAGGAACTTTTAACTCCTTAGCAGGCTAGACTTGACCTACTTTGATTTCGTAATTAACAATATTGACACACCGTCCCCCAGATTTACCTATCCCAACTTCTGGCTTGGACACGTGCAAATTGTATTTTTTTATATATTCCAGGGCACTCTCATGCCACACGCTGGCACATCTTTTTTTTTATTTTACTCTTTTTCTCGCTAAGCCCCTGACGACTCCAATTAAAACTTTGATTTCTGGTCATTGATCTTCGCCCTCATTTATCCTGCATGCATACGTCTTATCGACTAATTCATCAAACCCATAACAATCACGCTTATCTTACTATTCGATTGTGGTACTGTAACTTTATTAGGTCCTTAAATTTACATGTGAAACATGGCCTAGGTTTTCCGCGCCGTGCACATTAAATGGTTTGGGACTTGAGTCAAGGTGACATTGCCTCAATCCAATCACAAATAACCCCTCAACCTTTTCTAAGCCCAACACGAAGAGATCATGATTTACCCATCCAATCATTTATATTTTTACCTATCATCATTATATGTTCTCTATTAAATCTTTTATTCCTATTTTTGTTTATACTTGTATGTTTAGTATTAGTTGTTTATGCTTTATTATCTCTTATGGATACAGAAATCAACCCCATGTTATATACCAACTCATTTTAATTAATTTTTAAAAATTACTTCCTTAATAACAGTCTTCCTATTCCGCTCTCTTAAATCCCTCCATATGAACCCTCTCACATCTGTGATTATTTAGGACCATGGAATTGTTGTAAATAGTCCAGATATCTACTACCACATGTTCCACCACGTGACTGTATATAACTTGTTATTTACTGCAATTAGAAAGACTCAAGTAACATCAATCTGTACCGCGAAAGAATCAAATAAAGTATAGCAACTGTACAGATAGAAGGAATGGAGAATAACAGGAGAAAATTAAGGTTAAAACTAATCAGGCTTAATGAGAATAGGAAAGCAGGCCTAGCAAGCCCAGTCCAATTTTTACGAGGTTGTGGCCCTCCTGGATAATATAACTTTCCCCCCTGTTTACATCAGAAAAAGGCAGTGACCTGTTCGGACCCTGCTAAGCTATAAAAGGAGGCCCCGAGCCTCAGTTAGCCAGTCCTTAGCCAACCTTTGTTTCAGCACCAGTCCGCCGGACGCTCCGATAGAGGTAACCCTTTCCTGTCAGAAATCTCCTCGTCCCATTCCTTCTTGACGTTCAGACACTTCTTAGTGGAATCTATGTTTGTTTATTTCACCTTTGGCCCAGCTGTGTCGCCTTCCACCACGACTGCACGGTAGAGTTGACATCGAGGTTCGTCTAGCATCAGGTAACACTGGTCCCAGAGGTCCCAAGATATCACATATATATGTCATAATTTGCATAATATCTAAGATGAATAATTTCTTTTCTCCAAAATAAGTATGTTAAACTGTAAATATGTTAAGCTTGTGTTAAAATGTAAATATGCAAATTCATCCATCTATAAAAACTGTACAAAAATAAGCGTGGCGACATCACAGGTAAATGCTACGGCACGTCGTGGGTGCGCTGCTCACTTGGCTGGAACTAATTCTTGGGGATTGCATGCATAATGGTTGCACCCTTCCATTCGATGACATATATATATATAAACATAATACAGTAAAACCCCGCTAATACGAACCCTGGATATAGCGAACCTTCCCTTATAACGAACCCACGGCGATTCCCAATTCCATTCCATTGAAAATACCATCGTTATAACGAACTTTTCGATTTTTTAAATAACGAACTACCCCTATAACGAACCTATTTTCGGTCCCAAAATGATAAAATCTATTAAAAATACTATGCTTATAACGCACTTAAAATTGTTATTTAAAAATTTTTTTAAACAACAAAATTTTGAGCATGTTTCAGCTCGCGGATCGCGATTTCAAAACAAAAAATTAGCGGCATTGTTTGTTTTCATTTCCATTCTATTTTTGCTGTATGTTGTATAAATTTTTACACATTATACTTCTATTTAATAGAATATCTTTGCAATAGATAATTTTGAAATAGAAGGAAAATACAAATGGCTTCCAAAATAAAGAAAAAAATAAAGAGAGGCGTTCTAAAAAAAAAAAAATAGTGGCAGAATGCCCTTTTAGAAGCATTCTATATCAAGTTTAACCTAGGCTAAAAAATAATTCTAAATAATTTTAAAGCCAGAAATGGTTTGAATAACAGGTTAAAAACAAAATTTGAAATACACTTCAGAAGAATATGTGGAAACTAGAATTGGAAGAAGAAGAAAAAAAAAAAATAATTCCACCAAGTTCCCCGTGTCTCATGAGCCACAAACAAATCGACTTATAAATTCTCAAAAACTACCACTACAGTTCTATTTTTAGAATGGAATTCTTGTTAGGTATATGACTCATTCAGGGTTCGCGAATATCCCCCTGGCCGGACGTTTTACCACCGATTTTGGGTTATCAAATTGGCGTTTTTTTATTAACAATTTTACCGATCGCGCTATCATATCAACATGTTTCGCGTCCGATTTTTCTGAATTGGATACTTTTGATTCATCTTCAATTGATTCAGAATACACGGGGCTTTATTCCTTTGATGGAAATAACGATATTTTAAGACAATTCTTATTTTTAAATTTCACTTTTCACTTTGAAACAACAAGGTATTAGAGGATTTTTTCAAATAAATTTAGTATTATATTATTTGAGAAAGATGTTCAAAATACTCTTATACCTTTCAAATATATAATTAATAATGTTTTGCCTAGGGGATTTGTCTTAATTTTTAAATAATACATAGATTTATATATAAACATGTATGCTAATGATAAGAAGAACCTATTATCAAATAACTTCTTTTGATATTCAGCATTACTGTAAAAAAAATAGGTCAATTTAGGGAATTAAAACGAAGTGACCATTATTAAGTGGCTGCCTTTTCCTGTTTGTATGGCTGTTTTTTAATTATACAGTCTAAAAATTTAGAAAAGTTTAAAAAAATGGCCAAACCGTGGCTATAGTGAACCAAAAGCTCTGTCCCATTGGGGTTCACTTTAGAGGGGTTTTACTGTAAATAGTAAATATAATTATTAAGGAGAAGGCATCTCCTTATCGTGCAACTGAAAGTTGCTGATGGATTGCGCCATCTGTAGGAATAAACATCAACTATTACGTTGATTTTTAATTATTCCAGAATTTGCCAAATACCCTTTCTTGATTAATCAAGAAAAGCTAACCACGTACGCATTTCGGGCTCAGAAAAGTAAAGGGCCAACTATAGATGTTTTGTTGTATCTCATAAAATGTGTTGCCATATCATTCAATTAAACAGATTATAAAATAAAGTCCAGGTAGAAATAAATTTAAAGGGTTACAATATAAAAAGGCCATTTATTTTCTTACAATGTTCTGGAGTAAATATTTACCTTCTATTATAAAGAAAATAAAGTCTCCAGGGCTAAGTTTCTTGTTCAAATTTTATTCTCTAGCTTTCGGACCTGTCAGTCCTTCCACAGGAGTATCACGATAACAAATTGATGCTATATATACTATTTTTAAACAAAATATTTTTTTTGCATATTTAATTTTATAAAGTTTTAATTAAACAAAGATAATAATAATAGATAGAATATTTACATATTAGATTACGTAATAGAATGTTTAAATATTTAACTATTAATGATATGGAAAGGTGGAGAAAATGTATATTACCTTCTTTGTGTGTTATAAACAATTTTTTGTAATTATACGTGCATGGGTGGAGGCCACGCACTGGTCGAATGATATCTCGTGATCTCAAATTAAACCTATTAAATTCGTGAACTATTATGGTGTATATAGAAGACTATTTTAAATCTAAGAGATAGTGTTTGTTAATATTGTTTCATATGTTTCTGATATTTCTATGCATCTGTTTATGCTTTTTTGTTGTTTGGTTATCATAGATTCTATTAAGAGTCTTTGGTATTTACTATGGATGTTGTCATAATGCACTATGGGTTGGGATAAGTTAAATGTGTGGCCTGTTTCTTTTATGTGTTGAACTATTAAAGATCTTGGGTCACTCTATTGATGATATTCCTATTATGTTCGGCTATTCTATTATGAACTTTTCTCCCAGTCTCCCCTACATATTTAGAACTACAGTTATTACATGATAAGGAGTATATGGCTTCTTTTCTATTGAATGGAATGTTGGGTTGGTTCTTTGTTAATGGGTTTCTAATCATATTGCCTAAATTTGGAGAATTATTGTACATAGTTTTGATACCATAATTTCTAAGTGTTCTAGCTATGGATACAGATTGAAGGGAATATGGGATGATGCATAATGCTTTATAAATTTCTGCTTTTTGAGTTATTGATTTGGTGTTTTCTGCAGTCTGATAAAAATGTCGCAGGATGAAGGATTTTGGGTAACCTGATGATAATAGATTTTTAATAATATTTTGTGTTTCTTCTATTTTTAATTGAGGTGAAGAACAATGTGTGAATACTCTTTTAGATAATGTTTTTATAGTGTTGATCTTATGGCTAAGAGGACAGAATGAAGAATATTTAATGTAGTTTGGGATAAAGGATGGCTTATAATATACACCTGTATTTAATTTATCTTCTATCCTTATGATTTTAATGTCTAAAAAGGGGAGGATACCATTGTGGCGACTACACTTTGCTTCAGCGAGCGCGAACTGGAACAAAGCTCCACTACACACACGGGGCAGTGGATGGCAACCGCGAGCGTCAACCTGACTACGCATGCGCGTGGGGCGTCTTCCGACACTTGATCTGGCACGCGCGGTTAACAACAAGGCCTGCTCCAACGGCCGTTACTTCAACTGTCACTTCTTTTCTCTTTATATATTTCTGGCTTTAAATAAATTAATTTTAATTATAATTTTATCAGCGGCCTTTCCACAAGCCACACCAACACATCACGTAACCATCCTACAAAAAATGGTGAGCCGGACATGATGCAAAAGTTATTTTAATCACACTTCTATATATTTTTTATTATTATTATTTCATCCACAAACTTTCAACAGCTCCAGAATGCAAGACGCAACTACGGAACATCCGGAAGGGCCAACATCCACGGCACCCTCCCAAATATCAAGATTGGCTTTCCGTGCACCACCATTCTGGCCCAACGACGTTGAACTGTGGATAAGCCAGCTAGAAGCCGCTTTCGGTCTAGCCAAGATCTCCCGCGACGAAACTAAATTCCAAGCAATGGTAACGAGCCTAGACCAGCTAACCCTTACTTACGTTGCAGACATCGTAACGGCCCTCCCCACCCTCTGGTAAAAACTATGCGATGTAAGCATGCCTTCTCCAACGACTCTGTCAATCAAAACAAACTAAAATCTTACAGGTTCTGGATGGGCGTCCCATGGGAGATAAGAAGCCATCAACAGTCCTAGCCGGGATGCAACATCAGGCAGGAAGAAATTTCTCTGATACAGTACTGAAACAAGTTTGAGTAGGCTGGCGGAAATGGCAGACAACATACACAAAGCCATACTGTCAACGGTCTCAGCAGTGGACCAACCAAGCACAGGTCATAGCGCGGAAGCCCACCAACAGCTGATGACGCAAATCCAAGACCTGCATATGCAAATCGAAGCTTTGAAGTCATCCATGGACAACCCACATAATTGTTATCCGAACGCTAGGTACCCGACCCACAACAAAAAAAGAAACGCAGGAACTTGCTGGTACCATATAAAGTTTGGAGCGCAAGCTAGGAAGTGCCTTCAACCATGCAACTTAAAGGTCCAGGGAAACGAATACGCCCGCCATCAGTAGGAGCCACTGACGGTGCAGGCATTACTCGCTGGCTCTTCATTCTGTTAAAGGTGATCATCTTTTCATTAAATCTAAGATACTTTAATATTTGTTAATTATATTGTTTAAATAATTTGTATTTTTAAATTTTTAATTGTAAAAAAAAAAAAAAATTGTAAATTTATATATGTAAATTCTTGTTCAAAAAATCAATCAATAATAGAGAATTTGCATATGTCTTGTTTGTTAAAAAGAAAAGAATAGTTTTTGTTTGGCAGAGAAGCTTGATGCTCTCAAGTTAGTTTTTTCTAAGTGTAAATATGTTTGTATAATATCTTAAAATTTTCTGCTCTAATTTAATTTGATTTCATTGATAAAATAAAAAGTTGATTTCATCAGGGAAGTATATTTATTTATTTTTTCTCTCTCTCAGGGCTTCAAGTATTAAAAAGAAAATATTATTAAACAAGGTACCAGCTCTTTCCTCCTTCCACCCAACAAAGGTTATGGGCCTACTTGCAAGCTTTTAGCTGAATAATATAGCAATTTAAGAAAAGAATTGGCTATAAGCTTTTGGGGCCGTATTAAAAGTTTGAAATGAATGATACAAATTTCACTTTTCCAAAGCTGAATGCTTTCAACTATAGTATCTGGAAAGTGTATATGAAGGTCCTTCTAATCTATAGAGGAAGCTGGAATTTTATCATAGAAGATGAACTTGATCTTCCAGCTGAGGCAACAGCCAAAGATATAAGAGAATTCAAATGGAGGAAGGATAGGGCATTCACTACAATTTACCAAGGAGTAGAAAGAAAATACCAAACGTTGATTGCCAATGCTGCTGATGGAAAAGAAGCTTGGTATATATTAAAGCAGAATTTTGAGCCAAATTCAAGGGCCAAACTAGCTGGATTGATTGACGAATTTTATGAACTGAAATTTGCTCCTGATGAAGAAACTATTGGAATATTTATAAAAAGAGTCCAAGAGAAAAAACAACTGATTAAAGAAGCTGGATTTGATCTACCTGAAGTACTTGTGTGTTTTCAGTTGATAAGGTAATTACCTCAAGATTATGATGGCATTGTCCAAGTTCTATACAGACTAGAAGAAAAACAATTCAATGTTGAAAACATTGAAGCCCACTTAATAACTGAATCGGGAAGAGTTCAACAAAAGAAAAAAGATGATGGACTTGATATTGTGGCAAACGCTTATCAAACAAAAACTCCCAGGATGTACCAAGGAAATAAAAATAAAAATTATTTTTCTGCAAAAGCACAGTATAGCAGTGGAAGAATGCTGGAGCCAACAGTGCATCCAAGAACAGCAAGAACCCATGATATAAGGAATTGCTTCTTCTGTGGGAAAACTGGACATCTTTTAAAAGACTGTTTTCTTAGAAACAAAAACTCTCAATGGCAACACTATAGAAAGGATCAGAACTACAAGGGAAAATCTTCTGCATTTCACTCAGAAATTCTAAGCTTCAACCACATTAGTGAAAGAGCAAGTGATCCAACTAGTGAATTGGGAGAATGGCTGATAGACAGCGCAGCTACATCTCATTTTTGCAAAGAAAAGGATTGGTTTGTGAACTACCAGGATATTCCCCCGATGGACGCTTTGATTGGAGATGTCGACTGCAAGTCAACAATCTTAGGTAAGGGAGATATCAACTTTTGTGTTAAGAGACACAAATAACACCTTTGTAGAGGTAACTCTACTTAATGTTTTATATGCACCAAACATGAGATGGAATCTCATTAGTGGATCATGCATAGACATAGCAGGAAATAAGATTATATGGAAAAACGGTAAAATGAAGTTCTTTAAAAATAATGCGAGAAAATTTCTTCACAGCAAGACGAGTAGATAAATTATATATTGTAAATGGATACCCTAATAAAGCCAAAGCTCAAAATTATTCAGTTCCTTATAACTCAAATCTTAATTTTCTCCATAAGATATTTTGTCATATTAACTCAGAAATACTTAATTCTATGAGTAAAAAGAATACTGTCAAAGGATTAGAAAAAGTTCAGGGTAATCCAACCACATGTGATATATGTAAAGTAGCTAAGATCACCAGATCATCATTTAAATTTAGCTATACAATTCTGACTAGAAAACCTTTAGAAAAAGTGCATATGGATATCTGGGGTCCTGCACCAGTGAGATCACTTGGTGGCAGTAGATATTTTCTTTCTATCATAGATGACTACTCTAGAAAGGTTAATGTTTATTTCCTAAAAGAAAAGTCAGAAGTCTTTAACTATTTTAAGCAATACTTGCATGAGTCTGAGAGAGCATTAAATGCCAAATTAAAATGTATTAGGACAGATAATGGATTAGAATTCTGTAACAAAGAATTTGAAAATTTTCTAGTAAATTTGGGTATTAAAATAGAAAGAACATCAACTTATAGTCCTGAACAAAATGGAATTGCTGAAAGGTTTAATCGAACTGCTATTGAAGGTGTTCGAGCAATGCTTTTAGATAGTGGGTTACAACCCAGATTCTGGGCAGAAGCCCTAAATACTTTTGTATATACTAAAAATAGATGTGAACATGCTCTAACAAAAGGAGTAAGTCCAATGGAATTATGGTCAGGACATAAACCATCTGTAAGACATTTTAAAATTTTTGGCTCATTAGCTTATGTACATGTCCCTAAAGTAAAAAGAAATAAGTTACAACCTAAGGCCAATTCAGGCATAATGGCAGGTTATGCAACCAAAACAAAAGGTTATAGAATCTGGTTACCAGCAGATAAAAAGTAATAGAAACCATTCATGTATATATTGATGAAGCTAAGAAAGGTGTAGATACTTTATTTGGTACTGCTTCTAGAGTACAATATGTTTTTTATCCACAGGATGATAACTACCCTTATGAAAATACTGGTAGATACACTTACCCCAATAGGCATAACTAAATGGAAAAGACTAGAAGTACCTAGAAAGACAGGACCACGAGTAGATGTATACTATTATCCACCTTCTAGAGATCAAAAATTAAGATCATTTAATGATGTACAAAAATATTGCGAAACACAAAAGCTTGAATTTAATTCTGAAATGTTTTCATTTAGACCACAAAAACCAGATATAAGTGAGGAAAATGAAGTTAAAATAGAAACAAATTGTTTAGAAGATGATTTGTACGAAAGTATTTTTCATGAGGAAATCTAAAATGTAGAACTTCCTAAAAACTTTAATGATGTACAACAATCACAGGAAAAAAGGAATTGGATTAAAGCAATGGAGGATGAACTTAAGGTGATGAAAGATAGGAAAGTATGTGAAGGCATGTTGAATATGCCCACTTCCGCCTGAGAGGACCTACGTCACCACTACGTCACGGCCAGCCAATCACTGAGCTGCCCAGCGGGCAGTCCCTCCTCCCTCCCCCTTTTTTTAGTAAAAATAAAGATACTTTCCTGTTGTTCGCGTCGCCTCCGCGTGCTTCTATATATCCACTTCAATCGGCAGATGTAGTGGGATAATTGACTACTTCCTTATACTATTACATCATCTAGTCCAGCTTCAACTAATAGCCCAACATCTGGTAGCAGAGCGTGGTTAATTCGAGACACCAAGTGCAAGATGACCTCGACGATGATCAACACGCCCCTCGAGAAACTCAATGATCAGAACTACAGAAGCTGGAAGTATAATACGAAGATGATGCTAATCGAAAGAGAACTCTGGAAGTATGTTACGGAGCCAACACCCGATGAAGAAGCCTCAAGAACAATCTTCAACATGAAGCAAGAAAAGGCGTTGGCTATGATAGCACTGACGATCTCACCGAGCCAACAGATTCATATAATGGACTGTACCACTGCACGAGAAGCATGGGATACCTTGGAACAAGTATACGAACCCAAGTCAAGGTCAAGAATCCTCCAACTGAAGAAGCAGTTCATCTCCATAAGATTCGAAGAACAAGAGACGATGACGAACTATTTGGGGAGACTGAAGATCTGTTCGGATCACTTAAGAGAGGCAGGCGCAGAAATGCAGGATCAAGACCTCGCCTATTCAATGCTTGCTGGCCTACCGGAGTCATACGATGGAATCATCATGACCTTCAGCAACGTAGAAGACAAGGAATTCACCTCTAGCAAGGTAAAACATGTGCTGCTAGCAGAATACGAGAGACGGATGGCCCGACGTGTGAATAACACAAATGAAGCTTTGCAGTTCGGGACAACGACCAGGAAGGAAGACAAGAAGAAGAAAAATTTCACCTGCTACAAGTGCGGCAAGGAAGGACATATCGCGAGATCATGCAGAGGAAAGGCTAAAACTCCAGCTCCAAATTTCCAACCACCGAGATGTAGCACTCACGAGATAGCGGGAAGCGAAATGCTAACAGCCCTATCCTGCGCCATCCCTGACAACTCTTGGGTGATCGACAGCGGCGCGACTCACCACTTGTGTAACAAAAGGGAGTGGTTCACCAACTTCCAAGGAATAACGTCGGATCCGATCCTAACAGCGAGCGGGACTACACGAGCGGAAGGATGCGGCGACATCAAGTTCAAGGCCTATGTGGGTAAGCACCACGTTGACCTAAAACTATGTAATGTGCTGTATGTCCCTAATGTGTGACGAAACCTATTGTCAGTCTCGAGCATGGAAAATAAGGGCAAGATAGTTAATTTTGCGAACAGAAGAGCGCAAGTTTTCGATTCGGAGAACCGAATTGTTGCAATAGCACATGATGAAAATGGATTATATGTCATGAAGGGTAGAGTCATTTTACCAAACGCTGAGTTGTTTAACAGTCAAAAGAGTTCACAAAAACAAACATTAGAACTATGGCATCAGAGATTCTGTCATGTAAACAATGACGCAATTGAGAGAATGGCAAAGGGGGAATTAGTTAAGGGGTTAGAGATCTCCTCCATGGATCGAAGTCTGTGTGATGATTGTTGTGTAGCAAAGTCCACAAAAGAGCCACACAAACCCATTAGGAATATAAGATCTAAAAGGCCGTTAGAATTAGTTCACACTGATATTTGTGGTCCAATGCCTGTTAGATCTATTGGAGGAAGCGCATATTTTCTAACATTCATTGATGATTATTCTAGAAAGATAACCCTGTTTTGCCTTAAACATAAAAACGAAGTGCTGAAACACTTTGACTCGTATCTCGCTAGGGCTGAGAGAGAAACCGGACATAAGCTAAAAGTGCTAAGATCCGACAATGAACTCGAATATTGCAACCATGAATTTAAAACTAGGCTAGAGCAACTTGGCATCAAACACGAGCTAACGAACACATACTCGCCACCTATGAACGGCGTTGCAGAAAGAGCTAATCGAGTGTTTTTGGACATAACCCGATCTTGTTTACATAGCGCCGATCTCTCTCAGAGATTCTGGGCAGAGGCAGTAAACACTGCAGCTTATATAAGAAACAAGTGCTACAATAGCGCCCTAGGAGATAAAGTACCCGATGAACTTTGGTCATCAAGAAAACCGAGTGTTCGCCACTTAAAAGCTTTCGGGTGCTTAGCATATAGCCATATCCCCACAGAAAGGCGAAAGAAACTAGACAATCGAGCAAATAGGTGCATTCTTGTTGGTTATTCTTCCAAGACTAAAGGCTATCGTCTTTGGTGTCCAGAAACTCAACACGTAATCCAAACGAAGCATGTCAAATTTGACGAATCCAAGATAGGACTGAAGTGGACTAAGGTTGAGGATGAACCTGAAAGATACAACCATATTTGGATAGAACCCGATAACCAGCTTGAAGGAGATATAGATCTAAAACCTGAAGCAGAAAGAGAACGTAATGATAATACGAGTGATCAGGATTTAGTGGGGGTAAACAACGACGACATTGTTCAAACTAGGCCTAAAAGAATTGTACGAAACCCTTATGGACGTGCTGGAAAGCCAAAAGCAGAACTGCATTTCCTAGATATCATCGAACCCACAACTTTCGAACAAGCCATAAACAGCAAAGAGGCACCGTACTGGAGAAGGGCCATGAAGGATGAATTGAGAAGTCTTGAGGATAGAAATACATGGACGTTGTCCGACCTACCACTTGGCAAGCGCCCAATTAGCAGTAGATGGGTATTTAAAATAAAGACTAACTCAAGGGGACGTTGAAAGATTTAAAGCGCGACTAGTTGCGAGAGGTTTTTCTCAAAAACGAAACGTTGACTTTTTTGAGACATATTCGCCAGTAATAAATTTTTCGGTCATCAGAATGATCTTTGCATTGACGATAAATAAAAATTGGTACAATCGACACCTTGACGTCGACAATGCATATCTGTACGGCGAACTGAATGAAGAAATCTATATGAGCCCACCAGATGGATCTAACGACGAGAAATGTGAGGGCAAAGTTCTTAAACTAAACCGTCCAATATATGGTTTACGTCAGTCCGGTCTCGAATGGTACTGCACACTAGATAAAGCTCTTGAAGATATTGGATTTCGTCGTTTAGCCGCTTGTAATTGTTTATACACTTTTGAAGATAAGGCGGTTATCGCAGTATATGTCGACGATCTAGCTTTGTTCGCGGAAAGCGAGGACATTCTGACAAATATTGAGGAAAAGATTAGAGAAAAATTTAAGATCAAGAACTTAGGACCCATCAAATATTTCTTAGGTGTAGAAATAAGTTATCCAGATGAAAACACAATAATCCTCTCACAAGGAAAATACACCATGTCAATCCTCGAACGATTTAATATGATGGAATGTAGGGGCGTTTCTACTCCATTAGATAACTCCTTCCCGATTACAAAGAAAGACTGTCCAACAACTGATAAGGAAAAGGATGAGATAAAACACGTCCCTTACAGAGAACTTATAGGGTCTCTGCTATATCTTGCAAACTCATCGAGACCTGATATGACGTTTGCCGTAACTAAATTAGCACAATTCTGTAGTAACCCAGGCGAACGACACTGGCAAGCTGCTAAACATATACTATGATATATTCAAGCTACTAAGAATGTTTCACTCATCTATAAAAGAGGGTCTGATGATATACTAGCATTTAGCGACTCAGATTGGGCTAATGACATAGATGATAGACGATCAACTAGCGGGTCAGCTGTTACTATTAATGGTTGTTTAGTGTCATGGAGATCTAAAAAGCAAAATTGCGTATCATTATCTACAATGGAGTCTGAATACATTGCTCTCGCCCAGACCACTAAGGAAATATTGTGGATAGCACAAATATTAGAGAATTTGAAATGCCTGACTAACGCCTCACGCCCAATAACAATATTCTGTGATAATAGAGCTGCCATCGAGTTTTCTAAAAACAACATAGAAAACAATAGGTCGAAGCACATTGACATACGGTATCATTATATAAGAGAAAAGGTCAACAGTGGTGACATCCATGTGAATTACATCTCTACCAACGACAACCTGGCCGACATCTTCACCAAGGGCCTCAAAAGGACTGCACATCAGAATGCTTGTGCAGCTATGAATTGTCTGGATACTGGCATACTACCCGACATATCCAAAGTGGGGGAATGAAGGCATGTTGAATATGCCCACTTCCGCCTGAGAGGACCTACGTCACCACTACGTCACGGCAAGCCAATCACCGAGCTGCCCAGCGAGCAGTCCCTCCTCCCTCCCCCTTTTTTAGTAAAAATAAAGATACTTTCCTGTTGTTCGCGTCGCCTCCGCGTGCTTCTATATATCCACTTCAATCGGCAGATGTAGTGGGATAATTGACTACTTCCTTATACTATTACATCATCTAGTCCAGCTTCAACTAATAGCCCAACAGTATGGAAATTAGTAGATCCCCACCTCAAGGTGTGAAAATATTAGGTAATAAATGGATATATAGCGTAAAAAGGGATGATAAAAATAATATAAAAAGATATAAAGCTAGGCTTGTGGCACAAGGTTATAGACAGAAATATGGAATAGATTACACTGACATTTTTTCACCAGTTGTAAATTTTTCAATAATTAGATTCCTGTTTATAATATTAGTATCTTTGCTAAGATGGAAGCATGTCCAGTGTTAGATGTTAAATCAGCCTATCTTTATGGAAATTTGAAATAAAAAATATACATGCAACAACCTGATGGATTCAAAATAAAAGGTAGTGAAGATAAAGTTTGTCTTTTAGAAAAGACTATTTATGGGTTACATCAGAGTGGAAGAGAATGGAATAGAGAATTGGATTCAATTTTGAATTCAATAGGATTTGAGACCATTAAATGGTGCAACTGTGTATACTAAATGAATAATAGTGTTATCCTGATAGTATATGTTGATGATATTTTGTTATTTGGAATAGAAACATCTGTAATTGGAAAAACTATTCAAATTATTAAAGAAAAGTTAGATATAGAGGAATTAGGAAAGGTCAAATATCTGTTAGGAGTTAACTTTGAAACTACAGACAAGGGCATATACTTACATCAAGAAACATATATAAACAGACTTATAACTAGTTTTACGGATCTACCTTTGACATTAGTAAATTTACCTTTTAAAACAGGGTGCTGGTTACCACCAAAAATTAAGGAAGATGAAATTATTGAGACTGAACTCATGAGAAAATACCCATATAGATCAATAATAGGTTGTTTATCTTTCCTTGCAGACAGAAGCCGACCAGATATTTCTTTTTCAGTAAACACAATGGCTCAATTCTGTAATAGAAACACATATCAACATTGGAAAATCGTTGTAGATCTAATGAATTATGTCTTTAGGACAAAACATTATAAAATAAACCTAACAAATGTTAATAGAGGTATCTTAAATGCATATTCAGATGCAAACTGGGGAAGTCATTTGACCAATAGACACTCTACAAGTGGATACATACTATATCTAGATGATACCCCATTTACATGGAAATTGAGAAAACAAAAGTGTATTGCATTAAGTTCTATGGAATCCGAATTTATAGCCTTAACTGAAAGTGTAAAAGAAACAATATGGTATTTTAATATATTAAAAGAAATAGACGTACTACCTAATGTGGGAAAACCTATTCAATTTTGTGACAATCAGTCAGCTATATATTTCTGTAAGAATAGTGTAGAAAATATAAAAACCAAGCATATTGATATCAGACTACAATTCATTCGAAAACTTGTTGAGGAGGAAGAATTCACTTTAAAATTTGTTAACAGTAATTTAAACTTAGCTGACTTCTCCTAACTAAACCTTTATTTAAAGAGAAACTAAGTCGTTTCATAGAGAAACTGTTTTGGAGATGAACTATCTACAAATTAATTCAAGACTCATCTTCAGACAAGACTGGACCCGAAGCAGGAGGGAGTGTGAAGTCCACTACTTGTACAAGTCGACAAGGGACTCTGCATCATCTGTAAATTCCTTCACTGTGTTGTCCTGTTTATCTCATACTTTCTCATTATACTTTTGTGTAAATATAGCTATGATGCTGTGAATCATGGGAAATGATCATGGGGCCGATTGTTAAAGGTGATCATCTTTTCATTAAATGTAAGATACTTTAATATTTGTTAATTATATTTTTTAAATAATTTGTATTTTTAAATTTAATTGTAAAAAAAAAAAAAATTGTAAATTTATATATGTAGTATATTTTGACATAGATAGATCACAGCCTTCTTCTAATATTTGTTGTAACACCATATCTATATAAATTTATGTATCAAACTTGGAATAATAGAAGTGACAATAAAACAAAAGGAGTAGAGGTAGTCCAGACGACAAAGGCCAGACGTGATAAACAACCCAGACTAACAGGTGTTTATGCTAATGAGTTCATTCCCCCGTCAGCAGGTGGCCGAACACGTGGCCAGACATAATTAATAACCCAGCGCTTGACAGGTGGCGTGATTACGGGAACCAATCAGAACTCGCCGCCATCTGCGAGCGTCTCATATAAAAGCCCCCCAAGATTGGGACAAAGTGGTTGTTTAAGTGGTTTCAGAGCGACGCTGTCATACGGTCGGTCAGATCTCTCACCCCCCCTTCTACCCGCGATGTAGGGCATCCGTGACGCCCGTGGTCCGACTGTCTTCGTCCGTGGTCTACCTCTACCTTCTTGGAGTTACCATCTAGACCTGCCTCTGTCTCTTGCTGTCCCAGTGCGGGAATCCCATCACGCACCCACTACCACGACTGCCCAGTACATTCCACCTCGGGATTACTACAGAACCCGTTAAAGTCGACAGGATAACTGAGGACAGCCGCATGCAGAGGATGACGAAGGCCGAAGACGAGTACGTCGCGGATGCCCTCACCAACATGCAACCCCACTGCGAAGACCGAGTAAGCCGCCTAAAAGACGCCATGCGAGGACTAGCTGCACCTCGCAGCGAGCAGGTCATCATCGCCCCCATCAACATCTCCTGCGCCACGAACATCTTCCTCCCTCAGCTCGAACAGGCAGGCAAGATTCATCGAGAAATCCTGGCATTGCCCCGCCAACCAGCATCGACGATGTCCCATGGCAACCATCGCAAAAAGTGACCAACAGGCCCCATCAGCGGGACAACAACTAAAGACCAAGTCTCCTGACTGAACAATCCTCGAAACTGTGAGTTTTTAAAAACAACTTGATTCTCCCTAAATTTAATGTTTATTTTCTCTGTAATCATTTTAAATCAAATTTTGCAATTTTTATAATATTCCAATTCAAATTTTAAATCTTTTACACCCTCATTTATCATTTTTACTTTATTTTAATCAAATTATAAATTTTAATTCATCATTTTCAATTTTATTATTAAAAATATTCAATCACGCATTTTTGCCAATTTACTAATCTTACATGCCTTTCTTAAAGTCACCTAAAATGGCATTATCCAAATATGCAACTTTCAATTTTACATAAAAAGGTCATATTATATTTTAATTAATCGATTCATATTTTCTAAACTTATTTGTGTTTTTTTTAATACCTTATTTATGGCCATAGTATTAATAATTAAATTTATTACGCTCTTTATTTTACTTAACCTATTACTATTCCAATTGATATTTCTCAATATTTAAAAGTTTTAAAAACTAGTCCTTGATTTGTATTTTTATAAATATCAATTTTAATTTATCTCATCTCAAAATGTGACTCCCATTTTCCCCACAATTACAAATACAACTATAAATGTAATATGCGAAAACTAAATATCTTTCCATAAAATTTACATACCCCATTGCATTTCATTCCTTCCTGCGTTAAACTGTTATTTACGAAACTCTACCGAATTTTGTACCCATGCCATAACCTTTTCTCTTAGAAAAATTCCGTAAATTCATTATTTTATAATTTTTCTAAACCCAATCACCGCTAATAATCTCCAATCTAACGAATTGCCTGAGCGTCTTAATGCGACACTCACCGGGAAACTAAGGTTATTGCACCTAGAGAATCCTGGAACCTCGTGGACGAAGTTAATCAAGATAGTTACTAATAAATATAAAGACACGCCCATACTATAACATCCCAAAATTGAAAATTCCCCGAGTTATGTAATGATATAAATCCCAGTATAATAGAAAGTAGAGAAATATCAGTACAACGTACAAATGACAGGCACGACAAAGAGAAAAGGACAATTAATTCCAGTCTTCATCCCAACGACATAAGATCAAGGACGCACTGAGCTCCCCCCTAGTTTTTTTTTTCTACTTCTAAAGGGGTGGAATGACCTTGTACTCACCATTAGCAGATAGCCCTTCCTACTTCAACACTCTTACCTGTCAATCATTCAATTATAGGCCTTCCATACTTCTCTCGTCTCTTGATCATTTTCCATTGGCCTTCTATGCCTTCGTTCTAACCACCCCTCGTCCATCGCAGAGTTCCTGTTTGCCGATTTTTTTATTTACACCCAGGTCGCCGTCCCAGCATTCTTTATTTCATTCTTTTTTCCTCAAACTCGGGTTCAATCAATCAATGGCAACAGTCGAGCCCTGTTTTCACAATCTACCTCCATCCTCTAACCTCTTCAACGGTTCCTGAGACTCCTGCTCGTCAACATTTTTATATTTTTATTTTTTTTAATGATTCATCGACCTGGTACACTCTTCCTCCCCATGTTAACTCCACACGGAGAGCTTGGGTAACCAGCGAGATATTTTTTTTTCTTTCTAACGCTCGACCCAGGCCATCACAGCACGATGCGCCCACTCATTTTTCGTTTAATTTTATTTTTCATCTGGTCGAGCTCAATCACCGACAGCAGCGCAGCTCTTGAGCCACCATCTCTTTTTAACCTCTCTCAGAAAAGAATTCTTTCCCATATTCTCCCATTACCTACCTCCCCTTCAATCTTCACACCTTTTGCCCATCTGATCTAATGCTACTTACAGAGCATCTTGAGATTGCTGAACCCTGAAAACAATACCTCGCTTCTAAGCTCGTATTGCAGGGCAGGACTCCTGAGATGTCCTTTGCAGAAACCAATTCAGACCTTCTTCCTCTATTTCCTCACTGCGTCACTACCTATCGCACACCTTTTGCTTAAGTCAATTTTCTTTTATATTTTATTTTACTTTTATTATCTCTACTTCTCCTCCTTCCTGTACTACATCCCTGAAACTATGTTGTAAATATTCAAGACACCTTAAGTAACACACTATTGTGCGTGTTTACTTTAAATTTATCCTTCCTATGTACTCCTCTTATATATTTTTTGTAGTTTTATAATATTATATCAATGTGTCACCACTGCTCCCCTTTATCTTTATTTTATTCTAGTAACAAATTTGTGCCCCAAATTATTTCCCATTTAATAGGTTTGCTAGCGTTTCTCTCATTTATTTGTAAATAGACTTACAGTTTACCTAGTTTTGTGGTATTGGACTTTGTTTTTTTTTTTTTTTTACTTACCAATGTAGATAAAACATTTCAATATTAATCGATAATATCATTTTGTTTATTAACCATCAAAATTAATGCCATCAATTACCAATCAATCCTTTATATAATATTACCTTTAATATGTTTATTTAATTTTAATTTTCTTTTTCTCATCATGTTTAGACTTAGCATTTTACAACTTCAACTATTTTAGGCACTATTTTAAAAAACCTACACCTAACAATATTTATAATATTTCTTAAACATATAAAACATTTATCATTTTATTTTTCTTAATAGATTTTCAAAATGTTATTTTTGACGCTTCCCTTAACAACCTCTAACTCTATCCCATGAACCTTTCCTCCCAACTTTTTACAGCCATCAAGAGATTATTGTTCGTCAGCCATTTTCTTTTTTTTTTATTGATTAAACTAACTAGAAGACCCTTCCTCGCTGTACATTTCCCAACAGTGAGCTCAGGAGACCCAGTTAGGTTTTATTTTTTTTTCTCTCATCGTCCGGCTCATCATTTTTTCATCTTTCAACTTTTTTTTTCACCACACAAGCCGGACACAATCAAAATTGACAGCAATAATTCTCTTACATCCACCTCTCCTTTTCCACATCCTTCAAACCTCCAACTACCTTCCAAGGGATTCCAGTTCGCCGAACATTTTTTTTTTTTTCCATTGATTAATCCACCTGGAACAATCCTTCCTCGCTATACCATTCCCGATAATGAGTTCAGGATATCCAGCGCGATATTTTTATTTTTTTTCTCATCGCCCGACGCATCATATCAATTCATCATTTTTTCAACTTTTCACTTTTTTTCACAATTCAATCGGGCACAATCATTATGGACAACAGGGATCCCTCTTACCTCTACCTCTCCCCCTTTACCTCCATCAATCTTCCCAACTCTTTCCACTGTCTGAGCTAATGATGCAGACGGAATATCTTAGGCCTTCTGTTAATGAAAACAATGCCTCACTTAAACAAGTTCGCATTGCACTGCAGGATGCTTGGGATACTACTTTTGCAGAAACATGCTCAGATACCCCTTTCCCCTTTTCAACCTTAGCGTCACATTATACGTTCAGTTAATAAACTAACTTAATTTTTTTTCCTCTCATCTTTTATGCAATAAGATATTATTTTCCTTGTACGATTCATTTTACCATAGTTACCATTTTGTATTATATACCTTCTCTTAATCTTTTATCATTCATTTTGTACGTTTTTATTGATACACCACTCTTACAACATCTTTCTCTTTTTAACTTGTAACTTCATAATAATTTTAACTAATTTGTATAAAAATTATTTCTTTTATTTTTTATAATAGGTTTGTTAGGTTATCATTCATTACATGTCATTCCCCCAACCAAACCTTCATCACCGGGGACACATTCTGTAGTATATTTTGACATAGATAGATCACAGCCTTCTTCTAATATTTGTTGTAACACCATATCTATATAAATTTATGTATCAAACTTGGAATAATAGAAGTGACAATAAAACAAAAGGAGTAGAGGTAGTCCAGACGACAAAGGCCAGACGTGATAAACAACCCAGACTAACAGGTGTTTATGCTAATGAGTTCATTCCCCCGTCAGCAGGTGGCCGAACACGTGGCCAGACATAATTAATAACCCAGCGCTTGACAGGTGGCGTGATTACGGGAACCAATCAGAACTCGCCGCCATCTGCGAGCGTCTCATATAAAAGCCCCCCAAGATTGGGACAAAGTGGTTGTTTCAGTGGTTTCAGAGCGACGCTGTCATACGGTCGGTCAGATCTCTCACCCCCCCTTCTACCCGCGATGTAGGGCATCCGTGACGCCCGTGGTCCGACTGTCTTCGTCCGTGGTCTACCTCTACCTTCTTGGAGTTACCATCTAGACCTGCCTCTGTCTCTTGCTGTCCCAGTGCGGGAATCCCATCACGCACCCACTACCACGACTGCCCAGTACATTCCACCTCGGGATTACTACATATATGTAAATTATTGTTCAAAAATCAATCAATAATAGAGAATTTGCATATGTCTTGTTTGTTAAAAAGAAAAGAATAGTTTTTGTTTGGCAGAGAAGCTTGATGCTCTCAAGTTAGTTTTTTCTAAGTGTAAATATGTTTGTATAATATCTTAAAATTTTCTGCTCTAATTTAATTTGATTTCATTAGGGAAGTATATTTATTTATTTTTTCTCTCTTCAGGGCTTCAAGTATTAAAAATAAAATATTATTAAACAAGGTACCAGCTCTTTCCTCCTTCCAACCAACACATTCATCGACGCAGCACCTATTTGTTTTTGGTTGACACTGGAGCCGAAGTCTCAGTGATTCCACCACCAGTAAAAAACGCTAGGCCCTCGCACAGGCAGCTTTTCGCAGCTAACGGATCTATCATCCACACTTACGGGGAATGACGTCTTGAGCTTGACCTCGGTCTCGGACGATTATTCCATTGGCCTTTCATCATAGCCGACGTCGGCGTGTCCATCATCGGCGCAGACTTTCTCCTACATTACGGGCTGACAGTAGACCTGCGGAATCACAGGCTGAACGACCCAGTATCTTCCCTTCACTCCATTGGACAAGTTTCCCCTTCCCCCGCTGTTAGCACTCACCTTACAATCTCCAATTTGCCTTACTCCAGGATACTCAGACAATCCCCAGAGCTCACTAGTCAGAATCTTGTAAAAAGCCCTCCCTGTCACTCAGTGACTCATCATATCGTTGCAGCAAAACCGCGACGACTCCCCACAGACAAACTCGCCGCGGCAAAGAAAGAATTTGCATTCATTATGGAGAAAGGCATCTGTCGTCCATCCAAATCACCGTGGGCCAGCCCTCTCCACCTAGTGCCCAAAAAAGACGGCTCACTACGACTATGTAGAGACTACAGGAAACTGAATGCCGCCACCATCCCCGACCGATATCCAGTCCCTAACATTATGGACTTTGCATCGCATCTGCATGGTAAGAAAATATTTTCTACTATCGATCTGGTTAGAGCGTACCACCATGTGCCCGTGGAATCTAGAAATATCCCTAAGACTGCCGTTATTACGCCTTTCGGCCTTTTTGAGTTTCCCCGCATGTCCTTTGGCCTATGTAACGCAGCCCAAACCTTTCAAAGGCTCATCAACGAAGTACTCCAAGGTTTGGATTTTGCATATGCCTACATCGACGACGTGCTTATCGCATCCGATTCAGAAAATCAATATGTATCACATCTTCAACAACTTTTTGGTCGCCTTCGAGACTACGGCCTGACGATCAACGAAACCAAATGCACCTTCGGCCAAACTTCAGTCAAATTCTTGGGGTTTATCATCACCAATGCCGGAATCTTGCCGGACCCTCAGCGAGTAAAAGCAATTAAAGACATCCCAATCCCTGATACTGTCGGAAAACTTCGGCGTTTTCTGGGTATGTTAAATTTCTATCGACGCTGCCTCCCCAATGCCGCTAGTACTCAGGCACCACTCCACACCATGGTCGAAGGGCGCGAGAACGCATCCTGCCAATGGACACCAACAGCACTCCAGGCTTTCGACCAGTGCAAACTTTAACTAGCCAACACTGCACTCTTGCACCATCCTTTTCCAGAAGCGCCTCTCTGCCTTACGGTAGACGCCTCTGATTTTGCTGTGGGCGCCACGCTTCACCAGCAGGTTGGCACCAATTTCCAACCAATAAGCGTTCTTCTCAAGGAAACTAGACGCTGCACAAAGGAAATACAGTGCATACGACAGAGAATGCCTGGTGGTATACTTGGCTATCAAGCATATCAGGCATTTATTGGAAGGGTGACAATTTCCGGTCTATACGGACCACAAACCTCTCACATACGCCTTCCAACAAAACCTGGACAAAGCCTCACCGCGCCAATGTCGACACCTCGATTTCATCTGCAATTCACAACAGACATCCGCCACATCGCGGGCTGTGAAAATGTACCTGCAGATTTCCTGTCACGTGTGGAACCCATCTCCCATCACCAACCTTTATGACCCGAAATCCCTAGCCGAAGCGCAAGCAGTAGACCAGGAGCTACAAGCTCTCTTGACATCGGAAAACTGCAGCTCACTACAATTGAAAAAAGTACAAATCCCAGAAACGAACATTTCCCTGTACTGTGACGTTTCCACAGCAAAACCCAGACCATTCGTACCCGCATCCTGTCGCCGCATAATTTTTTCTGCATACCACAACTTGTCTCACCCCAGAGTACGAGCTACTACAAGGATGGTCATCGCCCATTACGTCTGGCCGGCCGTCAAGAAGGATTGCGCACTTTGGACTTGCACCTGCTACCGCTGCCAAGTCTCCAAAACCACTAGACACACAAGAATGCCCCTTCAGTCGTTTAGTCCCCCAGACGGAAGGTTCAGTCATGTTCACATTGACCTGGTCGGACCACTACCATCGAGTGAAAACTATCGGTACATATTCACCTGCGTCGATTGATTCACTAGGTGTCCCGAAGCTCTACCCATACAGGACATCACCGCCAAAACAGTAGCAAATGCCTTCCTATCGGTCTGGATATCTCGTTTTGATGTGCCAGCAAAAGTGACTACAGACCAAGGCAGGCAGTTTGAATCAGCACTTTTCGTTGAGTTGACACGGCTTCTGGCAATCAACAGAATAAGGACATCACCCTACCACCCAGCAGCAAACGGCCTGGTAGAAAGATTCCACAGACAGCTGAAAGACTCCCTGCGCTGTCACGATTCCACGAGCTGGTCCTTGAAACTTCCCCTGGTGCTCCTAGGGATTTGTTCGTCGCTAAGGGAAGATCTCAACACCACAACCGCTGAGCTGGTCTATGGGAAGCCCCTACCCCTTCCAGGAACATTTTTCGAGGACCCCCCCCTCTGCAAGCTCGCCTACTGAACCGTGGCTGGAGGACTTCAAGCGCGCCATGGCATCTCTGAAACCTGCACCAAGCAAGCCGCATGGGAACCGCCACGTTTATGTGCCCAAACCACTCGAAACATATTGTTAGGTGCTAAGAATTTCCTATTCTACAATCGAGCAGAGTAAACACCAACACCTCTAAGAAAATTAATACTTTTAATTTCCTTTCATAACTAACTAATTTACATCATTTAAAACCAAATATATACATGTAAAGTCGTCCGGTCATCTGGTCAAAATATAAATAAATCAATCTATGAAAAAACAACTTATAAAAATCCTAACAATGCCCCCCATTTTAAAGTTGTTTTCATACCCTCATCGGAGGCCTAGAGTGGTCAAGATCCTGGTCAGTTTAATTCTTCCAATTCCCTTAGTTAGAAAATCTGCAATACTCCCTCCGCCAAGCCGCAATTCTTGAAGATCTTCTTGGGATTATAGTTTCATTCTGGCCTTCCTTTTCGTCTTCTCTCCTCAGTTCTTCGTCTTCACAGGCCTGCTCTTCATCCTCTTTTTGTTCTAAGTTATTCAGATTTTTCTCTACCGATATTGCCCCATCAGTCCCTGAATATCCTCTTGGGATTGCAGCTTCATTTTGGTATTCCCCTTCATCTTCCTTCTTTAGTTCTTCGTTTTTCTGGTTTCTTTCCACAAATTTCGTCTCTTCCTCATTTGCAGATTCATAGTCTTCTTCAAAATTGTTATGTAAAACCTGGAAAAAATCAGTTTCAGGTGAAATTTGTTTGTCGATTTTCTTAGTTGGGAAAACATCTTCTCTAAATCTGATATTTCTGGTTATGAAGACCTTATTGTTTCTGAAGTCCCAAACCTTGTATCCTTTGACTCCTTCCGGATAACCAATTAAAACACATTCTCGGCTTCTTGAATCAAATTTGGATCGACGCTGGTCGTTGTATGTCCAGGTCTGACAACCGAAAACTCGGATATGCTCAATCTTCACTGGCCGTTCGGTCCACATTTCTTCTGGTATTTTGTTACCTATTGCCTTGCTAGAACATTTGTTTCTCAAGTAACATGCTGTATTAACCGCATCTGCCCAAAATGATTTGGGAATTCCAGATTCAAGTATAATGCATCTTGCTGTGTTTAGCAATGTCTGATTCATTCTTTCCGCAGTTCCATTTTGCTGAGGTGTTCTTGGAACTGTAAGCTGTCGCTTGATGCCACCTTCATTAAGGAATTTATTAAATTCGTGGTTAACATATTCCGTACCATTATCACTTCTTAGTACTTTGATTTTTCTGCTGTGGTAATTCTCAACACTGTTCTTATATTCCTTAAATCTTTCAAGTACCTCTGATTTAGACCTCATAAAATATACTGTAGTGTAATGAGTGAAATCATCTATGAACGTCACAAAATAATTGTTCCCTCCCTTCGACATTGGGCTAATGGGACCTACTACATCCGAATGGATGAGCTCCAAAGGTGATGAAGTCCTCTTACTTTCGACAGGTTTGGAAGGAAATGGGAGTCTTCGCATTTTACCTTCAAGGCACACCTCGCACTCTGCTGTGTCACTCACATTTTGGAGATCCCTTTTGTAAATGTGTCCTAGCCTTCTGTGCCAGATATCTGCACTAGGTGACTTCACTTTAGCCATCTTCAGTTCTTCCACTGTATAGATCCTTCCTCTTCTATTAGATTTAAAAATTAATTCTCCATCACTTCCAAAAACAGAGGCCTTGCCATTCTGGAATAAAACCTTGTTTCCTCTTTCCTCAATCCTTCCAACAGACAAAATATTTCAGTCTAACTAAGGAACGTATAATACGTTTTCCAAGAACAAGGTCTCACCTCCATATTCGTGACCGAGTTTGATGGTTACATCACCCATCTACGATACTTTTATTTTCTCATTGTTTGCCATTTCAACAGAAGTTGAAATACTTTTTGTATTCGTCATTTTCAGTCTGTTCGACGTCATGTGTTCAGTAGCTCCACTGTCCAGAAACCAGATATTCTGCGAGTTATTGTTTTTAAAGTTATTTGCAAATAGGACTTTATGAGTAAGGTCTAACGTACTTTGTTTCAGCATACCTTCGCTAATTCTCCTTGATGAGTTGGCAAATCTGCAATTCCTAGCTATGTGTCCTAATTTGCCACAATTGAAACATCTTATCCGCCTGGAGTAATTATAGTTTTCCCTTTTCCCTTCCGTCCACGTATTCTGATAATTCCTTGGTTGGTCATATTTAAATTTATTTTGCTCTTGACATGGTGATTTGCATGTATCCTCTTTTCTTCTTACCGCAAAAGCGCTATTAGGATCTTCTTGAGGAATTTGACGCTGTTTCTGTCGTTTTTCTTCTAAAAGTAATTTGGATTTAACCACACTAGTAGATAGCTTCTCCTCTTGCTGTTCTAAACTGAGAATTAGCGGCTTGTAGCTCTTTGGCAATCCCAATAGCATAATCAACGCTAATTCTACATCACCGAATCCATGATGACACCCTGCCAATTTTCTATGACATTCCATTATCCTCGTGAAATATTCCTTCATACATTCGTCATTTCTTTTGATAATGTTGAAAAATTCTCTCAGTAACTGTAATATGTGCAGCAAGCCATATTTTGTGTGGATATCCTCCAATATCTGCCATGCATCGATCGCTCGCTTACAATCACCGATGTCATCTAGGAATGGATCCTCAACTGCTAATAATATGACAGATAATGCCAAACTATCTTTCCGCTTCTGTTTTTCTGAAGTTTCACAAGGAAAGCCAGGCTCGATTGCATCCCATATGTCCTTCTGGATCAAAATTGATTTAGCTCTTATGGCCCAGGTATAATAATTATTATCGTCTAGTTTAGGTATTCTCAACTCGTCAGCCATTGATTTTTTCTAGTTATGCAAATTCACAAAATATTATAACTTAAATCTTTTCTTCTTCTTTGTATAAAGTTCAGATTTTAAATCGCTCAAATTTCTAATAATCAAATTATTTTCTCTATCTTAGTTAGCTTTATCTTCTTTAGTCTAACATAAGCTTTTCTTCTTTAGCCCTATATTTCCTGGCCTTATCTTCTTTAGCCTTCAGCTTTTTTTTCTTTAGCTCTATCTTCAAATTTTCTTCTTTACCTTTAACTTCAGTTTTTTTTCTTCTTTACCTTCTTTGGCTTTAACTTCTATTACTTTCTACGGCGCAGTGGAAGCGTTCTGCTGGGCCCATAACCTGTTAGGTGCTAAGAATTTCCTATTCTACAATCGAGCAGAGTAAACACCAACACCTCTAAGAAAATTAATACTTTTAATTTCCTTTCATAACTAACTAATTTACATCATTTAAAACCAAATATATACATGTAAAGTCGTTAGGTCATCTGGTCAAAATATAAATAAATCAATCTATGAAAAAACAACTTATAAAAATCCTAACACATATTCCCATGTCTATCTACGTCGGGACCTGATATTGCCACCGCTAGCTCCCCCATACGACGGTCCATATGAAGTCCTTTTTAGGAAACCCAAAATTTACAAACTGAAAATTAAAAAGTAATCCACGTGGGTGTCAATCGACCGCCTCAAGCCTGCTTTCACATCAGAAGGACCGATGTTTTCCCAAGACCCGAACTTGGCAAGCCAATAAGATTGCATAGGATTGCTGGAAAGATCCTACTGGAGGGGGAGTAGTGTGGCGACTACACTTTGCTTCAGCGAGCGCGAACTGGAACAAAGCTCCACTACACACGGGGCAGTGGACGGCCTCAGCAACCGCAAAGCGTCAACCTGACTACGCATGCGCGTGGGACGTCTTCCGACACTTGATCTGGCACGCGCTGTAAACAACAAGGCCTGCTCCAACGGCCGTTACTTCTTTTCTCTTCATATATTTCTGGATTTAAATAAATTAATTTTAATTATAATTTTATCAGCGGCCTTTCCACAAGCCACATCAACACATCGCGCAACCATCCTACAAAAATTATTCTCTTTTTCTACTGTAAAATTAATATTTGTATGGTAACTATTCAAGGAGGCTAGGATATGGGAAAGTTGGCTGTCTGTACATATGCAAAAAATATCGTCTATATTTCTTCTATATATAATAATGTCTTCAGGGTATAGAGATGTAATCCACATGTCTATAGCACGCATAACTATTTCAGCTATGGGGGAGGATAGCGGGCTTCCCATGGGGGTACCTTTAACCTGTTTATATGTTTTCGAATTAAATGAAAATAAGTTTATTTTTAAACATAATGATATTAAATCAATTATTTTTTAAATGCTTAAGGTATCTATGTTATTTTCAATTAAAAAGGTTCTGGTATTATCTATGATTAATTCATGGGGGAGAGAGAGAGAGAGAGACAATGACAAATGAACATGATTTATTGACATCTCGTCAATACACAAAGTGCACATTCCGCACAAATTAATGAATGAAAATGGCTAATTTACAAAGAAGATGATAATGATATATGAAATATAAAATATATGTAATTATGTACAATGAATCCTTCTATTAGCTGCAGCTCTGATGGTGGTGAGTTGATTGTAGAGGTGGCAGGCCTTATCCTCTACAAAGAATATCATCTTAGTGGTGAGGTCAGTCAGGCAGGCCGCCTGCTCGGGATTCAAGCTCGGGATATTTTCTTCGGCGATTCTTCCTCCCGAGAGCTTTCCTCCTGCAATCTGGGAACAGGAGGGAGGGGCAGGGTAGGAACAGCTAATTTAGTTTCGCTAACTTTGCTGGAGAAGGACATTTTTCCCGCTGGTGAATTTGCGACACTTGTAGCAGACGTTGGTTGGATGGGAGTGGACGCCGCGGGAGCCGAGATATTTGCCTGAGGCTTGCCAAGTGCAGCTGGGGGAGTCACGGTAAGTGCTGCAGAGGATGGCGATTGAGTGGTAGGAGGAAGGTGCGCTAGGTCCTGCCTGGGTGTTTGTTGATGAGTGGGACGCTCCTCCCTGTCTCTCCTGGGGCAGCTGGCTCGCCGATGTCTCTGGCGATGGCACATGCTGCATTTCACGCTGTGCGTGATGAAGGCAGGTGTTGTTTCTCCCTTGGACTTGATATCCACTTTTCCAGGGAGCTGGTGGAGCTTCATGCCATCATTCATGAGGATGAAGGCCTCTCTATTGCCTGTGGCCCAGGAGTAGCCCTCGCAGTTGACAATCTCGAAGGTCAGAGAGACGACCCTGCAGTATGGCCGCAGGGCTGCGACTAAATCCTCCTCCTTTACGGCGATGGGCAGGTTCCCGATGATTATTTTTTCTGCCCTTTTCCTATACGGAAAGCTCTGAGGATGGTGTCTTCGATTGTAAGTCCATCCTCGATCAGGCGTTTGGCCTTCTCCACACTGGACAGACTGGCCAGCATGTGGCCAGACATTCTCATGAGCTGGAAAACGGATCCCCTTCCCAGCATCTCTTCCAAGGCCCTCATGTAGCACAGGTGATCGAAATCCGAGCACCATTCAATAAAGCAGCCCTGATAGAAGGATGCTGTTGCAGATCTGGCCTTGTTGATCTGCTGCTGCTGCCTGGTGTTTTTAATGGCTGCCACGGGGTTCCTGTTGATAACTCGTGGCTTCCCAGCTGGCTTTGGAGTGCTGGATTCCGACTTCGCAACCTTGGTCGGCTGGCTTTTAGGAGGTGACGCCTTCCTTTTTTTTCACTTGGATGAAAGGTGTAGTATCTTCATCCTTCTCCGCGGCCTCCACTTGATCCGCCCAATTAACATTTTTCTCGATTGTTTCCGCAGCCTGATCTGCATCACTGCTGTTCTTTGTAGACAAATTTACATAGCCGTCTACTTTTTTTAAATTCATGCGATTTTCCGCTGAATTATTTTTCGTCGCTATCTCGATGTCCCTTTCTTCTAAAAAGATGGAACTAACACCATCTTGTAGGTCTTGATATTGGCTCTCCGCCAATACCCATAAGGATTACTTATCTCCATATCGTCCATCTCCATCCCGAAAAAAAAAATTTTTTTAATTCCTCTTCTTTTCGGAGGCGGTTAAAAACTTCAAGCCTCTAAAGTTGGGGCAGGAGTGCGCGCCCATACATCCTCGCATGTTGGCACGTTATTGTGAATTTTAAGGTTAAGTATATCACATTTATAAAATTCGGTATTTTGGAAATTGACAATGGAAAAGACTTACTATTGATTATGGGCTGTAGAAAAGCTGTTAAAAATTTGGTTATTGGAGATAAAGGCGAATGATGGAAAGCTACTATTGGTCTTAGTGGGAGATTTACCTTCTATCATTTGTGAGATATTTATAGGTAGAAAACTTTTCTCCACACCCACACAAATTAATTTTGCATATCGTTGCATATTTCTCTGCAAACCCGAATTACCTTTATATTTTAATTATAAGGTTTATTTCAGTTATAAGGTCCTAATTTTCGACAAGTCTTCCACAATTATACTTTCAATAATATTGACAATTTCATTATAATACAATATAACGCGGCTGATGGTTGTAAAACGAAAATTAAAATTATACCGCGAATGTTTCTTTTTTTAAAAATCGAAATTTATTTTCAAAGAGAAATAGCGACATTTCTAACTTTGAGGATGAGGTATGGAAAGGTGAAACATGAAGAGTAATGGAGAACGGAAAAATAAAAAGTGTCCAGGGGCGGGAATCGAACCCACACCCTTCTGCTTACCGGGCAGGTGCCTTGTCCACTCGGCTACCCTGGACGTATTTTTCCGTTCATAACTTATATTTAAAGTAACATTTAAAATACAATATAACGCGGCTGATGATTGTAAAACGAAAATTAAAATTATACCGCGAATGTTTCTTTTTTTAAAAATCGAAATTTATTTTCAAAGAGAAATAGCGACATTTCTAACTATGAGGATGAGGTATGGAAAGGTGAAACATGAAGAGTAATGGAGAACGGAAAAATAAAAAGTGTCCAGGGGCGGGAATCGAACCCACACCCTTCTGCTTACCGGGCAGGTGCCTTGTCCACTCGGCTACCCTGGACGTATTTTTCCGTTCATAACTTATATTTAAAGTAACATTTAAAATACAATATAACGCGGCTGATGATTGTAAAACGAAAATTAAAATTATACCGCGAATGTTTCTTTTTTAAAAATCGAAATTTATTTTCAAAGAGAAATAGCGACATTTCTAACTTTGAGGATGAGGTATGGAAAGGTGAAACATGAAGAGTAATGGAGAACGGAAAAATAAAAAGTGTCCAGGGGCGGGAATCGAACCCACACCCTTCTGCTTACCGGGCAGGTGCCTTGTCCACTCGGCTACCCTGGACGTATTTTTCCGTTCATAACTTATATTTAAAGTAACATTTAAAATACAATATAACGCGGCTGATGATTGTAAAACGAAAATTAAAATTATACCGCGAATGTTTCTTTTTTTAAAAACGAAATTTATTTTCAAAGAGAAATAGCGACATTTCTAACTTTGAGGATGAGGTATGGAAAGGTGAAACATGAAGAGTAATGGAGAACGGAAAAATAAAAAGTGTCCAGGGGCGGGAATCGAACCCACACCCTTCTGCTTACCGGGCAGGTGCCTTGTCCACTCGGCTACCCTGGACGTATTTTTCCGTTCTTAACTTATATTTAAAGTAACATTTAAAATACAATATAACGCGGCTGATGATTGTAAAACGAAAATTAAAATTATACCGCGAATGTTTCTTTTTTTAAAAATCGAAATTTATTTTCAAAGAGAAATAGCGACATTTCTAACTTTGAGGATGAGGTATGGAAAGGTGAAACATGAAGAGTAATGGAGAACGGAAAAATAAAAAGTGTCCAGGGGCGGGAATCGAACCCACACCCTTCTGCTTACCGGGCAGGTGCCTTGTCCACTCGGCTACCCTGGACGTATTTTTCCGTTCATAACTTATATTTAAAGTAACATTTAAAATACAATATAACGCGGCTGATGATTGTAAAACGAAAATTAAAATTATACCGCGAATGTTTCTTTTTTTTAAAAATCGAAATTTATTTTCAAAGAGAAATAGCGACATTTCTAACTTTGAGGATGAGGTATGGAAAGGTGAAACATGAAGAGTAATGGAGAACGGAAAAATAAAAAGTGTCCAGGGGCGGGAATCGAACCCACACCCTACTGCTTACCGGGCAGGTGCCTTGTCCACTCGGCTACCCTGGACGTATTTTTCCGTTCATAACTTATATTTAAAGTAACATTTAAAATACAATATAACGCGGCTGATGATTGTAAAACGAAAATTAAAATTATACCGCGAATGTTTCTTTTTTTAAAAATCGAAATTTATTTTCAAAGAGAAATAGCGACATTTCTAACTTTGAGGATGAGGTATGGAAAGGTGAAACATGAAGAGTAATGGAGAACGGAAAAATAAAAAGTGTCCAGGGGCGGGAATCGAACCCACACCCTTCTGCTTACCGGGCAGGTGCCTTGTCCACTCGGCTACCCTGGACGTATTTTTCCGTTCATAACTTATATTTAAAGTAACATTTAAAATACAATATAACGCGGCTGATGATTGTAAAACGAAAATTAAAATTATACCGCGAATGTTTCTTTTTAAAAATCGAAATTTATTTTCAAAGAGAAATAGCGACATTTCTAACTTTGAGGATGAGGTATGGAAAGGTGAAACATGAAGAGTAATGGAGAACGGAAAAATAAAAAGTGTCCAGGGGCGGGAATCGAACCCACACCCTTCTGCTTACCGGGCAGGTGCCTTGTCCACTCGGCTACCCTGGACGTATTTTTCCGTTCATAACTTATATTTAAAGTAACATTTAAAATACAATATAACGCGGCTGATGATTGTAAAACGAAAATTAAAATTATACCGCGAATGTTTCTTTTTTAAAAATCGAAATTTATTTTCAAAGGGAAATAGCGACATTTCTAACTTTGAGGATGAGGTATGGAAAGGTGAAACATGAAGAGTAATGGAGAACGGAAAAATAAAAAGTGTCCAGGGGCGGGAATCGAACCCACACCCTTCTGCTTACCGGGCAGGTGCCTTGTCCACTCGGCTACCCTGGACGTATTTTTCCGTTCATAACTTATATTTAAAGTAACATTTAAAATACAATATAACGCGGCTGATGATTGTAAAACGAAAATTAAAATTATACTGCGAATGTTTCTTTTTTTTTTAAAATCGAAATTTATTTTCAAAGAGAAATAGCGACATTTCTAACTTTGAGGATGAGGTATGGAAAGGTGAAACATGAAGAGTAATGGAGAACGGAAAAATAAAAAGTGTCCAGGGGCGGGAATCGAACCCACACCCTTCTGCTTACCGGGCAGGTGCCTTGTCCACTCGGCTACCCTGGACGTATTTTTCCGTTCATAACTTATATTTAAAGTAACATTTAAAATACAATATAACGCGGCTGATGATTGTAAAACGAAAATTAAAATTATACCGCGAATGTTTCTTTTTTTAAAAATCGAAATTTTCCGTTCTCCATTACTCTTCATGTTTCACCTTTCCATACCTCATCCTCAAAGTTAGAAATGTCGCTATTTCTCTTTGAAAATAAATTTCGATTTTAAAAAAAAGAAACATTCGCGGTATAATTTTAATTTTCGTTTTACAATCATCAGCCGCGTTATATTGTATTTTAAATGTTACTTTAAATATAAGTTATGAACGGAAAAATACGTCCAGGGTAGCCGAGTGGACAAGGCACCTGCCCGGTAAGCAGAAGGGTGTGGGTTCGATTCCCGCCCCTGGACACTTTTTATTTTTCCGTTCTCCATTACTCTTCATGTTTCACCTTTCCATACCTCATCCTCAAAGTTAGAAATGTCGCTATTTCTCTTTGAAAATAAATTTCGATTTTTAAAAAAGAAACATTCGCGGTATAATTTTAATTTTCGTTTTACAATCATCAGCCGCGTTATATTGTATTTTAAATGTTACTTTAAATATAAGTTATGAACGGAAAAATACGTCCAGGGTAGCCGAGTGGACAAGGCACCTGCCCGGTAAGCAGAAGGGTGTGGGTTCGATTCCCGCCCCTGGACACTTTTTATTTTTCCGTTCTCCATTACTCTTCATGTTTCACCTTTCCATACCTCATCCTCAAAGTTAGAAATGTCGCTATTTCTCTTTGAAAATAAATTTCGATTTTTAAAAAAAGAAACATTCGCGGTATAATTTTAATTTTCGTTTTACAATCATCAGCCGCGTTATATTGTATTTTAAATGTTACTTTAAATATAAGTTATGAACGGAAAAATACGTCCAGGGTAGCCGAGTGGACAAGGCACCTGCCCGGTAAGCAGAAGGGTGTGGGTTCGATTCCCGCCCCTGGACACTTTTTATTTTTCCGTTCTCCATTACTCTTCATGTTTCACCTTTCCATACCTCATCCTCAAAGTTAGAAATGTCGCTATTTCTCTTTGAAAATAAATTTCGATTTTTAAAAAAGAAACATTCGCGGTATAATTTTAATTTTCATTTTACAATCATCAGCCGCGTTATATTGTATTTTAAATGTTACTTTAAATATAAGTTATGAACGGAAAAATACGTCCAGGGTAGCCGAGTGGACAAGGCACCTGCCCGGTAAGCAGAAGGGTGTGGGTTCGATTCCCGCCCCTGGACACTTTTTATTTTTCCGTTCTCCATTACTCTTCATGTTTCACCTTTCCATACCTCATCCTCAAAGTTAGAAATGTCGCTATTTCTCTTTGAAAATAAATTTCGATTTTTAAAAAAGAAACATTCGCGGTATAATTTTAATTTTCGTTTTACAATCATCAACCGCGTTATATTGTATTTTAAATGTTACTTTAAATATAAGTTATGAACGGAAAAATACGTCCAGGGTAGCCGAGTGGACAAGGCACCTGCCCGGTAAGCAGAAGGGTGTGGGTTCGATTCCCGCCCCTGGACACTTTTTATTTTTCCGTTCTCCATTACTCTTCATGTTTCACCTTTCCATACCTCATCCTCAAAGTTAGAAATGTCGCTATTTCTCTTTGAAAATAAATTTCAATTTTTAAAAAAAGAAACATTCGCGGTATAATTTTAATTTTCGTTTTACAATCATCAGCCGCGTTATATTGTATTTTAAATGTTACTTTAAATATAAGTTATGAACGGAAAAATACGTCCAGGGTAGCCGAGTGGACAAGGCACCTGCCCGGTAAGCAGAAGGGTGTGGGTTCGATTCCCGCCCCTGGACACTTTTTATTTTTCCGTTCTCCATTACTCTTCATGTTTCACCTTTCCATACCTCATCCTCAAAGTTAGAAATGTCGCTATTTCTCTTTGAAAATAAATTTCGATTTTTAAAAAAAGAAACATTCGCGGTATAATTTTAATTTTCGTTTTACAATCATCAGCCGCGTTATATTGTATTTTAAATGTTACTTTAAATATAAGTTATGAACGGAAAAATACGTCCAGGGTAGCCGAGTGGACAAGGCACCTGCCCGGTAAGCAGAAGGGTGTGGGTTCGATTCCCGCCCCTGGACACTTTTTATTTTTCCGTTCTCCATTACTCTTCATGTTTCACCTTTCCATACCTCATCCTCAAAGTTAGAAATGTCGCTATTTCTCTTTGAAAATAAATTTCGATTTTTAAAAAAAGAAACATTCGCGGTATAATTTTAATTTTCGTTTTACAATCATCAGCCGCGTTATATTGTATTTTAAATGTTACTTTAAATATAAGTTATGAACGGAAAAATACGTCCAGGGTAGCCGAGTGGACAAGGCACCTGCCCGGTAAGCAGAAGGGTGTGGGTTCGATTCCCGCCCCTGGACACTTTTTATTTTTCCGTTCTCCATTACTCTTCATGTTTCACCTTTCCATACCTCATCCTCAAAGTTAGAAATGTCGCTATTTCTCTTTGAAAATAAATTTCGATTTTTAAAAAAAGAAACATTCGCGGTATAATTTTAATTTTCGTTTTACAATTTCATTATGTAAGAAGATATAAAAGACAATGTATTTGCCTGAAGCAATTCTTTCTTTACTTGTTAACAGAATAATTTTCCTTTCTTATTTTCTGAGAGTCCAGCTCTCACATCCTTAAGTAACCACAGGGAATACCGATGCCTCTACAATTCTATTTTGTGTCTTGAATGAAATGCCTTTAGCTTTCCGAATATTTTCCAAGTTCATAATTGTGTCCCTTCCTAGTGCTATTCTTCTTTTTACTTCCTCTAACCAACCTTCCATCTTATCAATCCTGGATCCTAAGAATATAAAGTGATCAACTAGATCAATTTTTTTCTTGTTGAATTTCAAAGCTATTCATACATATTGTTGTGTGTCAACAAGTAGCTGACCAATAGTACATGTGACCATTAAAAATTATTTTAATTTTTGTTTATTTTTTATTTAATTATTTTTATCAAAGAAACGGCACCACAGAGATGAAGGGTATAAATTGTATTTGACCATTGACCACTGTTTCACAGCTATGTGTTAAATACAACATGCCAGTAATAAATTAATCTTCATCCTGTTTGGATTTCGACCCGGTGATCGAGAAAAGTCCAGCTACAGCTCCAACCCCTCCTACAACCGGCCCGGCAAGACCCTGAACTTAACGAACTTCCTGGACCGGACCACAAACCCAGCACCGCACCAAATAAACTAACTGAGCATTATATCCCCGCCCTTATCTCATCAAAATTATTGATAATACGATAATTATATGGTCTAAAAATTTTGATAATTAAAAAAAAAAAAGCCAAACCATGGCATAGTGAACCGTGGCTATAGTGTCCCATTGGGGTTCACTATAGAAGGGTTTTACTGTATATATATATTAAAAACAAAATAGGCAATTCCTGACTGCTCAATGAGCTTTCTAGATGGCAGAGCGCCATCTATTGCGTAAATGAGCTTTTTGTGTGAAAAAAAGCAATAGAAAATAGAAAAAGCACTCACGTGTAGAAGAACTTTTGTTCCGTCGCACAGCGCCAAAGATGCTGGCAAGCTGCTTGAGTTGGACATTTGAAGCCAATCAGATGTTTCTTCTGCATAAAAAAAACACACATTTATGAAAGTACCGGTAATCTGTAAAAGAAAAATTGCAAGAAACCAAATCTAAATAAAGGGTCTCACACAAACAGAAAGGTCACCTCTCCCGTCAAACTATCTATTGATCATCTCTGCAAGCTTGTAGACTCGGGTTGGTAGCAACATCAGCTTTGGCAACTTCAAAATGTCTACATGCATACCATGGTTTTAGCATGCTTTCTTTTTCTTCTTTCTTATCTCCACACTGGGTGAAGTAGAATGCGTCTGCCTTTGTCATCAAGACTGGGAGCACTACTCAGTAGCAGGCCGACTTAGCTCCAAAAAAATGGTCACCTCTGACATGAGGAACAGACATCATGTGCAGCCGCTCATAAAATGGAATACACACGCTGCTCATCCTGTATCCCTGGATTAGGAACCCTTACAGGGTACTATCAGCTGGGCCAGCTGAGCCCAGATTTTTTACTGAGCTTGTTACTGCTCCCCCTCCTCCTTTTTCACCCGGGCTTGGGACCAGCAAAGGCGGAGTTTAGTATGCTTTGGCCCTTGTCAGTTCAAACAAATTTTATTTCTTGATCTCCAGAAGGGATTATTTACTCGAAGTCTTCAGAATCTCCAGTTTGAAGACACCTCTCCTTAAAGGAAACTTTAGCTCCTTAACTATATGTTATCCTTTACAGAGTGATGGTTCTACTGTATTTAAAATAATTTATTCAAACTAGACATTTTAAAAAATTATATGGACAGGCATTTTATTTTCAAAAAGACGAACTAGAAATATCATTTTTAAAGAGTGTTTATCATTTGTTTCCTCCAAATTGAAACCAAATAAGAATCGTAAGGTACAAAGACCAAATTCAAATAATTAAACTGTACGTTAGGGGGTCGGTGGAAGTGTGGTTTAAACTGTTGGTTTTCGGCCCCTATGACCCGGATTCGATTCCCGCATTGGGAACTTTTTTCTGATAAAAAAAAATAATGCTCCAATGGCCCCCGATTCTTGCAAAAGTCCAACCCCACCAGCGAGTGCAAGTAACCAAACAGGGCTCTGGCACTCTTGTTAGTGCAAAGTTGAACTGTTTTTCACATGTGTAGACATGTGGTGCACTTAAAGTAAAAGCAGTCGCCTACTTCTGCCCACCATGATTATCATGGCCTGTACCACGTGTACTAGGGATAAGCAAAAAAAAACTACATGATGTTTCAGTAATAATATAGTTACACCATCTTCAGACAAAAGTACTGTAAAAAGTAATAACTACAAATTTCTCATTAAGTATGTTTGTCTGAAGATGATAATAATGCTGTCACTTAAACATCACTAACAGTTTAATTATTTGGATGTGGTCTTTTTTCTTTATTTGCTTATCCCTAGTAAAGTGGTACAGGCAGGGCATGATAATCATGGTGGGTAGTAGTTAGCAACTGCTTTTACTGTATGTGCACTACATGTCTACATATGTGAAAAGCAGTTCGACATTGCACTTACAAATGTGCCAGAGCCTCGTTTGGTTACTTGCACTTGCTGATGGGGTTGGTCTTTTGCAAAAATCGGGGGCCATTGCTGCATTTTTTTTTTTTATCAGAAAAAAAGTGCCCAATGCGGAAATTGAACCCGCGTTGTAGCAGCCGAAAACCAACGGTTTAGACCATCCTTCCACAAACCCCCCTGGATGTGGCCTAGTTACCCTATGTTTCTAATCTAATCCAAATTGTATTTCACGACTTGAAACCAGATATTTTCATAAAAAAAAAATAAAATATAAAAATTCATAATAGAAAAATTGAAAAAATATTGAAATATGAGCCCCTCAATGCACAGATTGATTAACTCCATAAATAATCGGGAAAAAAATGTTTAATTTTTGTTGAAAGTCTAAAAATCTATATGTCATATAGATTTTTAGACTTTCAACAAAAATTAAACATTTTTTTCCCGATTATTTATGGAGTTAATCAATCTGTGCATTGAGGGGCTCATATATATATAAAAACCCAAAGGTTTTTCCATGTAAGAAAGGTAGATCACAGAGATTAAAAGAAATAAAAAATAGACTGCCCAGAGCCAGAGAACCAATAAGTCAGGGAGAGGTGACTCATAGCTGCCGGTATCACGTATGAAATAACCTCACTGCCATGTCAGTTGGACAGCTAGACTGGTCTAGGCTAGTGTGAGGCATACAATATACAGTTAAACCTGTTTATAGCGCCCCCTCTAAATAGCGCCTTCCTCTCTATAGCGCCCGATTTTAAACATTAAAATGTAAACATTTTACATTAAAAGTGACCTGTCAATAGCATCCCCTCTCTATAGCACCCTGTTTTGGTGAGTCCCAAGCAGGGGTGCTATAGACAGGTTCAACTGTATATGCCCATGCAGAGCATAAAGTTTATTTAAAACACACCAACCAAACAATAAAACACAGGAGATATCACTCACCTCTCCAAAGAGCAAGTGGATGATAAACATCTTCCCTTCCAGATTGATCTTCTGGATATCTGACCTGTTACATAGCCTACTTAGTTGCATATTGGGTATTGAATTGGCGAGGGAACAAAACTCTGTGTTGACATAAGGTGATAAGACTAAATCCAAATAGAAAATCTGTATGTGATGTTTTGGTATAACCACATTGTTGCCATCTTCAGAAAAAGGTACTGAATGTATAGTTAGTACTTTTGTCTGAACATGTAAAAATGCTGTTATCCCGAAACATCATGTAGTTTTTCTATTTGGATTTTATCTTGTTACCTTTTAGGGTTACTAATGTATCATCAAATTTTTACCTTATCAAAACTGTTGACAATTATGCTGCTATTAATTCAATGACTTTCTAGTCAATTAAAAACAGATCTAGTGTCTAAAGTGAAGAAGTTACATTACACTAGCAGTTATGAATGAAGGGCACCTACCACTTGAAGTGGTGTGTCTTGCGGTTGCCTTGAAAGGTCAGGATGCCACAGTGGTTCATGCCCAAATAGAGCTGGTTGCCTTTCTGGTCCTGTACAGCCCATCAGTCAGTCAGTCATTCAGTGGGCCACTGATGGTCTGCTCCCTACCTTCACTGGGTGGGGGTCTATCCCATAGGTGTCCAGGAGACAAGCTTTCCTGAGGAAACACTGCTCTGCCGTGGCTGGCAGCATACCCCTGCACATAGCTCTATGTAGAATCTTTCTTCTTCATATCTATATCATTCTAGGCACATCTGTCCAGAAAACCATCTATACTATATGACTGAAGAGTTTGTGCGTGGTTTTACCTCACCAAGAAGCTGGGTGGATGTACCAAGGTTCTAGAATGGAGGAGGCATGCCATATTTTCAATGGGTCCACATTTACAATCAGCATCCATAAGTAAGATAGAAGTTTGATAGGTCTCCGTATATTTTGCACCCAGTAGAGAATGTCCCCAACCAGAACCCTGGTGCCTTGTTGCTTGTTGCTCGATATTGTGGAGAGTGTGGGAGGATGAGATTTAATATTTTTAAATGCACCAAAACATTTTGTTCATCATCTCGGTGGAGAATGCACAGATTCTAATTAATCTACCTCAGTCCAAAACTGTAGGATATAGTACGTTGGTTTTTTAAGAAATGTAACATATTTAGAGAGCATAAGTCTTTTTTTTTTTTTAATACAATAATTTTCTAAAGCTCTTACTTTGTTTTTTGTTTGTCTGAATTTGCTAAAGTTGGTGCTCTGACATATTTATTTTATCTGAATATGTGTGATCTGAACAGTTCTGAACATTGACATTGACATGAACATTCTGTGCTGTTTTGATGCATTTAATGAATGCATTGTTTAAATATAAATTTTTTAAAGGAGAGAAGTGTATTTTTTTTACACACAATCAAAGATCCGTGATGTTTGGCAAAATAAGTCTACATTAAGGCTTACACAAAATAAGTTGTTCATCCTTATAAATTTTGGCCAAAAGAGCATCCCAACAGTTCTTTAAAACTTTCCAGAGAGAGAGAGAGAGAGATTGAGATTGAAACTTCTTTATTACATCGCTCATATATGATTATATAAGGTTAAATACATAAATATGATAAAATATATAAATAAACAAATGTAAATATATAAAACAATTGACAAATATACATATTTTAAAAATAAGGCCTATTTTGGATTTAAATACGATTATTTATTTACCGATATTTTGATGGATCAATCTTCCATCTTTTACGAGGTGTTTTGCAGTGAAGCACGCAGCAGGTCGCGCGCCCCAGGTGAGCCACTAGACGTCTTCTAAGCTTATTGGGCGATAAACCATCTAATATATACATTCTAAACAGAGTAAATATAATCAAAATAAAAAAGTGATATATGTAAATGACTATTGAAAATTAAGAGATATCAAATTAATTAAGGAAAAAGTGATATATGTAAATGACTAATGAAAATTAAGAGATATCGAATTAATTAAACAAATAAAATATCATGAAAATTGAAATAACTGTGAAATAAATATACAAATAATAGTAATAGATATCCGATTAAAAATGGAATAAAATAACCATGTAAATAGCATAATCATCTAAGAGGTTCTAAACTGAGTATATACATCTGGCAAGTCAATCTTTCTATTGATACTATTTTTATTTTCTAATGAGCTCCAGCTTTCTAAAAACAAACGGCAATGTTTTTCTTTGATGTTTTGATGTATTATAGATGTGTGATCGAAGTCTGGAGTGTGACTATTGTTGAATGCAAGATCTACCAGTAGAGATGTCGGGTTATGGCGCTTTAGTGCGGATTTGTGTTGGTTAATTCTTTCAGATAAGGGTTTGCTGGTTTCTCCTATGTATATTGCCTGGCA
Organism: Cordylochernes scorpioides; assembly: GCA_030710605.1. NCBI lineage: Eukaryota > Metazoa > Arthropoda > Arachnida > Pseudoscorpiones > Chernetidae > Cordylochernes > Cordylochernes scorpioides. The sequence goes on along the minus strand of CP092871.1, from coordinate 57,107,924 downwards.
GGATTTGCATGGTATTTTATAAACCACATTCGCTCTATCTTCTGGCTTGTAGATTTGTTTTGTATCAGGGTGACGGAAGATGCTTCTTAAATTCTGGTTGGGTTGATATCTGGTTGTAATATTGTGCTTTTTTAAACTTCTGGCTATTCTTTCACAGCCATAGCTGTAAGGTAGGGAGCAAAACATGTTCGGGGTTGAGATCTGTCTATTGTTCGTGGATGGAATTTTTGGTGCATATAATTGCTTTTTGATGAATTCTTTAGGATAATTATTGCTTTGAAGTTCTTGAAATAATCTAGCTCTTTCAATTTTTTCATCAGTTTTATCTGTAAAATGTGTAGTCAACCTCTTGGATAGTGTTTTGACCACCGCAACCTTATGACAGATAGGACCAAAAGAATTGAAGTTCAGGTAATTTCCTGTGTGGGTTGGTTTTCGATAAATTTTCGTTTCAATTTTATTTTGATTTCTGGTCAGTTGTAAGTCCAAAAATGGTAGAGACCCATTTTCTTCTAATTCATAAGTGAATTTCAGAAAGGGTCTAAGACTATTAAGAAAATTTATAATTATGGAAACATCCACCTCTGTGATGCATAATACATCATCAATGTAGCGTTTCCACATTAAAATTTGTAGTTGTGTGGATTCAACGATTAACTTATCAATCTTATCCATGAAGACATTGGCTAATGCAGATGATATAGGATTTCCCATTGGAAGTCCCTTGACCTGTTTGAAATATCTGTTCTTATAGAAGAAGTAATTAAATGATAGGCAGATTTTGACCAGTTCTATGAGAGCCTCCTTTGGGATGGGGAGGGGTAAGTCTGGGTGGGAATTTATGAATTCTTGTAGAGCAAGAATTGCTTCGTCATGTGGGATGGAAGTATAAAGGGATTCTATATCAAAAGATATGATCCGGCTGCCTGGTGAAACTGGAGTATTTTTGATTGCTTCAATAGCTACTATTGGATTGGGGACTGTGTGGAGAAGTTTCTTCTGGAATGGTGATATAATTGATGACAGAAATTTGGTGATGGGGTACAGGGGCGAGCCAGAATATGACACTATGGGACGTAATGGGGTATTGGGCTTATGAACTTTTGGTAGACCGTGTAGATTTGGAAGATTTTGAGCCGTGGCTTTTAAACTGTCGAAGGTTTTGTTATCTAGCTTGTATTTGAGCTTGATTTTGTTAAATTGTCTATTGAAATCTTTTGTAAGATTGGTTAGGGGATTCTTAGTTAAGGGTTCGTATATATCTTTATCTTGAAGTAATCAACCCAACCAGAATTTAAGAAGCATCTTCCGTCACCCTGATACAAAACAAATCTACAAGCCAGAAGATAGAGCGAATGTGGTTTATAAAATACCATGCAAATCCTGCCAGGCAATATACATAGGAGAAACCAGCAAACCCTTATCTGAAAGAATTAACCAACACAAATCCGCACTAAAGCGCCATAACCCGACATCTCTACTGGTAGATCATGCATTCAACAATAGTCACACTCCAGACTTCGATCACACATCTATAATACATCAAAACATCAAAGAAAAACATTGCCGTTTATTTTTAGAAAGCTGGAGCTCATTAGAAAATAAAAATAGTATCAATAGAAAGATTGACTTGCCAGATGTATATACTCAGTTTAGAACCTCTTAGATGATTATGCTATTTACATGGTTATTTTATTCCATTTTTAATCGGATATCTATTACTATTATTTGTATATTTATTTCACAGTTATTTCAATTTTCATGATATTTTATTTGTTTAATTAATTCGATATCTCTTAATTTTCATTAGTCATTTACATATATCACTTTTTCCTTAATTAATTTGATATCTCTTAATTTTCAATAGTCATTTACATATATTACTTTTTTATTTTGATTATATTTACTCTGTTTAGAATGTATATATTAGATGGTTTATCGCCCAATAAGCTTAGAAGACGTCTAGTGGCTCACCTGGGGCGTGCGACCTGCTGCGTGCTTCACTGCAAAACACCTCGTAAAAGATGGAAGATTGATCCATCGAAATATCGGTAAATAAATAATCGTATTTAAATCCAAAATAGGCCTTATTTTTAAAATATAAATGTATTATGGATTGCTCTATATTCAAAATATACATATATACAAGGTCTTTATTGGTGTCGCCAACCGCGGGAAAGACTCCGCCACCGATGGACTGCGAGAGTTCTTTCCCACAGAGTGGGCAGGTCTAGGTGTTGGCTGGCATTGCCCACCTCAAGACCAAGATGGTACTTCTAGATGGTAGCCTTCGCCACACTTGTGATCTTCATCCCCTCGGGATGGAGGCCGACGCCGAAGAGCCAGGCCAGACCTGCAGATTGTTGGGTGCATGGAGGATAGAGATGGTACCTTTGTAATATTTTCTATTCTTGAAGTCCTCAAAGAGAAAAAATAAATAAATATACTTTTGTGATGAAATTAATTTTTTATTTTATTAATGAAATTAAATTAAATTAAAGCAGAAAATCTTAAGACATTATACCAACATATCTACAATCAGAAGACAACCAACCTGAGAGCATCTAGCCTCTCAGCTAAAAACTATTATTCTTCACTTTTTTTTAAACCTATAAGACATATGCAAATCATCTATATTAGATTAATCTGGCACAATAATTTACATATATAAATTTACGATTTTTTTTTACAATTAAATTTAAAAATACAAATTTTTAAACAGTAGAATTTACAAATATTAAAGTATTTAACATTTAATATAAAGATGATCACCTCCAACAATCGGCCCCATGATCATCATTTCTCATGATTTACAAAATCATAGCTCCATCTACACAAAAGTATAATGAGATAGAATGATATAAACAGGACAAAACAGTGAAGGAATTTACAGATGATGCAGAGTCCCTTGTCAACTTGTATAAGCAGTGGGCTTCATACTCCCTCCTGCTTCAGGTCCAGTCTTGTCTGAAGATGAGTCTTGAATTAATTTGTTGTTAGTTCATCTCCAAAACAGTTTCTCTATGAAACGACTTAGTTTCTCTTTAGATAAAGTTTTAGTTAGGAAATCAGCTAAGTTTAAATTACTATTAATAAATTTCAAAGTGAATTCTTCTTCTTCAACAAGTTTTCGAATGAATTGTAGTCTGATATCAATATGCTTGGTTTTCATATTTTCTACACTATTCTTACAGAAATATATAGCTGACTGATTGTAACAAAATTGAATAGGTTTTCCCACATTAGGTAGTAGGTCTATTTCATTTAATATATTAAAATACCATATTGTTTCTTTCACACTTTCAGTTAAGGCTATAAATTCGGATTCCATATAACTTAATGCAATACACTTTTGTTTTCTCAATTTCCATGTAAATGGGGTATCATCTAGATATAGTATGTATCCACTTGTAGAGTGTCTATTGGTCAAATGACTTCCCCAGTTTGCATCTGAATATGCATTTAAGATACCTCTATTAACATTTGTTAGGTTTATTTTATAATGTTTTGTCCTAAAGACATAATACATTAGGTCTACAACGATTTTCCAATGCTGATATGTGTATCCATTACAGAATTGAGCCATTGTGTTTACTGAAAAAAAAATATCTGGTCGGCTTCTGTCTGCAAGGAAAGATAAACAACCTATTATTGATATATATGGGTATTTTCTCATGAGTTCAGTCTCAATAATTTCATCTTCCTTAATTTTTGGTGGTAACCAGCACCCTGTTTTAAAAGGTAAATTTACTAATGTCTTAGGTAGATCTGTAAAACTAGTTATAAGTCTGCTTATATACGTTTCTTGATGTAAGTATATGCCTTTGTCTGTAGTTTCAAAGTTAACTCCCAACAGATATTTGACCTTTCCTAATTCCTCTATATCTAACTTTTCTTTAATAATTTGAATAGTTTTTCCAATTACAGATGTTTCTATTCCAAATAACAAGCTATCATCAACATACACTATCAGGATAACACTATTATTCATTTTATATACACAATTGCACCATTTAATGGTCTCAAATCCTAATGAATTCAAAATTGAATCCAATTCTTTATTCCATTCTCTTCCACTCTGATGTAACCCATAAATAGTCTTTTCTAAAAGACAAACTTTATCTTCACTACCTTTTATTTTGAATCCATCAGGTTGTTGCATGTATATTTTTTCTTTCAAATTTCCATAAAGATAGGCTGATTTAACATCTAACACTGGACATGCTTCCATCTTAGCAAAGATACTAATATTATAAACAGGAATCTAATTATAGAAAAATTTACAACTGGTGAAAAAATGTCAGTGTAATCTATTCCATATTTCTGTCTATAACCTTGTGCCACAAGCCTAGCTTTATATCTTTTTATATTATTTTTATCATCCCTTTTTACGCTATATATCCATTTATTACCTAATATTTTAACACCTTGAGGTGGGGGATCTACTAATTTCCATACTTTCCTATCTTTCATCACCTTAAGTTCATCATCCATTGCTTTAATCCAATTCCTTTTTTCCTGTCATTGTTGTACATCATTAAAGTTTTTAGGCCAGTTGTAAATCATGAGAAATGATCATGGGGCCGATTGTTGGAGGTGACCATCTTTATATTAAATGTTAAATACTTTAATCTTTGTAAATTCTACTGTTTAAAAAATTGTATTTTTAAATTTAATTGTAAAAAATTTGTAAATTTATATATGTAAATTCTTGTGCCAGATTAATCTAATATAGATGATTTTCATATGTGAAGTAAACGAAAAAATTGCGCTACAAATTTTAAAATAAAAATACAACCTTTCGCAATGAGTTTCTTTTATATAATAAAAGAAACTCATTGCGAAAGGTTGTATTTTTATTTAAAAATTTGCATATGTCTAGTAGGTTAAAAAAAGTGAAGAATAATAGTTTTTAGCTAAGAGGCTAGATGCTCTCAGGTTGGTTGTTTTCTGATTGTAGATATGTTGGTATAATGTCTTAAGATTTTCTGCTTTAATTTAATTTCATTAATAAAATAAAAAAAATTAATTTCATCACAAAAGTATATTTATTTATTTTTTTCTCTTTGAGGACTTCAAGAATAGAAAATATTACAAAGGTACCATCTCTATTCTCCATGCACCCAACAAAACACCTCCCGGAGCAGGGGTCGCACGGCACGGCAACACTAATATCTGTGGGTCAGCGACCCGTCGCTGGACCCACAGGCAGCACAGTTGGCACGCCTCGAGGCAGGATGGTCAGGATCTGGCAGCGCGTGGAGGACCAATCCTAGAGCGACATCTGTGTCGTGCCCAGAGAAGCAATTGCGACGCAGGTCAGCCCAGGAAATGGAGCGGGGCACATCTACGGTAGGATCACACCGCGCAGCCAGCTCTGCAGCAGGATGGGCCTGGAGCCGTGCCGCATCCAGTGCCCGGCGTGCGCTCTGGCTGTTTAGGCGGGTAATGGGCGTTATTGAGCCCCTCAGAACAATGGTCTCCGCCTCGTACTCTGCATGATATCTGGAGCTGGCATTTTCCTGAAGGAGTCGCTGGCAGAAGATCCTGAAGTGATGTGCGTCTAGCAGCGCAGCCTGCGTTGAGCGTACAAGAGCAGGGGCACCATCTGAGAAGTCCTGACAGTCGTCTGAAGCCAGCAGTCAGGAGCCAGCAGGTCTGGAGGCCGCAGAAACCTGTTGTCGCCTCGAAGACGCAGAGACCTCAGGCTGGCAGGATGGAGAATTCGGTGGTTCAGCTCAAGAATGCTGGACACGGATTCCCAAAGACTCAGCAGCCTCCTTCTCCTCGGTGAGAGCCAGACATCAGGAGCCGGCGATGTTATCCACGTCCGGCTACGGACCAGCCAAGAGTAGCCATTGGCGGCGCCACGCAGAGAAGCTCGAACGCCCTTCAGGCAGGCAAGCCGAAGCTGTCCTGCGATGTCGAGCAGGCCGACGCCACCCTCGGAGGCTGGGCGAGCCAGAATGCCCCCAGGGAGCCACGAGAGTCGGCTCGTACCCCACACGAAGCGCGCCAGCCGCTCCTGCAACTGGCCGATGGTGGTTTTAGCTGGAACGTAGCCGTGGAGGTGGTGCAAGATGGAACCAAGGACCAAGCAGTTAGCCGCGCGGGTACGACCCACCAGAGACAGCCCGCGAACAAAGGGAGACCACCTCGCGATGGCTCGCTCTAGCAGCCCCATCAGGTGGGAGGCAACGGTGTTCCCGGCGGTGATCGTGCTGCTCAGGATATTTAGTGATTCGGACGTCCAGGAGATCCCCAGAGGAGAATCTGTCCGGTGCCTCCAGGAACCACACCAGAGCCCGCAGCTCTTGCTGAAGTTTACAGCCACCCTAGAGGCCATGCGGAATACTTCGAAGATCAGGGGAATGAGCTCAAACTGAGCGTCATCCCTGATGAAGAGTACGATGTCATCCGCATAGGCGACCACGCTGCCACAGCGTGGTGTATACATCTCCGATCCGGATGGAGGCGTCTGTTTCCCTGTAGAGGACAGTAATCCACCCGAGGAAGGCAGATGGTAGGCCTAGTTTCTCCAGCAGGGCGAACAGGTAGATCCTGCTCAGGATGTCGAAGGCCGACTTTAGGTCTAGGGAGATGACGGCCAGCGGTGTTTCATGTCTCGCTGCCCAGGCGACGCTGTCTGCTACTTGCGCAATGGTCCAGGAGGATGACCGTCCTGGAACGGCATAGGTCTGACAGTCGGGCACGAGGTTCGGCAGATGACGTCGTAGACGGCCCATGACCACGCCGCTGAGGACCCTGTAGTCAGTTGTTGGTAGGCTGATTGGTCGGAATGCCTGCAGACCCGGACCACCGTGCGATTTCGGCAGCATTGCTGGACCGTGACGGCGGGCGGCTAACTTCGGCAACGCCGGAGCTGACGTCACACCCGTACTTTTACTTTTGGTTTTTGTATCCTGCAAGCGGCGTAGCCGCACTGACTCATATTTTTCTTTCCCCATGATTACCATTTCATCAATATATATAATCCTTTCACCTTGTTGTAGTTAATTAATGTTAATTAATTAATTTAATAATCCACAGTCGCCTGATCATTTGAGTCGCTGAGAGGAGGATCTGCGATGGCGGTGTCTATGGAGGAAGGGATATTAGCTGCTGGTGTTGGCGCAGCTGCTGGTGAGGCTTGGGAAGAAGAGGCAAGCGGCTTGCTCTGGGCATTTGGGCGAGCAACAGGCGGCCGGTCAGGGAAAAGCAGCTTGTCTTCAGTCATGCCAGTCTTTTGAGGACAGTTGACCTGCTTGTGTCCTTGCCTATGGCAGAGGGAACAGCGGATCCCGTAGCTCACGTAGACTGGCGTGATGACTCCCTTGGTCTTGATATCCAGCCGGGCAGGAATCTGGGAGAGCCTAACTCCATCGTGCAGAGTAATGAAGGCTTCCCGACAAGCGTCAGCCCAGCAGGAATTGTCCAACTCCATCATTTGCTGGATGATGGAGGTCACCCGGCCGAAGGGCTTGAGCGCTGCGATAAGGTCGGCGTCCGTTACAAAGAACGGCACATTGCCCACGGCGATCCGCTCAGCCTTCTTCCTTAAAGGAAAGGCTCGCAGAGTGGCCTCTTCAATGTCCAGGCCCTCCTCGATGAGCCTCTCTGCGAGCTGCATGCTGGAGAGGCCGACTAGGATGTGCCCCTCCATCTTGCTCAGCTGGTACATGCAGCCTTTTCCCAGCTTCGCCTCCAGCGCCATGAAATACTGTGCCTGGCTGAATTCTGGCAAGAATTCCAGGTAGACACATTGGATTTGGTCTTATTACATTGTATTTTTAATTTATAATCCGAATTGTGTCTTATATCATTCCTCCTATTCATTATGTCAATACCTGGGTCTAAAATGGTTTAAACAGGCATTTTGTACTTTTCTCTGGTTACCATGGATTTTGTATATTTGTGGCTTGCTGACAGCACTTTTTACATCTTAGGAGGCTGTCTCTCTCTCTGCCGTGCGGCCACGCGGCGCGCGAGCTCTGCGTTTGTTTGGGTCTGAGATGGAGAATGTGGGGTTAAATAACCCTTTGAGGTACTGGCCGAGAGTCAAGAGAATGGGCTGCAAGCTCATGCCAACCTCTTCAAAATCGGCCAAGGCTCCGCCGAGGAATCACCAATTGAATCTAAAATGCCTTAAAGTCATTCAGATTCAAAAAATTACAAGCATGCAAATACTAAGCCGGCGACGGATGGCGGACATCTCTCTCTGCCGTGCGGTCACGCGGCCGCCGACTTGGCTCTGAAGTCCGCCTGTTTGTGCAGTTTTTGTGCACCTCTGCACTCGGGGCTTGTTCGCAGGGGGTGGAACAGTAGGCTTGGTGGCAGCAGGCTGGACGCAGCCTCTTTTGCTCTGCCGTTCTGCCACCGTTTCAGCTGGCCCCTTGCGCTCATGGTTGACGAGGATGAAGCCATCATCTTGCTCCTCCATCGGGAGTTGTTTGCCTTGCTCGACGGGTCAGCCCAGCTCGTCGAAGGCTTGCCTGTGGCGTGGTCAGAGTCATGCGGCCTCTTCTTGGAGCCACCCACTTTGGTGAAGCCCAGATCTTGTCTCTCGATAAGCTGGTCTTTTTGTTCCGGGCAATCAGCCCAATTGCGGCAAGAATTTGCATGTCCGCCATCCATCGCCGGCTTAGTATTTGCATGCTTGTCATTTTTTGAATCTGAATGACTTTAAGGCATTTTAGATTCAATTGGTGATTCCTCGGCGGAGCCTTGGCCGATTTTGACGAGGTTGGCATGAGCTTGCAGCCTATTCTCTTGACTCTCGGCCAGTACCTCAAAGGGTTATTTAACCCCACATTCTCCATCTCAGACCCAAACAAACGCGGAGCTCGCGTGCCGCGTGGCCGCACGGCAGAGAGAGAGACAGCCTCCTAAGATGTAAAAAGTGCTGTCAGCAAGCCACAAATATACAAAATCCATGGTAACCAGAGAAAAGTACAAAATGCCTGTTTAAACCATTTTAGACCCAGGTATTGACATAATGAATAGGAGGAATGATATAAGACACAATTCGGATTAGAAATTAGAAATACAATGTAATAAGACCAAATCCAAGCGAATAGTGTGTGAAGTTTCGGTAACAGCATTGTTACCATCATGATATAACATCTAATTCAGTCTTTTATCTGATGATGGTAACAGCACTGTTATCGAAATGTCGCACACTATTTATTTATTTGGATTAGGTCTTATTACATTGTAGTTCAAATAGGAGGTAGGTTTATTCCCACATATATCTTGATACAAAACTCATTGTTAAATAATGGATCTGTGACAAGATAATTACATTAAGAAAAAGGCTTCTTCTTATCGAGCAACTGAAAGTTGCTGATGGCTTGCGCCATCTATCTGAATAAATATCAACTATTCTCGTTGATTTTTAATTATTCCAGATAATTACAGTTGGGCTTAACTTAGTGGAATATTAGAGTAGAAACCTGAAACAATTTTGGATCCCTTTGAAAACTTTCCTGTATTGTTTGACACAGTTCTTAGAGTGGAGGCTGACCCCTACTTTACCATTTTCACATGCCAGATACTTTTCATGGAACACTGGTTTTACATTAATTTACATGGAGCGCTCTGGTTTTACGATGTGGCTTGAGAACATCAAATTGGGCCTTCTTATATATTTTATATTGATTTTTTTGATAACACATTGTTTACAATAAAAATTGGGATTCAAATTCTCGTGAAAATGTTCCATTGAGTAGTAGGTGGATTCTTCTGACAACTAATTCATTTTGTGTCTATCAGACAGTACATTGGATAGCATGAAATGATCAAGGTGTTATGACACAAGATAATAAGACCAAATCCAAATAAATATTGTGTGGATTTGTTCTTATTACCTTTTGTTTATAATTTATAATCCAAATTGTGCCTTATCAATGTGTCATGACAATAGATTTACCAAGGAAAGAGCCCAAGATCAAATGCACAGATGAGTGGATAGATATATAGGATTGGCAAACAATCTCTGATCAGTGGTACTCCCTAAAAAGTGTCAGCCACCAACTATTTATAGGGTTATGTAATATACTGTTCATATTTCATACTATTCAACCTGTCAGGTCAAGGTTTAGGAAATCCTTTAGAGGAAAGTGGGTAAGACAAGCCCACTAAGAGTGGGTCTGTTAAAATGATGTATATGAGAAAGAAGCTTGCTAGGGGAAACCTGTTATGATAAATTATATGAGGAGAAAGCCTGCTAAGGGGAAACCTGTTAAGAGGAAGCATATGAAAGGGAAGCCTGCTAAGCCGAAACCTGCTAAGAGAAGGCATATGAGGGGGAAGCCTGCTAAGGAGAAACCTGTTAGGAAGAAGCATATGAGGGGAAACCTGTTAGGAAAAACATACGGGGGGAAAGCCTACTAAGGGGGAAACCTGTTAGGTGGAAGCATACAAGGGGAAAGCCTGCTAAAAAGAAACCTTTTAGGAGGAAGCATATGAAGGGAAAGCCTTCAAAAGGGGAAACCTGTTAGGAGGAAGCATACAAGGGAGAAGCCTGCTAAGGGGGTGAACCTGTTAGGAGGAAGCATATGAGTGGAAAGCTTGCTAAAGGGGAAACTTGTTAGGAGGAAGCATATGAGGGGGAAGCCTGCTAAGGGGAAACCTGTTAGGAGGAAGCATACAAGGGAGAAGCCTGCTAAGGGGGAACCTGTTAGGAGGAAGCATATGAGGGGAAAGCTTGCTAAAGGGGAAACTTGTTAGGAGGAAGCATATAAGGGGGAACCCTGCTAAGGGGAAACCTGTTAGGAGGAAGCATACAAGGGAGAAGCCTGCTAAGGGGGTGAACCTGTTAGGAGGAAGCATATGAGGGGAAAGCTTGCTAAGGGGGAACCTGTTAGGAGGAAGCATATGAGGGGAAAGCTTGCTAAAGGGGAAACTTGTTAGGAGGAAGCATATGAGGGGGAAGCCTGCTAAGGGAGAACCTGTTAGGAGGAAGCATATGAGGGGGAAGCCTGCTAAGAGGAAACCTGTTAGGAGGAAGCATATCAGAGGGAAGCCTGCTAAGGGGAAATCTGTTTGGAGGAAGCATATCAGAGGGAAGCCTGCTAAGGGGAAACCTGTTAAGAGGAAGCATATGAGGGGAAAGCCTGCTAAGGTGAAACCTGTTAGAGTGAAGCATATGAGATGGAAGCCTGTTTGAAGTAGACCAATGCACCTGAGCTGGTTCTGATGGATCTCTTGCACCCGCTCCTCCAGGCGCTCGGACTGCTTCAGCAGCAGTTTGTACTCTGAGACATAGTTGCCATTGCCCACCATGTCTGGATCCAGGTCTCCCAGGTCCGCTGCACAACACTCATTTGACAACATTCTTTGTGAGAGAGAAAACAGAGTCAAGAAGTAATATATGCAAGTATGTACACATTCCTGAGACACTCTCCTGCACCTTACTTCAATTGGCTTGCCCTACCAATGACCTCAACAGTCCAATACATCAACCAGATCTTACAACCCATACTTATCTACAGGACTGCACAGAAGAGAGAGTTAAAGGAACGACATTCATGCCATCCAGGCCTCCAGACATTTGAAAAATAAATTATGATAATAATTACAAGAAAATCTTACACAAATTCCATGAGTTCATGCTCTTCGAGCTGTTTGATGATAAGCAGTGGCCACTCCCAAAGGTCCTGTTTAGTGCATATAATGCAGCCCAAAATTTGTTCTGGAGCTCCAGGTACCAAGCTACATTTTGGGCAAGTAGTGTAGATTTTGTTATTATTTTCTATCTTTAATGGCTTGAGATGGCCTGTTCTAAATCTTGTTAGTGTTGTTTGTTGCTGTTTATTTTTGATGTTCAGAGCTCCTCCTGGGTTCACCCCACTGTACCAACTGTGCTTAGGTGGGTTCTTCCAGTTCTGGTTTATTTTTTAGTAAGTTTATTTTTTCGTGGCAAGGGTTATGCTGTGCCTTTTTTCGCTAGGGCATCAGCAGCTTCATTGCCTTCAATTCCAATGTGTGAGGGTATTCATTGAAGGTGAATTTTTGAGGTTTGGAGATTTTTTGGAGATAACCAATTATGTTCCTGCTAACTTTGTCTCTAAGTTCCCCTGTGTGACTCAAATGTTGTATGGCACTTCTACTATCATTAAGAATCCAGATATCTTGAAAATTGGTATTTCTGATGGCTTTTAAGGCTTCATAGATGGCTATAAGTTCTAATCTGAAGACAGCAAAAATCTGGATTTCTTATGTTTATTTTCTCAATGCCATTTGTAGTGTTAATGAGACAGCCGCTGCCAATGTGCTCCAACTCGTCTTAGCTACCTACCATCCATGTAGATAGTTATTACATTTTTAGGAATGTTAATAATCATTTATAATGATAAATGATTTAAGCATTCTGGATTTTGGTATTATTTTTTAGTGGCTTCATTTAGAGTAGCGTTTAAAAAAAAATGTTGTAGTGGTTTTCAAAGTGAATTTTTTCTGCAAAACGAGATTTTCTACTTTATATTTTTAAAATCCAGTTATTTTGGCCAGGTGGAGGAGCCTTCTTTTTTTAGTCTTCGATTGGACTTCCAATTAAGTATGTAATTGGAAGTTCTATGCTTGTTTCCATAACTCTTGATCTTGTTTATGTATTTTGGCAGATTGTAGCTTCTTCTATCCTTTAAAAGGCCTAATGTCTGTCTCGTAAAGTACAATATCATTAGGGCAGGTATTTCAAAGACCTGTAATAATTCTACCTGTGCTTAGTTGTATCCTTTCCAGTGAATTTAGATTTGTTTCAGATGTTGCACCATAGATTTGATATCCATATTTCAGGATAGGTCTAATTAGAGATGTGCAAATTGATTATAGTGTTGTTGCATCAGCTCTCAGCTCTGTGAAAAAAATATTTTAGAATTTTTGTCTATCTCTACCTTTCTTAATAACTTCTTCAATATGTGTACTTAAGTTAATTTCTGGATCCTGGATGTAGCAGAGATACACTGCGTGACATTGAAAACTCCAAGAAAGAGTGACCGGAAAATTATGCAAATTTCAGGGTAGATGCACCTCACCGAGAAATGCAAATGATGTGAAATGCGCCGCACTCGTGCGCACATAGCAGTAAGATATAAAGGAAGGAATTTGCAGAAAGGACAGTATCTGTGCCATTATTTCTTCAAGGAGAATCATCGCAGCAGTTTTCTTCTTGTTTAAAAAGACACATGTAATAGCAGATAATACCAGACTGTCATTAGGAGTGGCAGTGCCAGCAGTCAGATGCTTTTATGAGGGGATAAGTATTCGGACTGAAAAGGGCATGTTGGTCCATTTGTCAAATCGCAGCTGACACATAAACCTGAGTGAGTTTACGTGGACCGACTATGGAGAAGATGGTTCGAAAATAAAATTAAACAATTTATAGGAATGCTGGTGCAGCCAGAATCCAGACATGGATGACGGAATGGCACAGGGTTGTGCTCTCAGAAGAGTCATGCTTCTGTTTGTCCAGTGAGGAGTCGCAGTGTGAGCATGTGGATCGAAGCGGATAAAGGTCTGATCCGGCAGCAACGTGAAATCAAGGTTTGGGGCGAAATCGCGTATGATACCAGGTCACCTTTAGTTCATATTCAGAGCACTATGATGGCCAAACAATACGTTGATGATGTGCTGCGACCAGTGACACTCCTCTACCTTCAGAGGATACCCTATGCTCTTTATCAGCAGGAGAGCGCCCGACCACACACTGCTTGCATTAGCCAACAAGCTCTGCAAGGTATACATATGCTTCCCTGGCCACCATACTCTCCTGACCTCTCACCAATCGAGCATGTCTGGGACATTATTGGACGCCGCTTGCATGCCTTGCCTCAGCCATGATCAGAAGACGAACTGTGGCAAATGGTTGAAAGGGAATGGAGAGCCATTCCTAAGGACTCCATCCGTAGTCTGGTTGACTCTCTACCTAGATGTGTTGCGGCATGCATCGCCATCCGCGGTGGTCCTACTTGCTACTGAGCCGACACCGTTCTCGCTCTGTATCATGACTATCATTTTGAAATAAAGATCACTTATTTTTCATACTTGCCTCTTTCTGTTTGACAAGTTCCATCACTTTGTGACCCCTCTTTCTTGGTATTCCATTTTCAATGTCCCGCAGTGTATTTAGGTTACTTATTATACAGTAGTCTCCCATGAGTACCCTTGTAAAGAACAAATTACTAGTTTCCTATAAACGACTGCCCCCAGGCAGCGGCCACTAAAAAATCAATTTTTTGGTCTCTCATGAGATATTATTTTTAAAAAATTTTATAAATAAAATAAAAATATAATATTTTAAAATAGTAAATGAAATATTATGTTGTTAATTATTTTACAATGCAATTAACGAGCGCTTTTGAACAAAGAACTATACTTTGTCATTTCATGATATCTTATTTTGTTTTCTAATTGTTTCTCAAATAATAGGTTATTCACTTTTTGAAATTTAACCTATTTTGAAAAAAATTTATTAAATTAAATTTTCCCATTTGCATTTATCAAAAATGTCAGGACTGGAAAATCTTAGCAATATTATAGCTGTAGGAATGATAGTAGGTTGGATTCCCATAATTTGTGCACATGCGCAAGTTTATAGTAGAAAGCCATGATTATTACAGTAAAACCCCGCTAATACGAACCCCGGATATGGCAAACCTTCCCTTATAATGAACCTAAGGCAATTCCCAATTCCATTCCATTGAAAATACCATCGTTATAACAAACTTTGTGATTTTTAAAATAGCGAACTACCTTTATAACGAACATTATTTAGGTCCAAAAATAACAAAATCTATTTAAAATACTTGGCTTATAACGAACTTAAAATTGTAAATAATAAATTTTAAAATAACAAAATTTGGCAATTTCAAAAACAATGAATTTAGGGACATTGTTCGCATCTTGTTCTATTTTTCCAGAACTATTTTTCAAATAAATTTTCAGAATATGTTAAAATAAGAAAATGTACCCCTTTATACTATAAGAGATAGAAATAGAAGGGTATTATAAATTGTTACAAATGACGCGATCATGCCCGTCTCACAGGCTACAAACAAATCGGCTTATAAATTCTCAGAAATGACCGATACAGTTCTATTTTTAGAACGGAAGCCTTGTTAGGTACGAGGTGTGTTCAAAAGGTATCGCGACTTTTGTGTTTTTTCAAAAATTATTTATTTATTCATGAATACCTATTTTGTCCCCTTCAAAGTAATCCCCATGAGATATTATACACTTGTGCCAACGGTTTTTCCAATCTTCGAAGCACTTCAAAAAATCATTTTTTAAAATCTTTTCAGCTCCTCCTTCGATGCCGTCTTTATCTCGTCAAGCGTAGCGTAACGTCGTCCTTTCATGGGCCCCTTCAGTTTAGGGAACAAGAAAAAGTCACAGGGGGCCACATCTGGGGAATTCGTTGGCTGCGGCATCATTAGTGTGTTGATTTTGGCCAAAAAGTCGTGCACAAGCAACGATGTGTGAGCAGGGGCGTTATCGTGGTGCAAAAGCCAATTTTTGTTCTTCCACAAATCCGGGCGTTTCTGGCGGATTGCTTCGCGCAAATTGCGCATAACTTGCAGGTAATAATCCTTATTGACCGTTCTACCCTGTGGCAAGAACTCATGATGCACCACGCCCCTGCAATCGAAGAAAACTGTCAGCAAAACTTTCACATTCGACCGAACTTGGCGCGCTTTTTCGGTCTTGGTTCGTGCGGCAGCTTCCATTGAGATGATCGAGCTTTGGTTTCCACGTCATAACCATAAACCCACGCTTCGTCACCAGTTATGACCCTCTGGAGAAAATTTGGGTCGTCGCGGACAGAGTCCAACATCTCATTAGCAATGTTCATGCGATGCTGTTTTTGGTTGCAATTGAGCAATTTTGGTACGAATTTTGCGGCGACCCGTCTCATGCCCAAATCATTGATAAAAATCGAATGGCACGAGCCAATCGATATGTTTAGGTCCTCATAACTTCTCTAACGGTGATTCGATGATTGGCCAATATCATTTTCTCCACTTCATTAATTTTTTCGTCTGTTGTTGAAGTGCTCGGGTGTCCGGCACGCTCTTCGTCGTTCACATTTTCTCGGCCTTCTGAGAACATTTTGTACCACCAATAAATGTTGCTTCGGTCCAAGGTAGCTTCTCCATATGCCACAGTCAACATTCGGAATGCATCCACGCACTTAATTTCGTTTTTCACACAAAATTTGATACAGGTTCTTTGATCCATTTTTTTTAATAGGTAAAAATCGAAGACGATCCAAAACACCTGCAAGCAAAGCAGCTGTCAACAATTGAGTGAACATTCAAAATGGCCGAGCTTGTCGGCATAAGTGAGAGACATGAGTACCAACATAAAGCCACAAAATGATCGAAATTAGAATATACCAAACCCGCGAAAATTCAAAAGTCACGATACTTTTTGAACGCACATATGACTCATTAAAGGTCACGGATATTCCCGCTGTTCATCCAAACCTCTGTGTTTGCTAATAACCCATTTTTTGAAGGTGATTTTACCGATCGTGCTAGCGTATCAACATGTTCGCCTCCAATTTTTTGGGATAGATACTTTTGATTCATCTTTAATTGATTCAGAATACACAGAAATGTATTCCTTTGGTGGAAATCATGATATTTTAGACAATTCTGGTTATAAATGGGAGAATGTAACAGAAGATGACAGAGACCCACAAAACCTATCACATTTTCCACTCTACCAATAAAAAAATACCCAATATCAAGTAAACCATTTTATAATTTCCCTCTATTTTTACAGAGCCTTTTTGTTAACAAATATTGAAGAAACGTTGCTGCCTATTTTTGAGTAATATTTGTTAAATAATGTTAAATTGAGCAATTTTAACCTAAAAGGTATTTGTATTTTAAAGAATTTTCTTCAAATAAGCATGAATGCAAGATCTGTATTTACTGTTATTGCTATTTACACACATTTTAGGGTCAATACACCTGGTGTTCAAAGGGTTAACGTTATTTGAAAGGGGTAATGCTTGTAGAGTAATTTCAAACAAGGGAATTGAAACATTTTTTCAAGTAAATTAAGTATTATATGATATGATAAGGTTATTTTAAATGATTATATTTTAATATATAATTTAAAAAGCTTAACTTAGGCTTTGTCTTAATTTTTAAATTGACAAGAAGAACCTATTATCAAAAAAATGACTTATTTTGATATTCAGCATTTATGTAAGGAAATTGGTCAATTTATGAAATAAATAAAAAAGTGAATAAAATAAAGAGGCAGCCTCTTCCTGTGTGTATGGCTGTCCTTTAATTATACAGTCTAAAACTTTTTTAAAGTAAAAAAAAAATGGACAAACCATGGCTATAGTAAATTGTGGCTATAGTGAATCAAAAGCTCTGTCCCATTAGGGTTCACTATAGAGAGGTTTTACTGTATGTTGGGTATGAAGTCAGTATTGTCTTATGCTGAAGTGAACAACCATATGCTTGAACATGTAGAAAACCAATATTAATTTTAATGGCTTTTAATTATACAGTAAAACCCCGCTAATATGAACCCCGGATATAGCGAACCTTCCCTTATAACGAACCCACGGCGATTCCATTCCATTGAAAATACCATCGTTATAACGAACTTTGCGATTTTTCAAATAACGAACTACCCCTATAACGAACCTATTTTTGGTCCCAAAATAATATAATCTATTAAAAATACTATGCTTATAACAAACTTAGAATTGTAATAAAAAAAAAATTAAAACAACAAAATTTTGAGCATGTTTCAGCTCGCGGATCGCAATTTCAAAACAAATTTAGCAGCATTTTTTGTTTTCATTTACATTCTATTTTGCTGTATGTTGTATAAATTTTTACACATCATACTTTTTATTAAATAGAATATCTTTACAACCATAAAATTTGAAACAGAAAAAATGCAAATGGCTTCCAAAATAAAGAAAACAAAGGCATTCTAAAAACAAAAACCTTATTACTTAAAATGAAAAAAAAGGCCATTTTCAAAACTTTTCAAAGTGAAACAACACAGGCAAAATTAAAGAACATGTTAAAATAAGAAAATATAACGTTTCTATTATAAGATAATATATTCTATTTTATAATATAAAATAGAAGGCTATTAAAATTGTTTACAAAGAGAAATCAACCTCAACTTTTGCCGCGATCGTACGTGCTAGAGCTAAAAAAAAAAAAAAGACCAAATAAACGGGCCTGTGATGCAACCAAATTTATTTTTTATGCCATGAACTATGGCGATTTTAAGGCCAGCAATGGTTGGCATAACAAGTTCAAAACAAATGGAATTCTAGACTTAAGAAGAATATGTGGAAACATGAAATTGTAGAAAAACAAATTAACTTTATTTGAAAGGTGCAATGCTTGAAGAGTGTTTGAAGCAAAAAGGTATTGAGCCTTTTTCCAAGTAAACATTATATTATATTGACACGTTTCTGAATTTTGTAATTAATTTTGTAATTAGTTTTTCATTGATTTTTAATGTGTGATCAATAACTCTTATCATCATTGGAAAAAAGAACAATTAATAAACAGAAGAACAACAACATGGTAAATTTGCCTCTTTATTTAAAACAAACAAACAAATTAGATAAAGATTTAAAATAAAATATTTTTAAAAAAGTTAAAGCAAAAATAAAACGTTGCATAAAATATTTGCCGCAGCTACGAAAGGATTAAAATATAAATCAAAAAAGGCTTCGACGAAAGAAAAAGTAAGTACAATGGCAGCGAATGTAAACAAATTAGAGAAATTTAGCGGTGATAAAGGTTCAATTCGGCCTGAATCATGGCTTAAACTATATGAATTGGAAACTGGTAAACTAGATGAAGTCGATAGAATCAATAATCTAATTTATTATTTATCAAAAGATGCTTTAGAATGGTTTGCTGATGAAATATTGAGCAACGCATCCATTAAAAAATGGGATACTGTTAAACTCAAATTAATTCAGCGCTTTGGTTATAAAGTTGAAAGCCCTATAGTTGCAGCATCAAAAAGAAGACCTAAAAAGGAAGAAACCGTGGAAGAGATTATTTTAGAGATAAAATTAGATTATTAAATCAAACAAGCCTCAATAATGTCGAGAAGCTAAAAATGTTAACGGATGGATTGCCATTAGATTGGAAAAATTATCTCGTAACAGCCCAGCCTAAAGATCCATCACATTGGATGCAGATTGCCATGGAGATTGAACAAAACAATAATCAAATAAGGCAACAACAGAGAAGTAAAACCAAGGTTTTTAATATAACTACACCTACAATCTCAAAAAATTGCCCATATTGGTGTCCTATTTGTAGGAAAAAAGGATTGTATTTTAAACATTGGATAAGTGATTGCAAAGATTATGATCCTAATTATAAAGACAAGCTTAAACACCAAGCAATTAATATCACCACAGATGTTAAACAAACCATAGTTGATTCACTTTGCATAGCAAATACCAATTTTCCTTATAGATTTGTTAATGTTGAAGTTCTACTTAATAATATTCCAGTTTCATCTTTTATTGATACCGGGTCAACTATTTCATTAATGAGCTGTTCGCTTTTAAAACAACATAAGTTAAAATTGAATGTAAATGATAGAATCAAAATTAAACAAGTAGATAGTTTTGCATATACTTTAGGATCAGTAGAAGTATTTTTGAAAATCCATTCTAAACTTGTCAGGTGTAAGCTTCATGTAGTGAAAAACTTTAGCTATCCATTGCTTATTGGACTTGATGTAGCAGGAAAAATTGGATTAATAATTGACACAAAAGACAAAGCGGTGTATGTTAAAGGAAATGAATGTTTTTATATATCTCCTGAAACGCATCTTCCATCTGTTCAGCAAAAAGAGCTTAATCAATTACTTAAAGAAAATCAAGCATTGTTCAGCCAGCATGAAACTGACATCGGAAGGATTGCTGTTCAACACAAGATCCATACAATTGAACATCCACCCATCAGTTGTAGACCATATAGAAGACCACTTGCCGAATATGATGAAATAAAAAGACAAGTTGAAGAATTGAGTAAAAAGGGACTAATAAGAGAATCTCAGTCACCTTGGGCCTTCCCCGTAGTGTTGGTCTCTAAAAAGGATGGTTCACAAAGGATGTGCATAGATTACCGAAAACTGAATGCAATTACAATTGATGACAAGCAGCCTCTTCCATACATCCAAGATATGTTTGATCGCTTACATAATGCGAAATACTTCACAACACTTGACATAGCATGGGGCTATTGGCATGTTGAAATACATCCAGACTCTGTTGAGAAAACTGCTTTCATTACAAATGACGGTCATTATGAATTTTTGGTTATGCCATTTGGCTTGAAAAATGCTCCAAGTACTTTTCAGCGAATAATTCTGCATATTATTGGAAATCTTCTTTGGAACGGTGTTTGTAATTATCAAGATGATATTCTAATTTACAGCAGTACTTTTAAAGATCATATTGAACTCATGAAGAAAATATTTGACAAGCTTAAAGAAAACAATATCAAACTCAAGTTGAAGAAATGCTCCTTTGCAAAACAAGAAATAAGATATTTAGGTCATATCATAGGACATAACAAGATTAAACCTGACCCTGAAAAAACAAAGGTAATAAATGAGTTCCCTCAACCTAAAACAGTGAAGCAAGTAAGGCAGTTTTTGGGTTTAGCAGGTTACTACAGGAAATTTATTCCTAAATTTAGTGAAATTGCAGATCCTTTAACAAGCCTCACAAGAAAAAATAAGTTATTCAAATGGACTACTGAAGTTAACAAATCATTTCAGGAACTAAAGTCTCATTTATCCACAGATCCAGTTCTTTCTACATATGATCCTTCATTACCATGTAAGCTTTATACAGATGCATCTAAACTGGGAATTGGTGCTATTTTAGCTCAAATTGGAAATGATAATCAAGAACATGTAATTTCCTATTATTCAAGAAAACTTCTACCACATCAACAGAACTATTCTGCATTTGAGTTGGAATGCTTTGCTGTAGTTCAATCAGTTGAATACTTTGAAGTTTATCTTGAGAACAATACATTTGAAGTCATTACAGATCATTCGGCTTTGGAATGGCTCTTCAACGTAAAGAAACCAAAGGCAAAATATCTCCGATTGATAATTGAATTATCAACCAAGTCAATGAAAATAGTTCACAGATCAGGATCAAAGCAAATGCATGTTGATGCATTGTCAAGATCACCAGTGTCATTTCATATATCAATCCCCACTCTTCGACTACACCAACAAAAAGCGGATCTCAGTTTTGTAAAGAACTCTCATATTCATCGAGATCTTATTATGGTGAAACATAATGGAGTTCTAAAAACAGTTGTTCCAGAATCATTCCAAGAAGAAATTCTCAAAGAATACCACGATAATCATTCTCACCCCTCAATTAACAAGACAGTAAGATTGATAACACCATTTTATTGGTGGCCGAATGCTATCAGATGCATCAAAGACTATGTTCGCTCATGTAAAATATGTCAAATAACTAAATGCAGTTATAAACCATTTATTGGAGAATATGTTGCACCAAACTCTGATCTGAAACCACTGGAATTAATATCAATGGATACTATTGTGCTAGGCTCTGCAGCAAATGAAACCAAGCACAAATACATTCAAGTAATAATTGACCACCTAACAAGATTTGTTTGGGCTTTCCCTACTGTCACCAACACTTCTCAAGCAGTAATTCAATGTTTAGATAAAATCAACAAAACTGTTCCCCAAATCAAATGTATTTTAACCGACAACGGAAAGAATTTTACATCAAAAGAATTTAACAAGTTTTTGAATGAGCATCAAATTCAACACACCTATTCAACGCCATATCATCCGCAGAGTAATGGACTGTGTGAAAAGATGAATGACACTATACTCACCAAATTAAGAACAAACCTTCAAGAGAATCCAAGACTAAAATGGTCATCATTACTTGCCAAAATTGTGAAAGATTATAATACCCCACCCATGATGTCACTGGGTTTTCTCCAAATTTCCTACTTTTTGGTGATTGTGCAATACCAGAATTTTCTGAATCACCACATTTCACCATAGAAAATGCAAGGAAGAAAGCAATGGAAAATAGCGCAAAGCATAGAGAAAAGTGGAAAGCACGACACGATGCAAAACATCCGCAGTCGTCATTCAAAGTTGGTGATCTGGTCCTTCGTAAAATAGCTAGTAATGATCCAAGTATGGTCAAAACATCCCCAAAGTATGAGGGTCTTTTTCAAATAACAAGAATAATATCTAGTGTTACGTGTGAATTATTGAAAGATGATTCCTCCTTGGTTAAAGTTCATGTGTCACAATTGAAACCATTTATTTTGCTAAAATAAATCCTTCAAGCCGAGGGATATGACACGTTTCTGAATTTTGTAATTAATTTTGTAATTAGTTTTTCATTGATTTTTAATGTGTGATCAATAACTCTTATCATCATTGGAAAAAAGAACAATTAATAAACAGAAGAACAACAACATGGTAAATTTGCCTCTTTATTTAAAACAAACAAATAAGATAAAGATTTAAAATAAAATATTTTTAAAAAAGTTAAAGCAAAAATAAAACGTTACAATATAATGTGATAAAGATGTTTTAAAATCATTTTATATCTTTGAATATATATTTAATAAAACTTTGCCTAGGATTTGTCTTGTTTTTATATTAGACATAGAGGTACATGTATGCTAATGATAAGAAGAACCTATCATCAAATAATTTCTTTTATTATTTATTATTAATGTAAGGAAATAGGTCAATTATAGGAATTAAAACAAAGTGACCACTATTAAGAGGCAGCCTCTTCCAGTGTGTATGGCTGTCCGTTAATTATACAGTCTAAAAATTTTGAAAAGTAAAAAAAGATAGCCAAACCGTGGCTATAGTGAACCGTGGCTATAGTGAACCAAAGGCTCTGTCCCATTGGGGTTCACTATAGAGGGGTTTTACTGTTTTTTTTTTTTTTTTTTACCCTTAAATGAATGTTCTCACCATTTGTGCAGTACACAAGTCAGAATGCTTGTTTGGGTGCTTCAAGTTTAGACAGCAGTTTGTGAGAGATAATATGTTCAATTACATTCATAAAATTCAAAAACAAAAAAAATGTTTTTATATTGTTTCAAATGTCTGATAAAGAGTTAAAAACTCAAGAGATCTTACAGAATAAAAATTTTTAAAATAAATAGAGCACAGCCAAGTTTGAATTTTTCTAGATAGGACGGCACATATTTTGGAACGTCATTATAAGGCTTCCTTTTTCAATAACCGTTATTTCTCTGAAGTGTAAACAACCTAGTTTCTGTTTTCTCCTAAAATTTCAACTTTTGTACCAAATAATGTGTTTTTGTGAGAAGTTTTACTTCATTACTTCAATATGAAGAAAAAAGGAGAAGTTTATGGTGACCATGCTCTAGCTGAACAAACATGTCAGAAAAGGTTTGCACAGTTTGAAAGTGGCAATTTTGATTTGAAAGACGAAGAAAGACCCAGAGCGCCACCAAAGTTTGAGGATGAATAATTAGAGGCAAGGCTCGATGAAGATCCAACACAAACGCAAAAGGGACTCTCAAAAACACTTAGAGTGACTCAACCAGCCATTTTTCATTACTTAAAAGAAATAGGAATGATCCAAATGGCCGGAAATTGGGTGCCATATGAACTGAAGCCAAGAGACGTCGAACGCCATTTTTTCACATGTGAACAACTGCTTCAACGTCAAAAAAGAAAGGGGTTTTAGCATCGAATTGTAAATGGTGATGAAAAGTGGGTTCATTACGATTACCAAAATGTCAGGCAACATATGAATACCCTGGCTGTGCCTCATCATCAATGGCCAAGCCGAATATTCATGGCAAGAAGATTATGCTGTGTATTTGGTGGGACCAGCTAGGAATGGTAATTATGAACTGCTACAACCGAATGAAAGGATCACAGGGGAGGTCTACTGAAGACAATTGATGCATTTGAGCAGAGCATTGCGAGAAAAACGGCTGCAATACGCCAATAGACACAACAAAGTTATTTTGCAACATGATAATGCTCTGCCACATGCTGCAGCACCCATTAAAACTTACTTAGTAATGCTCAAATGGGAAGTCCTACCCCACCTGCCATATAGCCCAGACATTGCTCCTTACAATTATTATCACTTCCGATCAATGCAACATGGCCTGGCTAACCAGCACTTCTCCAATTACAATGAAGTAAAAAATTGATAGATGAATGGATAGCAGCCAAAGAGCCGGTCTTTTTCTGCGAAGGGATCCGTCAATTGCCAGAAAGATGGGAAAAAGTAGTGGCTAGTGACGGACATTACTTTGAAAATTGAATGTCTAACAAATTTTTCACAATAAAGCTTCAATTTTCAAAAAAAAAAAACGCATGAACTTATTTATACTCCTAATAGAATGGCCTGTACCGAATGTATGTTGCAAGATTCCAGCAGCTATATGTGGCAAAAAGAAGGACAACTCACACTGGATGATGTAGGCGGCCAGGATGGCAGCATCTGTCTGGGAGCAGAAGAGACGTCCATGGATCAGATCTCTCCGCAGCTGGAGGAAAATCTGGTACCTGCACAACTCCTTATTCTCAGACCCATAGAGTTTTTATAATAAATAAAATACTTGAGACTGCAATTAATGTATATGACATTTTGGGGTTCAGTCAAGGTCAGTATAGAGGCCACACAGAATGATGAGAGAATCGAGTTTGTGTTTAAATTATGTTACTCTAAGCACACACACAAACACAGAAACCTTGTGGAGCAGAGATCAGGTCCTAGCTGGTGGCCACTAAGGACAATATTCAGGGAAAGATCTGACAGCATGGCTGCATCCACAAAACCTGCCCCTATTTGACAAGAAACTGAA
Organism: Cordylochernes scorpioides; assembly: GCA_030710605.1. Taxonomy (NCBI): domain Eukaryota; kingdom Metazoa; phylum Arthropoda; class Arachnida; order Pseudoscorpiones; family Chernetidae; genus Cordylochernes; species Cordylochernes scorpioides. The sequence continues at coordinate 57,083,016 of CP092871.1, read as the reverse complement.
CATTTTATATTCTCTAATTGGGTGTAAATGCCTATTGCTCTAAACATGACCCTATATCCTTCTGTGAAGATTTTAGTTTCTGTTGCTAGGCTCCATTTGAAGCCTAAATACAGTTTAGAGTAAAAAATTACATCGTATTTTTTTATCTATGTGTGATCACATATGGCTCTTAACCAACACATTTATAAGCATATATATACTTTTATCACACGATAAAAGCTAATGATAAGGTACAATTTAGCTTATGTTACAGTCGAACCTTGCTATAACAACATCACTTGGGACCAAGATTCAGGTAGTAATATCATGGTTTAGGCAAATGGAACTAAAATTTTGTAGTTTCTGTTGAGGCTGTTGTAACAAGGCTTCACTGTAAGGAAATTATACATGATGTTTCTGTAAGATGGTTGTCATCAAAACATCATGTATAATTTGCTTGTTTGGATTTGGTCTTGTTACAATAGAACCTCTCTGTAAAGGGCACCTAGTTGGAGATTCAAAGTGGCTTTGGGGAGAAGTTTTTTCTAAATAGAAGGCAGATCAATAGCCAAAAAAAAAGGTAATTTTGGTGATGGAAACTGTCCTTTATAAATAGGCATCCTCTCATGGAGTAAGTACTACTGTATTAATAAAAGCTAAGACTGAAGAGAAAAATGTAAATTCAAAGAAAAATTGTCATTATCACAAGGTCGATATTACTGTGGGAGGGAGCTAAGTAGATAACTCACCTAGTGATCTCCTCCTTGAGGAAGTGGGGCTCAGCCGGGTAAAACTTCACCCGGAAGCAAAAGGTGATTGGGTTCAAACCTGCAAGACAACCACACTCTGTCAAAGTCTGACAGATGGGACAAAAGTCACAAACAGCTCTTTGAATGAAATGGTATGGATAAGATAATCCCTTTCACAGTAAGTTTCATTTGCTAAGTTTAACTGCAAGATTTTGAGCTTTGCTCTGCAATAGGAAAAAGGTGATAAAGGTGAGAGATAGAAAGAGAGAGAGAGAAAGAACATCTCTCTAAAAAAAAGAGTTTTCATTGCCGAAATTACTATTTTTACTAATTAGAAGCCCTAAAGAAAGAGAACACCTCTCTCTAAAGGAAATATTGGCAATTCAAATAGGTGGTATCCTTTATATGGGATTCATTATTGATGTACAAGATTGAAGAGCGAGAGATCTCTAAAGTTTGTGGTTATGTTTAATATAGGAAACTTAATGTGAAAGGATTATCTCTTATATATTATCAACATTTTAAAAAATAGTATAGCCTCCAGGGCACTTCCTTAAGGAAAACTTCTTAAAAATAAAAGTTTTCAGAGCCAAAATAATAATTTTTATTGATTAGCACCTCTCTTTAAGAGGACTCCTCTTTCGAAAGGACACTTTGGCTCCTCAACTAGGTGTTGTCTTTAGAGAGGTTGCTCTACTGTATTAAATAGTGCAAATCTCATCACCCTTTTACTTTCTTCCTTCTGACATTTTATGACCAACCCTCACACTTGGCAAGGAAATTAAGGATGGAGTTCCAACTTTCAACCTGTGTCACTCAGTCTTGGATCACTCCAGTGGTATTATATTGTTCAATACTGAGATAAGAACCAATACCAACACAGAGCCATCTCCTAGTGATTTCCTTTGGAAAAACTTGTCATGGAAGGAACTCCTTACTTCAGGTTACAAAATTGTAACAAGGCAAAACCAATATATAGACAGATAAAATCAATATTCAAAATAAACACTAAGTAAAACTCAAATAAATAAAGGTAACTCAAAACTATAAAAGTAAAATCAAAATCTAATTTTGGCTTTTACATTTATAGTTATAACGACAGTGATAATCTTCTCGGTATTGTTTATGCGATAAAACAGAATAAGAGAAGAAAAGTTTCTTTATTAGACAAATTATAACGGTGCGAGCTTTCGGGTAAAAACCCCTTCTACAGGCGTGGTAGACGTGACACTATAACATAGGTAATGTGGCTAGAAAGAGAATATATACACATGATTATTTACATATTAGCGGAATATGCTATGCAAATGGGGATTTTTCATTTGTTATGACTATTGTAATTAAAGAGATAGTAGGCAAATAGGGCATTTGTATATTTGGAGTTTTGAGTCTATAGAGGAATATGTTAACGTAAATTACTGGATATGTGATATTTCAAAGAATTTTAGGAAATGATGCTATTACTGTAAGGCCAGGAGAGCACGATAGGCATCAGGAAGATCTATTTTGCGGTTGATGCTATTATGTCTGTGGGGTTGAATGGGAGGTGACTTCGCCAACCGTCACTGCAAAAATGTCGGATTCATCCCGCCCTCTCTTAGGCTCAAGGACCCCGTTGATAACCCTTTCTCTAGGATCCTCTCTCTCTCATTAGGAAAACCCAACAACAATTGCTCAACGCCAGAATCAAGGGCTGTTTTTTGAACATAAGGTTCCTGACCAAGTCAATCAAAGGGCTACTCTTCCTAATAGCTCAAAAGGTCCCTCCTGCAGAACTTGCAAACCATATTATCGGTATCACAAATGACATCAGGGCGCAAGAAAGGATCATATCACTCAGGCACCAGAGGAAACTACTCTTCTGGCAAAAGAAATTTTCATACCCTCTCCTTTCCTCCTACAATCAGAAGCAGCAGTCGTCAAATGTGGTCAACTTGTCACACCGTACCCTATCTCCCTCAGAAATATCACTTTTAGAGAAGGGCCTCAAGTTCCGCATCCCCTCCAAGCCCAATATCCCTGACGTCATCAGCTCCGTCGAATCTACCATCAAACAGTACAGCCTGCAAGACAAACATTCCGTGAGAACATTGGTTGCCAAGACTCTAACTAAACCTTATACCCCTCCTCCCAACTACCGTGCAGACCTAAGAACACTTCAAAGACTTAAGCAGAGTAAATCCATAGTCATCACCCGATCCGACAAGGGCTCAAACACCGTCATCATGAACCAAGAGGATTACCGAGCCAAGATGCACGATCTACTCAGAGATGATACCACCTTCTCCCCCATCTCAGACAAGGTTAGCCTCTCCCTAGTTAAAGTTTTCAGAACCTCCCTACTACAGTTGAAAAAATCTAAACATATTACCCCCGACGATTACAAGAAATTTATTTCCAACCTTTCCAATAGCGCATACATCTACGGCCTGCCAAAAATCCATAAACCTGACGTACCACTACGTCCGATTATCGCCTACCATCATTCACCCGCTTATCCATTGGCCAAATTCCTCTCTAACTACCTTTCCCCTCTGTTACAAAACCACAGGAATATATACTCCATACGAAGCACCCCCCACTTTATCAATGAGTTAACTGCCTTAAAACCCGCCCCACATTTTACAATGTGTTCCTTCGATGTAACCTCCCTCTACCTCAGTCTTCCCCACAATCTCATCATAGATAGTCTGGAGCGGTTCCTTGACTCACAGAGTGTAGATTCCCATACAGCTTCATCCATAGTACAACTTACCAAGCTCTGCTTGAGCATGAACTGTTTCACATTCCAAGAAAATCATTACAGACAAATTAAGGGCTCTCCAATGGGTAGCCCTCTTTCCTCTATTGTCGCAGAAGTCGCTATGTCCGAAATAGACAACTGGATCACCCGTACCCTCCCCATAGATATACAAATATGGCGCCGTTATATTGATGACGTCTTTTGCTTATGCAGACACGGCCAGGAGAGCACCATACTTGCAGCCCTCAATAGTTTTAACCCCAACATCTCCTTCACTTTGGAAATAGAATCAAACCAGGTCATCCCATTCCAGACATCCTAATAATACGTACCGCATCCTCATTCCACACCACAGTCTACTACAAAAAACAGTGTCCCCCCAGTTATACCCATTTCAATTCACACTGCCCCATTTCCCACAAAATCAACATAGTAAAAACTCTCACCAAAAGAATCTATACCCACTGTTCGCTCGATATATTTAAAGAAATAGAGAAAAATCTCATCATATCGCACCTCTCCATAGCATCGTTTCCGCTTGAATTCATCAACAGACACCTGGCCCCCCCAACCACCCTAAAATTTACAGATCATTATGTTTCCTTCCCTACTCCCCCTCCTCAGCCGATATAGCCAGAAGCCTTAAAGCATACGGTATCCGCACCTTATATAAAAACTCCCCCAACCTACTCACATCCCTCCGTCACCCATATACTAAATCGCATGCCCCCCCTGATCCCCTCCATTCTGTTGGCGCGGTCTACTCTGTCTCGTATGAGCAATGCTCTGCCACATACGTTGGCGAGACAGGCAGATCCGTCGCCATCAGAATGTCTGAGCATTCTAGAAATATCTCCAACCAAGACACCAGGTCCCTCCTTTACCAGCACACACTCAATACCGGCCATACATTCATCACCAACCACCCCACCATACATTACAGACGCATTCATAACCAGCACCAGCGATTAGTTCTCGAATCCATAGAATCTCACAGACATAATAGCATCAACCGCAAAATAGATCTTCCTGATGCTTATCGTGCTCTCCTGGCCTTACAGTAATAGCATCATTTCCTAAAATTCTTTGAAATATCACATATCCAGTAATTTACGTTAACATATTCCTCTATAGACTCAAAACTCCAAATATACAAATGCCCTATTTGCCTACTATCTCTTTAATTACAATAGTCATAACAAATGAAAAATCCCCATTTGCATAGCATATTCCGCTAATATGTAAATAATCATCTACTTATATATTTGCCTTATTCTGTCTGTTTGTCTGTTTGTCTGAAGCTCACGGATAGAATGCGCGCTCATTGGCTGCAAGGGAACACGTGTCCTCCCTGCCCCCCTCTAGACAACCCTGTTATTCAAAAACCATACATCCAATCGCCATGAAATTCTGGGATATTATTAGGTATATCCCCGGAAAGGTTTTCGAAAAATAATTTCTTGAATATCTTGAATATCCTTAGAGTTATTTGCAGAATTGTAGATATAACTCGCAAGCAGCGCCGCCAGACGGTGATAGGCTTAAGCTTGCTGCTCCACCCCTGTTGACCTTGGGTCGTCGTGTGAGTCACAGCATGATGCAACAAAAAACACTCTCTCTGGGGATTGCGGCGTCAACAACCTGTAAGTTTGTGCCTCTCTCATAAACCTGTCTATACAGACCACCCTGTCTATAGCGACCACTCTAGACAACCCTGTTATCAGCTGTGTGATACATCCACCTGTCTATACAGACCACCCTGTTAATAGCGACCACCCAAGTCAACGTTTTTAGAATATATTCGCACTCGGGTAAACCCCGGGCGTTGCCCGGGCCATTCGTCTAGTGTGTATATATTCTCTTTCTAGCCACATTACCTATGTTATAGTGTCACGTCTACCACGCCTGTAGAAGGGGTTTTTACCCGAAAGCTCGCACCGTTATAATTTGTCTAATAAAGAAACTTTTCTTCTCTTATTCTGTTTTATCGCATAATTTATAGTTATAATTTCGCTTTTATCTTATTTGACTTTTAACTGAATTACTTGAATTATATCTATTTTTGGCTAGTGTGTCTCAATTTTTGGACTATAGAAAATTCCCTGGAAGCTCCTGATAATTATTAAATAATATATCAGCTGCTGCTGATTGACTATGGTTATTAACAATGTTACCCTGGGATAAAACCCTGGGTTCACCAGCGTTGAGCTAGGCTTTAATATTTTGATTTTTTTTTAAGTATCCTTTTTTATAAAAAGGTTAGGGTCAAATGGAGTGTTTAAAATGAGATAAACATTTCCCATCGTTTTGGCCCAACTTGTATATAAAAGAGGAAATAGTAAAATGGTGTTTTAAAAAATAAAGGTTGCCACCTCTTCTGTGAAAATGGTGTTTGTTACTCTTCTCCTCCAAAACTATTGGATATAAGGTAAAAATGATGATATATACAGCTCAAATTCTTTAATCCAAGGGATTAGAATTTTGGGTTGAATTAAAGTCTGTATTGAGATAGTAAAAGGTACAATTATAAATTAGAAAGTTGATAACACCAAATCCAAATAAAAAAGTAGTGTGTGACATTTTGGTAACAACACTATTATAGAAAAATCACAGGCTATTTTTTTCGATTTGATCTTATTACCTTGTGTTTCATTTGAGATAATTTATCACTTTGCCGCAACATCCACAAATAGAAGTGGGCCAAAAACATGGTGGATCAAGATGTCCCATTACTTGTGAATGACCAGGGCTGGTCAGTTTATAGAAAGCAGGTCAGAGCACTCTTATCTTCAGACAGCTTATCTCTCTTCAACATGCTGCTGCTGACAGCCTGGGATGGGAGATAGCCCTTGTGATGGCTTTTCAAGTCTGATACTGGCAGAAAAACATCAGTTGACAACATCACCAACATTTGTAATAACACACTGCCTCCGGGGATAAGTTTCTTGCTTCCACGGAGGCAGTGTGTTATTGCAATTATATTTCAGGGGATTCTATATTCCGATCAACATAATTTGTTGTTGTTGCTATAACCATGGTTCAACTTACAACTTAGGACTCAATGTTACAATGAGGCTACTGCTGTTACAGTAGAACATACTCCATGAGAGGACACTCCTGCTAGAGGACACCTCTCTTTACAAAGGATAGTTTTCAAAATCAAAATGATCATTTTTACCATTAATCCTTTCCAGTCCGCAAGCCAATGTCAGTGGCTTTGCGTTAGGGTTTGCTACCCGGCTGCAAGCCACTACCAGGGGGGGGAGGCCGGCATGTCGTGTTTCCTGGAAATCACGTGGGAATCTGGCTGAATTATCTTCCAATCCCTCTCACCCCGATTTGTTGCTTATTTTGTTTGTTCGCATTTTTCACTTTTTTTGAATGTCGTTTCTACTTCCTCCGCTCGCTTTAAGATTCTAATGCTGACATTAGTTCCTAAGCTACCGAAATTTATGCATTTGAAGAATCTAGTTCATCTTGAACAGCTAAACGTTTTCATTTTTTCACAGATAGATTCTACACAAATAATTACTTATTTGGGTCCATTATGCCAAACTAGCAAGGAATGCCATAGGAACTGAAAAAAAAAAAAGACTTTCCGTGAGGCAAACTCTTGCCTTCAAAAAGAAAAACGTATTTGCACTCTAGATACAAGAAAATAAGACTTAATCCAAATAAATTTTGAATTATTTGAATTAGGTCTTATTTTATTGTATCTATAATCCAAATTGTGCTTTATCGTATTTACACTCTGTTGGAAGGACAAACATGTGGTTCTTGCCTCTTCATTTCACATAGATTCAACACAGCTAGTCACCAGGAAAACTAGATGTGGTTCAGAAGAAATTTGGGAGCCAACTGCCATTATAGACAGAACTTTGAATATGGGAGGTGTGGATGTTGCTGGCTACTATTGTACAACATACAACTTTCTCAGAAAAACTGTAAAATTGTGGAAAAAAATATTTTTCTGGGGCCTAGAAGTGGCTACTGTCAACTCATACATCATATACACCTAGAACAAGAAAATAAAATGGGTTAAGGCCAATCAAACACAAAAATATCGCAAATATTTGGTGGAAGGGCTTGTGGAAGCATGGCAGAATGAATGTCCAAAACCTATGAAAGCTCTAACTTCAGTATGTTTGGAAAGGATGGAAATTCGGTCCCACAAAGCTTACAACCAGACTGTCAAAGAGTTCAAGGTCTGTTCTTCCCAATCCACACCTGGTGGATAGAAAAATAAAGAGGTTCTTATTGTGAAACCTCTAGTGACAAACCAGCTCTTCATTTGATGGATTATTTCCAGAAATACCATATTTTACTTGAATATAAATTTAAAAATATCTATTATTTTTTATACTTTTTTTATTATTATAAACTAATATATACACTAATAAATATATTTCCACTTGTAAAACATAATGTTTTTCATTATATTTGATAATATGGGGATTTAAGGGAAGATGTGCAAGCGGATCATATTACGTGCGCAGTAAACGGCAGCCTCTTCACTCATGTAAACAAAGGCGCACACGGACCGGAAAGGGTTAAGGAACTCTCCGGTAAGAGAACACATCTCCCTATAGGACACCTTTTCTCTGCAACTAAGTGTTGTCCATTACAGAGAGGTAGTTATACTGTATAATGAGGTTCCACTGTACCACGGTTAAATTGGGAAACCCACCAACTTTTACAAACTCTCAAGACACATGGCACATAAGCCATCTAATCATTGTGGGACAATCCCACATAGAAAACCTTCTTTTGACCACTTTCTTTGTTAAGTAAAAAATAAAATGAAGAAAATGTACATTTCTACAAAGCTAGGCAATTTGAAATAAAATATTTCGGTTTTCAATGCAAATCTGGTTTAAGAAAAATCTTGGGTCTTAAATGTGCTAGGTGTTAATTCAGGTTAATTTACACCATCACAAAAATATCTTGGTAGTAAATCCTAAATAAACTTTATTACTTTGATTTCCTATCTACATACATACACCTCTTTAATTCACAACACTCCAAGGTGATTCCTGTGGGATTTAAGTGGGTGTTAGATTAAAGAAGATTCTTTGATGGATTTTGGAAAATGGTTCTATAATTATAGTTGTTTGATTATACTGTGCAGGCTTAAAAGAAAGTGCTCACTAAGAAGGGCTTCAATATTGTTCCACCTTCATGTACGCTTGGCTTTGCTTTGTGACCAAGGTGGGTGGGTAGTTATCAAATAATTTTTTATGAAGCATTAGCACACCATCTGTTATCAAAATTCGAAACTATTATAGACGCGTATGATTCTTTTTAAAAATAAACAATTTCTACTGCCCTTACTGCAATGTAAAAATTAATGGGAGGGCCTGGCTTATCAGTGGTGAACCCTCCCAGCGGTTTCGCCAGTTTAATCTACCATACCGCTCTTATATTTCATTTTTCGATCTTACTTTTATAGTGATACTGATGCTAGACTCTTGGAATGGGTATTTTAGATGAACTATGGAGATAAGGTTTGAGGACAGCAGAATTACATACATTTATAAATATATAATTTCTTCGAGCAATCGCTCTTTCGCAAATAATTTTTTACAAGGTCACACTAGTTACAACCCACTTTAGTGTCAATCTTGAGACAAACTGATATTTACAATAAGCACAAGATAATACGACCAAATCCAAATAAATAAATAGTGTGTGACATTTCGGTACCAGTGTTGTTACCATCTTCAGACAAAAGTGCTGAATGAAGATGGTAAAAATGATGTTACCGAAACAACACACACTAATTATTTATTTAGTATGGTCTTATTACCTTGTGTTTATAATCTATAATCCAAATTGTGGCTTATAATGATATTTACAATAGAAAGGTTGAAGTCACATCACATGATGATACCTCCCTCCCCACAGATTACTAAGATGCATTAGCGCGCCATCTGTTATAAGAAATTTGAACTATTTTTGATTCGTATGATTCTTCTTAAAAATATATCAATTTTCTTCTGCCCTTACTGCAATGATAAAATAATGGAAAGACCTGGCTCATCAGTGGGGAACCCTCCCAGCGGTTTTGCGCCAGTTTAATCTACCAAACCATACAGATATATATATATTAAGATAAGGCACAATTTGGATTATCTATATATATATAAAAATGAATGTTTGTATGTTTGTTTGTTTGTATGTCCGGTATACAAATTTGCAGTAGTTCACTAATTCAAACCAAAATTTCCATACATAGGTAAAAAAATACGGGGAAGAGGATAGGCTATTTTAAAAAATATATAAATCAATTATTAAAACTATATATTCAAATTATTCTACTTAGCTCACGAACAGCGCCCTCTATCAAGTACTAAAAGGTTATAAATACGTTTAAAATCTAAATCTTCTCAATATTTTATTAATAATAGTTCGCTTAATAACACATACGTTTAGAATACTTGATCTAAATCGAAATATTTATAGACGCTCGCTCGATTTGAAGATTTATATATTTTCATTTTTAGATATAACTGATATAATTCGCCGTTTAAAATAACTGCTCTAATTCGAAATATTTGGTATATTTTATTTGTGTTCACTCTATTTTTATTTATTTAAAGTATTATAATTTCCATGTTTCTCAAAAACCTATACAAATTTGTAGGAGTTCACTAATTCTAACCAAAAATTTAATACATACACAGTACACACACACTACACAGTAAAACCCCGCTAATACGAACCCTGTATATAGCGAACCTTCCCTTATAATGAACCCACGGCAATTCCCAATTCCATTCCATTGAAAATACCATCATTATAACAAACTTTGCAATTTTTAAAATAACGAACTACCCCTATAACGAACCTATTTTTGGTCCCAAAATGATAAAATCTATTAAAAATACTATGCTTATAACAAACTTAAAATTGTGATTTAAAAAAATTTTTAAAACAACAAAATTTTGAGCATGTTTCAGTTCACGGATCGCGATTTCAAAACAAAAAATTAGCGGAATTGTTTGTTTTCATTTCCATTCTATTTTTGCTGTATGTTGTATAAATTTTTACACATTATACTTCTATTTAATAGAATATCTTAGCATTCGACAATTTTGAAATAGAAGATAAATACAAATGGCTTCCAAAATAAAGAAAAGAAACAAAGAGTGGCGTTCTTAAAAAAAAAAACAGTGGCAGCATGCCCTTTTAGAAGCGTTCTATATCAAGTTTAACCTAAGCTAAAACATAATTCCAAGTAATTTTAAAGCCAGAAATGGTTTGAATAACAGGTTAAAAACAAAATTTAATATACACTTCAGAAGAATATGTGGAAACTGGAATTGGAAGAAGAAAAAAAAAACAGTTCCCCCAAGTTCCCCGTGTCTCATGAGCCACAAACAAATCGACTTATAAATTCTCAAAAACTACGACTACAGTTCATTTTTAGAATGGAATTCTTGTTAGGTATATGACTCATTCAGGGTTCGCGGATATTCCCCCTGGCAGGCCGTTTTACCACCGATTTTGTGTTTGCAAATTGGCGTTTTTTATTTGCAATTTTACCGATCGCGCTATCGTATCAACATGTTTCGCGTCCGATTTTTCTGAATTGAATACTTTTGATTCATCCTCAATTGATTCAGAATGCACGGAGCTTTATACCTTTGATGGAAATAAAGATATTTTAAGACAATTCTGATTTTCAAATTTCACTTTTCACTTTCAAACAACAAGGTATTAGAGGCATTTTTTCAAATAAATATAGTATTATATTATTTGAGAAAGGTGTTCTAAAAAACTCATAATACCTTTTAAATATATAATTAATAATGTTTTGCTTATAGGGGATTTGGCTTAATTTTTAAATAATACATAGGTTTATACAGTAAAACCCCTCTATAGTGAACCCCAATGAAACAGAGCTTTTGGTTCACTATAGCCATGGTTCACTATAGCCACAGTTTGGCCATTTTTTTAATTTTTCAAATTTTTAGACCATATAATTAAAAAACAGCCATACAAACAGGAAAAGGCAGCCACTTAATAATGGTCACTTCGTTTTAATTCCCTAAATTGACCTATTTTTTTTACAGTAATGCTGAATATCAAAAGAAGTTATTTGATAATAGGTTCTTCTTTTCATTAGCATACATGTTTATATATAAACCTATGTATTATTTAAAAATTAAGCCAAATCCCCTAGGCAAAACATTATTAATTATATATTTGAAAGGTATAAGAGTATTTTAGAACATCTTTCTCAAATAATATAATACTAAATTTATTTGAAAAAAAATCCTCTAATACCGTGTTGTTTCAAAGTTAAAAGTGAAATTTTAAAATAAGAATTGTCTTAAAATATCGTTATTTCAATCAAAGAAATAAAGCTCAGTGTATTCTGAATCAATTGAGGATGAATCAAAAGTATCCAATTCAGTAAAATCAGACGCGAAACATGTTGATACGATAGCGCGATCGGTAAAATTGTGAATAAAAAAACGCCAGTGGTGAAACGGTCGGCCAGGGGGGTATATCCGCGAACCCTGAATGAGTCATATACCTAACAAAAATTCCATTCTAAAAATAGAACTGTACTGGTAGTTTTTGAGAATTTATAAGTCGATTTGTTTGTGGCCCATGAGACACGGGGGAACGTGGGGGAACTGTTTTTTTTTTTTTCTTCCAATTCCAGTTTCCACATATTCTTCTGAAGTGTATATTTAATTTTGCTTTTAACCTGTTATTCAAACCATTTCTGACTTTAAAATTATTTAGAATTATTTTTTAGCCTAGGTTTTTTAAATTTGATATAGAATGCTTCTCTAAAAGGGCATGCTGCCACTATTTTTTTTTTTAGAACGCCACTCTTTGTTTTTTTTCTTCATTTTGGAAGCCATTTGTATTTTCCTTCTATTTCAAAATTATCTAATGCAAAGATATTCTATTAAATAGAAGTATAATGTGTAAAAATTTATACAACATACAGCAAAAATAGAATGGAAATGAAAACAAACAATGCCGCTAATTTTTTGTTTTGAAATCGCGATCCGCGAGCTGAAACATGCTCAAAATTTTGTTGTTTAAAAAATTTTTAAATAACAATTTTAAGTGCATTATAAGCATAGTATTTTTAATAGATTTTATCATTTTGGGACCGAAAATAGGTTCGTTATAGGGGTAGTTTGTTATTTTAAAAATCGCAAAGTTTGTTATAACGATGGTAATATCAATGGAATGGAATTGGGAATCGCCTTGGGTTCGTTATAAGGGAAGGTTCGCTATATCCAGGGTTCGTATTTGCGGGGTTTTACTGTATATAAACATGTATGCTAATGATAAGAAAAACCTATTAACAAATGACTTCTTTTGATATTCAGCATTACTGTAAAGAAATAGGTCAATTTAGGGAATTAAAACAAAGTGACCATTATTAAGTGGCTGCCTTTTCCTGTTTGTATGGCTGTTTTTTAATTAAACGGTCTAAAAATCTAGAAAAGTTTTTTAAAATGGCCAAACCGTGGCTATAGTGAATCAAAAGCTCTGTCCCATTGGGGTTCACTATAGAGGGGTTTTACTGTATGTACAAAAAATACAAGGAAAACGATAGGCAAATTCAAATTATATAAAAGTGGATATTTTTATTTCAGTACAATTTAGATTAAATTATGCTGATGCAAACAAATAGATAATGCTAATAACAAATAATTATTTTTAAAAATCTTATCTAAATATATATCACTCGGGTAGATATGCACACGGGTCAATTCCGGGGCGAAGCCCGGGTCATCGTCTAGTAGATTATAAAAACAAGGTAATAAGACCAAATCCAAATAAATAAATAGTGTGTGACGTTTCGGTAACAGCGTTACCATCTTCAGACAAAAGTACTGAATGAGAAATTTTACCACAGCATGTTTTAAATTGTTACTGTTGTAAATTTCTACAAATCCTTGCTTGAAAAGAGATCAATCCTTGAATGGGTTTGACATGATTACAAAAATAGGTGAAATACTAAAATAGGAATAATGACATTTAAAGAAAGGCTTAAAGTCTTGAAGTGTGGATAGGTGTTGTATACTTCTAAAAACAACACAATCCTGTTTTAACTAGTAGGGAGTACTTCAACTATCCAGTTATTTTGATTCAATTTCTTCACTTGACTAGTTCAGGTCACAGTAACAACAATTGTATTACTGCAATGGTCTGGTTTCACATTAGTTGCCACGGAAAAATAAACTTACTTTTAAAGAAAGAGAGACAGTAGCCAAAACAAAAACTGGAAGATCCCACCTAAGCACAGCTGGTACATCCTAGAAGCAAATGGCCTCCCAGACCTTTCATCCCATAAACCGGCGCAGTTGGTATAGTGGAGAGGACCCAGGAAGAGCTCTGAACCTCATAAATAGACAGCATCAAACAACACTAACAAGATTTAGAACAGGCCGTCTCTCAAGCTATTGAAGATAGAAAATAACAACAAAATCTACCCCACTTGCCCAAAATGTAGCTTGGCACCTGCAGCTCCAGAACACATTTTGGCTTGCATTAGATGCACTAAACAGGACCTTTCGGAGAGGCCGCTGCTTATCATAAAAGAGCTTGAGGAGCATGAACTCATGGAATTCGTGTAATCTTTACACAAGGGAATAAGAAACAATAGCAACATTATTGATAAGGCACAATTTGGATTATAGATTATAAACACAAGGTAATAAGACCAAATCCAAATAAATAAATAGTGTGTGACACATTTCGGTAACAGCGTACCGAATTCAGTACTTTTGTCTGAAGATGGTAACAACGCTGTTACCGAAACATCACACACTATTTATTTATTTGGATTTGGTTTTATTACCTTGTGTTTTATAACAACATTAGTATTCAGAGGTTTGATCTACCACACCCCTCTAATATTGTATTGGGCTGTATTGCTTGCTATTGCATGTTCATTGTTTCATTAAATACTTTAACCAGGAATTCCTCTAAAGTACCAGATCAATAAACAGGATGGTCCAATGAGTGCTATTTTTTAATAAACTGGCAAAACCACTTGGAGGGTTCAGCACTGATGAGCCAGGCCCTCCCAATATTTTACCATCATAGTAAGGATGGTAGGAAAACATTTTATTTGAAAAATAAAATTCTCACAATTGATTATATAGTTTCATTTCCTATATACAGATGGAGCTAATGCCTTGTGTTCAATATTTCAGGTGTTCTCTTGGGTATATAATGGAGGCACAATTTAGATTGAAGAAAAGAACCAGCAGGAGACAACATCAAATAAGTAATGTGGAGGTGTGTGACATTTCAGTAAGAGGTTTGACAAGTGGATATGGCAACAATGGTGTTGTGTCAGTGTGTATAGAGTTGAACTTCTCTATAACCACATCACTTAGGACCTAGGTGTTGCTGCTATAACGATGGTTAAAATAATTGGGACTTTAGAATTAGGATGTTGTATAACCATGTTACTGCTATAAAGGGATTAGTTGTAATGTACTATATAAGGGGTGTTAGAAAGGTATAGAGTTCAAATTTCAAGTATAAAGTGAAGACAATCCAGTGAAACCTGTCTTTGGAGTTTCCTGTCTTTGGTGTCGATTTTTAATTAACTCCATTTGTTTTTCCATCAGTTCTTTTGTCTTAGGCATCAGACCCTCTCTAAGGTATTTGTCTCTAAATTTTTTCATGTCCCAAAAAGTCAAAATTAACCTGCCTTGGGAGATTTTCAATTTCCATTTATTTACTTTTTTTATATATTTGAAAAATATATATTAGGTTATTGATGGTTGATCAGGGTCTCTCCCTCGGTTTATATAAATTCTACAAGGCCGCAGTCAATGTCCGTTGGAGAATAATGGATTCGCCGAATGTCGTGGTTTGCTTGGAGGAAGAAAACGAAGATTGATTGCGGCTGATTCCACACTAG
Source organism: Cordylochernes scorpioides (assembly GCA_030710605.1). NCBI lineage: Eukaryota > Metazoa > Arthropoda > Arachnida > Pseudoscorpiones > Chernetidae > Cordylochernes > Cordylochernes scorpioides. The sequence goes on along the minus strand of CP092871.1, from coordinate 57,067,631 downwards.
CCCTCTCAATGATATCCTAACCTTGACATATTCTAAACATTGGTACTTTAATTTAAATATTTAATCATGTATGGTTCCTTTTGCTCTGTATGTTTATTTTTTGTATACAGTAAAACCCCTCTATAGTGAACCCCAATGGGACAGAGCTTTTGGTTCACTATAGCCACGGTTCACTATAGCCATGGTTTGGCTATTTTTTTTTTACTTTTCAAAATTTTAGGCCATATAATTAAAAAACAGCCATACACACAAGAAGAGGCTGCCTCTTAATAGTGGTCACTTTATTTTAATTCCCTTAATTGACCAATTTCCTTATATTAATACTAAATAATAATAGAAATCATTAGATGATAGGTTCTTCCTATCATTAACATACATGTACCTCTATGTCTAATTTCAAAATCAAGACAAATCCTAGGCAAAGTTTTATTAAATATATATTCAAAGATATGAAATGATTTTAAATGGGGAAACATGAAATGGAAGAAAAACACTAACTTTATTTGAATGGTGCAATGCTTGGAAGAATGCTTTGAAACAACAAAGTATTAGAGCCATTTTTTCAAGTAAAAATTGTATTATATAATGTGATAACATTATATAATACAATTTTTACTTGAAAAAATGGCTCTAATACTTTGTTGTTTCAAAGCATTCTTCCAAGCATTGCACCATTCAAATAAAGTTAGTGTTTTTCTTCCATTTCATGTTTCCCCATATTATTCTAGATCTAGATTTCGTTTTTTTTTTTTTTTTTAAACCTGTCATGCAAAACATTGCTGACTTTAAAATCACCATAGTTAATGGCATAAAAATAATTTTTGTTTCATCACGGGACCGTTTATTTGGACTTTTTTTTTTTGCCTTAAAACGTACGATCGCGATCGCGGCAAAAGTTGAGGTTGATTCCTCTTTGTAACAATTTTTAATAACTTTATATTTTATCTTTTATAATAGAAAAGTTATATTCTCTTATTTTAATATGTTCTTAACATTTTGCCTATGTTTTTTTCACTTTGAAAAGTTCTGAAAATGGCCTTTTTTTTATTTAAGAAATAACGCTTTTGTTTTTAAAATGCCTTTGTTTTCTTCATTTTGGAAGCCATTTGCATTTTTTATATTTCAAATTTAATGAATGCAAAGATATTCTATTTAATAAAAATTATAATGTGTAAAAAATTATACAACATTCAGCAAAAATAAAGTGCAAAAATCAAACAAACAATGCCGCTAAATTTATTGTTTTGAAATCGCGATCCGCGAGCTGAAACATGCTTAAAATTTTGTTTTTTAATTTTTTTTTTTAAATTACAATTTTAAGTTTGTTATAAGCATAGTATTTTTAATAGATTTTATCATTTTGGGACCCAAAATAGATTCGTTATAGGGGTAGTTCGTTATTCTAAAAATCGCAAAGTTCGTTATAACGATGGTATTTTCAATGGAATGGAATTGGGAATCGGCGTGGGTTCGTTATAAGGGAAGGTTCGTTATATCCAGGGTTCGTATTAGCGGGGTTTTACTGTATATGGTTATATTTCTTTTTGTTTGTTTTTTCTTTCTTCTCTCTTTCCTTATTACTTCTTGTATTCTAGTTTTTACTTTTGAAATATCTTCCTTTGCTAAATCCTGTAGAGGGGAATCATGTATAGGGCTGGATGCCCCAATAAAAAAAGGCATATATTAGGTTATTTTTTATTTGATATGCATTTTGCTTCAGTTCACTATGGTAGAATGTCCCTTTAGTGGACACCTCTCTACAAAGGACAGTTTTCGTTTGCAAAATAGCCATTTTTACAATTTAGCAACTCTCTTTGGACACGACAACAACAACAACAACAGCAACTCTCTGGTAAGAGAACACCTCTTCCTAAAGAACACTTTGGCTCTTCAACTAGGTGTTGTTTACAGGGAGGTAGTTCTACTGTATTTTGAATGGGGTTGGTGGAGAAGTGGTGTGAAGTGTTGAACAGCCACAATACCACATCAAATCCTGAATATTGTCTGAAGGAAAAAAGTACAAAAGTCCAATCTACCTGGCCAGTGCAAATAACCAATCAGGGCTCTGGCACACTTGTAAATGCGAAAATCAAACTGCTTTCTACATGTGTAGACATGTGATGCACTTAAAGTAAAAGAAGCCACTAACTACCCACCATGATTATCACGGCCTGAACCACATACAGTAAAACCTGCTAATATGAACCCCAGATATAGCGAACCTTCCCTTATAATGAACCTAAGGTGATTCCCAATTCCATTCCATTGAAAATACCATCATTATAACAAACTTTGCGATTTTTAAAATAACGTACTACCCCTATAACGAATCTATTTTAAGTCCTAAAATATTAATTTCTATTTTAGATATTAGGCTGAAAATGAACTTAAAATTGTAATTTAAAAAAAAATAAAACAATAAAATTTTGAACATGTTTCAGATCGCGATTTCAAAACAATAAATTTATAGGCATTGTTTGTTTTCATTTAAAATCTAATTTTCCTGTATTTTGTATAAATTTTTACACGTTATACTTTTATTAAATAGAATATGTTTGTAACCATAAATTTGAAATAGAAAAATGTAAATGGCTTCCAAAATAAAGAAAACAAAGGCATTCAAAAAATAAAAATATTATTACTTAAAAAAAAAAAAAAAGGCCATTTTCAAAACTTTTCAAAGTGAAACAACACAGGCAAAATTTTAGAACATGTTAAAATAAGAAATTATAACTTTTCTATTATAAGAGATGAAATAGAAGGCTATTAAAATTGTTTACAAAGATGAATCAACTTCAACTTTTGCTGCATTGTACGTGTAAAGACTTTTTAAAAAAAAGTCCAAATAAACGGGCCCATAATGCAACAAGAAATATTTTTTCTGCCATGAACTATGGTGATTTTAAATCCAGCAATGGTTTGCATGACTGGTTGAAACCAAACAAAATCTAGACTTCAGAAGAATGTGGAAATGAAAGAAAAACACTTATTAACTTTATTTGGAAGGTGCAATGCTTGAAGAGTGCTTTGAAGCAACAAGGTATTATAGCCAATTTTTCAAGTAAACATTGTACAGTATAACCTCATTAATTTAACACACGCCAATTCGACGATAATTCGACCCTGTTCTGATGTCCCGACCTCCGGCCTATCAAATAACAAACCGTAATTCGACACTATTGATAATATGACAATTCTGATAGTTTGACCATTTTAAAATTTGAATTTCGACAGTTGAATGTTTTTTTTTTACATACAACTTGATCGCTAAAATGGTATTACATCGGCTGCAAGCGGCGACAATCGCCATCCGCTGATAGGATCGCGCCTGCGCACTTTTTGTTTTTGGTTAGTTTAAGTTTCACTTTGCAGTGCTGTTGCGCAATGTCACGAGTGTTGTTGTTTTTTATGCGAGAATTTAGGTATTGTACGCTAATTAATAATATTTTTTCTTTTAAATTTTCAGCATTGAAATATTTTAGTTTATTTTAAAATTTACATATAATTTCCTTTTAAGTAAATAAATCTTTATAAAATGTAGCCACAATTATTATGATAACATTTTATTTCAATATTCCATTTCCGTGTTATTATAAAAGATTTAAACACAAAATCAATAACACCTGCTGCAGCAGTGGATGCCTTTAATACAATAAAAACTCTTTATTATTTAAAAGACATTTCAAAGAAAGAAAGGCATGCATATTTTTTTTTTAAATAGACCATCTGGAATACATCCTGAATAGGATTTCAGTGCAAAAACACATCTATAAAGGAATTTTTTAAAAGATCTTCATGTTGATGATTAGCTAATCATCTAACTTTAATTCAACACTTCCTTCAATTCAACCGAAAGCTCTGATCCCTTGGGGGGTTGAATTAAAAAGGTTTGACTGTATTATATAATTTGATAAAGATGTTTTAAAATCATTTTATATCTTTTAATATATAATTAATAAAAATTTGCCTAGGGATTTGTCTTGATTTTTAAATTAGACATAGAGGTACATGTATGCTAATGATAGGAAGAACAGTATTAATGTAAGGGAATTAAAACAAAGTGATAATTATTAAAAGGCAGCCTTTTTTGTGTGTATGGTTGTCCTTTAGTTATATGGTCTAAAAATTTTGAAAAGAAAAAGTAATAATAGTAAAAAGCCAAACCGTGGCGTAACCAAAAGCTTTGTCCCATTGGGGTTCACTATAGATGGTTTTACTGTAAATGGTACATAGGTCTGTGCTTTCTAAAAAGGGTGAAGGCAAGTATGCTTCAGTGTTGACCAGGAGTAGGAGTTCAGCTCTCTCGCAAAACATCTATGTAATATAAAAATTAGATGGCAGAGAAAGTTTCTAAATGAAACATTTGAATAAGCATTTCAATATTTACAAATATGACCTGTATTTTTAAAACTAAACTGATAAAATTATTTTCCGAGAAGTCTTTTCCATCCTCTTCTAGTACCTTTCTAATTCAACTAACTAGGATTTTGATTAGGGCACACAATTTGGATTATAGATTATAAACATAAGGTAATAAGACCAAATTCAAATAAATAAATAATGTGCAACATTGTGGTAACAGCGTTGTTACCATCTTAAGACACTTTATTTGGATTTGGTTTTATTACCTTGTGTGTATAACTAGTATTTTCAACACATATTGATTTTTTTTCAAATTAAACCTAGTACAAAGTACAGTTCAGGCCATGATAATCATGGTGAGTTGGCGACTGCTTTTACTGTAAGTACACTACATGTCTAAACATTTATAGAGCAGTTTGACTCCTGCAAATGTGCCAGGGCACCGTTTGGTTTCTTGCACCAGTGGTGAAATTGAACTTTTGCAAGAATCAGGGGCCATTGAAACAATTCTTTATTCAAAAAAAGTGCTCAATACATATTCGATCTTGAGTCGTGGCTGTTGGAAATCAATGGTTTATACCACTTGTCCACTTCAAAAGAATTTTCAAAATTACATTCCAATATATCTCTTTTTATTGAATAATAAAAAGGCAAGCTTTCAAGGCTTATCAATTTTCTATAGCAGTACATTTCTTATAGTAAAAATAAATAAAATTAAAGGAAACATACCATTATGGAAAATGGGCAACTTTGTAATATAGACCCTCATTATTTGGTATTGAACTAAGAAACTTCATAGCCATTTTTCTTCACTTGAATAAAATGTAGCAATTTGTCAATTTCTGACCAATTATCTCTTTCCAATTACTACCTCTCTCTAAAGGACAACACCTAGTTGCAGAACCAAAGTGTCTTCAAGTGTCAGAGGGCAGCTGAATAATAAAAATGGTAATTTTGGTGACTGTCATTTGTGTCCTCTAGCAGGGAGGTTCTACTGCATATGGAAGTAGATGTATATTTTTAGAAACAAAATAATCCAAAGGATGTAATATTCAGGTCAACTTGATGCAGTGTTTCCTCAGTCCCAGATACAGAAGTAAGTAAGCTGAGAGCCGGAGAGTAATGTGATAGGTTGTGACAATGAACACTAAGTCACTACTCACCTTTGACTTGTTTGGCGATAGATCTTGTGTTGTCCAGCCAATGCTGCACAATCAACACAGGATGTGATGGCTTCTGGTTTAAAATAAGTATTTTACATGGCTACATTGTAGAATGTGAGATAAAGAAGATCATATTATATATTATCATTTAATTTTATTAATTAATAATTGTACTGAAATAGCAAAAAAATATTAGCTCCAATTATCAGCAGTCCCAAATATCAACATCACCAATTATCATTCCTACTAGTTATAAGCAGTCCCAATTATCAACAGCCCCAATTATCTGTAGTCGATATTATCAGCAATCCCATAGTTTTAGTTATCAGCAGTCCCAATTACCAAAAGCCCCAAATATCTGCAGTCCATATTGTCAGCAATCTCAATTATCAACCTTACCAATTGTCAGCAATCCCAATTGTCAACAGTCCCAATTATATAATACAGGGAAGAATGGCCAACAAGGACTATGTAATTATAGTAGTTGGGTCAAAATGCACAGTAAGCAGAATGTTGACAGGACCAAATCCAATATGCAAACTAGGGCTGATATTCCTGAAACGGCATTGCTACGGCCCTCAGAGTACCTAATAAGAAAGGAAGTTTATTTTCCCGTCAAAATAGGATCAAACTATGAACCATTGAGATAGCCCATGTATAGATGTCACCTAGTTTTACAATATATTTTGGTGGGAGAAATATCTTCTAGCATAATAATTCCCACCAATATTTCAACCATGGAATTTCCCAGTGACTTTACCAGCTAAACACTTCTTTGGCCAATTCATGATAGCACATGACAAATATTTTGGCATCTGTTTTTGACAGGAGAAGTATTATTTCTTTCTGGTTTCTTCCTGGCAAAATGTATTTTATCTAGAGTAACGACATGAAGAACTCCGGGCTGTAGCAATGCTGTTACACAATCATGTAGGGCAGCCATATGTGGAGTTCCTATCTTCTAACTCCAGACATTTCTTGAAGTGTACATTAACCATTGTCACTCGTGTCATTTTGCCCCTGTAGAAGGGCGTCTGACCTGAAAGCTTGTATGATCATTGTCTTATATAAAGAAGCTCTTCTCCCCGACTTGTGTTTTTTCTTCCTGGACATTATAATAGATCATCAATCCTTCCTACTTCAATCCTTCCAGTAGGGGCAATCTGATCAATTACCTATTTCAGAGGATTATATCTTTCGAATTACCTCTCCTGCAAACTTCCATTTCCTTTGGATTACTTTTATTTAGAAGGTAGCTATACCCCATTAAATAGGTTTGTTTGTCAACCTACTGCCCCCATTTTAGAAACATATGATTTGTAGATTCATCTACCATATTAAATGAGATTGTAAAATATCTACAGTCTTCAAGATGTATGCTTTATTTAAAAGTATCCCTACTTTGAATAATTATTATATGTTTAGGTTTGGTTGGACTTTGTTCATTAATTAGGTAATTCTAGGTTAGTTTAAATTAGTTGCTACTATATTTATAGTGTCTGGAGTTTAGGTTAGTTTAAATTAGTTGCTCCTATATTTATAGTGTCTGGGGTTTTGGCTAGTTTAAGTTAGTAATACAGAGTGAAACCCCTGTTATAACAGCCCCATTTACAAGAGTAACTTAGTTGTGGCCTCATTACTCTAAGGCACACTCCCAATTATATTTATACCCAGGAACAAGGTAATGAGACTAAATCCAAATAAATAAATAGTGTGTGATGTTTCGGTAACAACGCTGTTAGTGAAATGTCACACACTATTTATTTATTTGGATTTAGTCTTATTACCTTGTTTTTATAATTTATAATCCAAATTGTGCCTTATCATTTACACCCCGGGATTTTAAAAACATGATTATATAAACTTATAGCAAGGTTTGACTGTATATTTGTTGCAACCATCAAATTTGAAATTGAAAAAATGCAAATGGCTTCCAAAAAAAAAAAAGAAAATAAAGGCATTCAAAAAATAAAATAATTGTTACTAAAAAAAAAAAGAAAAAGGCCATTTTTAACACTTTTCAAAGTGAAACAACACAGGCAAAATTTCAGAACATGTTAAAATAAGAAATTATAACTTTTATATTATAAGAGATAAAATAGAGGCTATTAAAAATTGTTACAAAGATGAATCAACCTCTACTTTTGCCGCGATCGTACGTGTTAGTGCTAAAAAAACTCCAAATAAATGGGCCTGTGATGTAACAATAAATATTTTTTATGCCATGAATTATAGTGATTTTAAAGCCAGCAATGGTTTGCATGACAGGTTCAAAACAAAGCTGAATCTATACTTAGGAAGAAAATATGGAAACATGAAATGGATTAAAAACACTTATTAACTTTATTTGAAAGGTGCAATGCTTGAAGAGTGCTTTGAAGTAACAAGGTATTAGAGCCATTTTTTCAAGTTAACATTTTATTATATAATATGATAAAGATGTTTTAAAAAAAATCATTTTATATCTTTGAATATATAATTAAAACTTTGCTTAGGATTTGTCTTGATTTTTGAATTAGACAGAGCTAATGACAAGAAGAACCTATCATCAAATAATTTATTTTATTATTCAGTATTAATGTAAGGAAATTGGTCAATTAAGGGATTTAAAACAAAGCGACCACTATTAAGAGGCAGCCTCTTCCTGTGTGTATGGCTGTCCTTTAAATCTTTAAGCTCTAGGGCCCGAATGCTAACTATCACTATCAGGACCACACTAATTAAGCCTAAACTGATGATCAAGTAGTTGTTAAGTTAAAAATGTTATAAATAAATAAATATGATAGATAGAAGTGTTCTGTAAAGTGCAATATAATCCAGACTCCTCTCTCAACACAACACTCTGATTTTATTATACTGAAATGAGTATTTAAATTTTTAATTGGGGGTTAATTATAATTAATTGAATAATCGACTTGAATTTTTCAAAATTAGGTTTCACAAATATAAAAAGGAATTTTAGATATATACAAGGCTATTTACAAAGCTAACACTTGTGTTTAAAAGCACAGACTGGATGCAAGCCTCTCTTGCACTTTGAACATATGGTTCTAGACCTCTGCTTCAGGCCTTCTTTTGTACACTCCACACATCTACTCTCTCTCTTTTCTGGAAGTTTTTCGAGTACTTCCTGGCTTGTTGAAGGCAGAACTGGAGGTTTCAAGTGATTTTTAACTAATTCATTTATTACTGAATAGTTAAAAGCCCTTCTAGAAAGCTTGGGGTTGTCTTTGGTATGCTGTTCATATAGGATGAAGGAGTTTAGGAGAGCCCTGTGGAAGATGTTGAGAATCACCTTTCTATAAAATTTTCTTCCTTTTCTTTCATCCATATATGTATACAACATTTGATCATTGAGATCTACCCCTCCCATGTAGCTATCATAGCAGATTTTCATTTGTGGGTAGTCTCTTTGGTCTGACACCTTCTTTTTGCCAGAAGAAGCATCACAAAATGTTGAGAGAAACTTCACTGGAGGTTTGCTCTTCTTTTCTTTGTAAGCCAGGGCCAGTAGATTATTATTTACCATATAAAGGGATTCATCCACACCTAATTTTGAACTTGTTAAGGTTTTAGGAAGTCCCTTCCTATTAGTTCTTATAGTACCAGTCAAATAAGTATGACTGTCCAGTAAGTCCTTGGCTAGGTTGATGCTGGTGAAAAAGTTATCAGTTATCAAATCCACAGTTTGACTCCAAATCGACCATGGTGCTTTTGGGGCATATATTGTCTAAGACGAGTTCGGTTTTTTAGGCACACCAAGCTCTCATCAACTGTAAGATTTTGAGTAGGCTTATAATAATATATAAACTTGTTGTTCACATGCTCTATGAGCTTCTCAAATCTTGCAGTTGGGTTGTAATCAGAATGAGAACTTGGAACAAGGTTGAAGTCATCAATCAGAGAAAAGCAGCTGTAGAGCAACTCAAATCTCCCTCTAGACATAACTTTACCAAACCAGGGCGTCTCTAAAAGTTCATTCTTGCTCCAATAGTCCTTGATTTGGTTCTTCTTCACATTGCCCATATTGAAGATGACTCCAATAAAGGCCATCATCTCATCCAAGGTAGTGTCCTTCCAGGCCAGCTTCCTAGAAAATGGAGGCAATTTGTCCCTATTGCTTGCCAATAAAGTTTGGGCACATTTATTGGTAAAAGCCGCAATTTCCTTCATCAAATTCATTGTTATGAATGACAAAAAGTATTCAATAGGCCGGATAATAGAGGGGGGAAGGTGCTGTGGGCCACAAACTTCTCCAAAAGTCAATTTTTTGGATGTGGAAAATGGAGTATAAACTCTTACCCAAGGACTTGGCTGGTTTTCATCCACTTCTTCATCAGAAAATTCATCTTCAAAAGTGTCTTCAACACTTTCTTCAACTCAGAAGACAAAGAATAAACTTCAGTGTCCTCAGAAAATACAGAGCATTCTGAACCGGAAGCCATTTAAAAAAAATTAAAAATAAAAAAAGGAAATCGCAAGACAAAGGAGATAAAAACACAGCTAACGTGTAGAGACAAGCCCAGAAGTGAGAAGGGAGGTGATAAAAATAGCCAGCCACCACCCCCTCCCCCACGAGGGGCCCTACAAGGAAGTAACGATAGATCGGTACCCCCGGCGCTCCTGGTGACGTTATAGGGTAACGATGGATCGTTACCTCGGCGCTTAAAGGGTTAATTATACAGCCTAAAAATTTTGAAAATTGAAAAAAATAGCCAAACCATGGCTATAGTGAACCAAAAGCTCTGTCCCATTGGGGTTCACTATAGAGGGGTTTTACTGTATGTACAATCCTGCATCAACATTGGCCTCGAGAATGTCTACAGCATTCACGGTTGAGAAGGATTGATGTAATTTGATGCTGTGGAGGCTGCCAAAACTGCCAGAATCCTTGTACTTGGCAGAATGATAAATTTTAACATTGATTTTGAAAAAAGATCAAAGCTCTGTTTTTTAAAATTCAAATAAACATTTCTAACCCTTTAATCCAACAGTGGGTCATTAAATTGTTTTGAATATGTGGTTAAAATGGCCGACAAGGGGCTGGAGGAGTGTGAAGATAGTTGTTGACAAACAGTATTTAGTTTTTACTCATTTCTGCAGCCAGGTAGCAATGTGCCATCAATCCACTGAATGAGAAGAATAAAAGGTTCAGGGTTATACACTATGTGTTAAAAGATCGTCAACTGTGCAACTGAATGACACTGATGATGTCCCACTGCCTTTTATTAAAATTATATCAACTATCTGTTGATTTTTCATTTTCAGAGTTGGCAGTTGCAGTTGCATGATCAGAAGGTGTCCTTTTAGTATATACGTATTTTTCTAGTTTCAAAATTAATATTGCTCTAAGAGGAATCATATTGGTATTTAATATTTTAGTTCATACTCACCCTTTGTTTGTGCGAATCGACGTAGCGCAAGCCAAAATAATCCTTTTCAATAAGATTGATAGCATTGCAACAGATATCTAACAAGTACTGGCCTTTATGTTCTGCCTATAACAACAACAAAAGAAAATGAATTAATTATTTTAGTTTACAGGTTATTACATTCAGGATGTAAATTTGTAAACATTTTTTGTATAAGTGACGTTTATTAAGCCTATCGTACTTGAAAATCGCAATGAAGGTCTTCATCATCTAACAAACGAATCGTGCACTTATAATCAATATTTAAATCTTTTTTGCTTCCAAATTTAAACATAGTTGATATATATACTTTAAAACGTCAAATTTAAGCTATTATTTATTTAAATCAACAAAAATATAAACGAAACAATGTTGCCAACTATATAATCCAAGATATATTTTTTTAAATATCATTTTTAATTCATTGAAATTTGTTTAAAATATATATATTTCTGAAGTTACCATTGAATTTTTAAAAATTCACAAATATATCAATGCAAGTTTTATTAATGTCCCATTAGTATGTTTTCAGAGGCTTTATATTCAGTTTTTTGATTTAAGATATCAATAATATTTTAACTTTTGAAGAAATATACAAGTTTAGAACTTTAAAGAAATTTATATAGAATAGAGCAGGATATTTTAAAATTATCAAAATAATATATTATTATCTAAATCTATTTTTCTACTGAGCATCTCTCGTTGTCTCTCTGCTCTTTCATGTGAATAAGTTTGATTTTTGTTATGCATTAAATGGAGGCCATTTTTAGGTTTTCTTTCCTAATTTTCTAAGTATCAGTTTGGAGGAGATGCTGGGTATTTTAGGGAAACGAACAAAATTGTCGAGCAAACCGTGGGGCCAGGAGTGCTGACTCTTTTGTACTTGCTGGGAAGAGAGGGAATTTATTGTAATTAATACAAAATTAGAGACAAAGAATTATTTTTATTTAGCTAAATAAAAGAAACTGAATACAATTATTTAAATGAGAAAGATAGAGTTTTTCGGAGTCTTGTGATGCAAGCCATTTCCACACAACAGCAACTTGAGAACAAAAGGGAGGAGTCATAAGTTACTTATGCCATGCGCATGACATCAATGCCACATTTCTGATGCCCTGCTTGGGCGCGTGAGTAAGCGGTGGCGCCTTTTATCACTCAATTTCTTACATTTTAAAAGCCTTATCTAAATATCTCCAGATAAATCAAAATGAAAACACACACACAAAAAAAGGCGGTGGACATACTCCCAACAATTATATAATAATTATGAAGTTGTCTTGTCTTAAATTTGAAAAAAAAAAGACAATACAAGGTCCCGATGGCTTAACCTGAACTAAAAGCTCCTAGCTTTACAGTATTGCTGGAAACTGACTTGAAAAATTATAAATTGATAAATCAATATCTTTGTTGCAGTGATCAGAAGAATTGAGTCACAACGCTGGATGGCGAGGCCTAAAGTAGAAAACAGTGATGAATAATTTAATACTTATTGAAAGAAATATTTATTTAAAAATCACACAAATTAATATTAATACAAATATTATTCAAAACCAATTATTAAAATTTATGAGAGATAGTTCTTTTTCAGGCCTGTCAAAACCAAACGTTGGCGTCGAGACAGCTTTGTTTACCGGAGATGCGGGGTATTCTTTTTTGCTCGTGCATGCGCGGGGGGCAGCGGGTGCAGTGTTGCCAGCGCTCGGTTGGCCCAAAAGTACCTATGGTTGCGTCAAGCAACTTGAGAACAAAAGGGAGGAGTCATAAGTTACTTATGCCATGCGCATGACATCAATGCCACATTTCTGATGGCCTGCTTGGGCGCGTGAGTAAGCGGTGGCGCCTTTTATCACTCAATTTCTTACATTTTAAAAGCCTTATCTAAATATCTCCAGATAAATCAAAATGAAAACACACACACAAAAAAAAAAACGGTGGACATACTCCCAACATTAATTATGAAGTATATATTCTTCAGGATTCACTATAATCAATATATGTCTGGCGGCTTAACATTCTCCCAGATCTTGTGATAACAGGTGAATCTTGTTATTTTTATAGAATCCTTCTTTCCTATATACTTGGTCTGTCAAGATTTATCTTCTTCCCTTTCTCTAGATCCGTTCTTTTCCGAAATCTTCTTTAGGATGGTTTTCGCTGGATTCAAGAAAGAACAATCATTGAACTGTGGTCGCAGAAAATTTCCATGTTCAATTTTTATTATAGCAGCTCTAATGATGCCATATTTTCCTTTTCAATTGGCCAATCTGAATGCATTTTGTTATCAACCTCCATTAGTACAACATAGTCTTCTTTAATTGACTCTATCTTGTTTCAAGTATGTTGTTGGAGAAACCATAAGTACTATTTTATAAATCTTTGTCGAATTTTCTATCGTAACTTCTACACTTGTTCATGACTTTCTTTGAGAAACTTAGAGTCTACAATATCTGCCTCAGCTCGACAGAAACCTTACTGTTAAATCCCCATTGTTGTCAATCCATAGTAGTAACCCAGATTTTATTTCTCCATTCTTGTCAAACCATAGCAAAACGGCTGTAAATTCTTCATTGTTGTTAACACATAGCAACCCAACTGTTTTTCTTCATTTTTGTGAATCCATAGCGAACCAGCAGTTAATTTTTCATTGTTGTCAATCCATAGCAACCCTGAAGTTAATTATCAATTGTTGTCATTCCATGGCGCTACCCTGCTGTCAATTCTAAATTATTGTAAATCCATAGCAACCCTGCTGTTTTTTGTCCATTTTTGAAATACCCTGCTTTATTTTTCCATTGTTGTCATTCCATAGCAACCTTTCTGTTAAATTCTGTTGGGCCATATTTTCACAAAACAGACCCAACAATGATGTAAACATTTTACATCATATATGTACAGTATCTCGTCGAAGTGCTTGTTGTCCAGATGGAGAATTCCCCACCGAGGAAAGCCGAGAAGATGGCCGACGATGCTCCGAAGACCAAAGCCGGGGAAGACGCCCAGTTGGAGATGGCACTGACCCTCTCCAAACTGACCAACCCTCCACAGAAGGACAGCGAGGAGGAGGATTAAGAGATGGAGAACTTTAATTATATCTGGGCTTGTATCCCAAAGCCCACTGCAAAAAGACCTAGATGGAGAATGTACAGAATGTACATATCAGATTGTACATATGTGATATATGTTTATAACCAATCCCCTTTATATGCAAGATGAAAGGTCTAAAATTTTATTACCATCTCGAAAATTCTAAAATTATTTTATTCCAAAGAATAAAATCAATTATATATATATTCTAGATAGATTAGATATTTTTTTAAAGATAACAATATAAAATTTTTTAAGAAAAAATTACTAAATTAAAATCTCAAGGAATCGACCTGTTATATTTTATTATTTTTTATTATTAATTTAAATTTTCTTTTACTCCAAAGAATAATATTTTTTTGATTTTATTTTTGGAGGGACGCGATTTTTAAAAAATGAGTCAGTTGAGATGAAGCAATCGAGGAATCGAGATGGGCCTAGATTGGTATGTAAAGAAGACACAATGGTAAGTTAATACGATTTTAATTTTGTATGGTGTGTCGAGTTATCTTGTAAACCTTCGATTCCCGCCATGCATAGTGTATTACAAACAAAGAATAAAAAATTATTTTGTTATATTTTTTTATACATCAATAAATTTTAAAGTAGAGGTCCCGCTTGTATAAAAATGAAATTTGAAGAAAAGAGCTGTTTATAAAGTATAGACCTTACCTTGCATATAATCTACTTTTGTCCCAAATTACAGGTAGTTTTAGTCTTAATAAACTTCATATGCATTTCAACTTTACCATTTTGTATTTTTTTGTTTTATATCAAACTAGACATTCAAAATTTGTTTTTATGGTTGGTAAATAACATGGAGATCTATATACACCACATTGGGAATCAAATTCTGTGTTTGAATATATCATATTTGATGTGTTTTTTTTTACTTTGGTCAGATGTCTAAAGGTCCAACACGTTTTGCAATTTCCCACAAAGTATATTGGAATAATGTATATGTGTTATTCAAATTCATAAAGGTAATGATTATACACTTTATCATTAAAGAAAGCAACCCAACTATATTGTTGTATCAAGAAAATTTCTTTGTTAATCCACTTTGAGGTTTACCCTCGGTGCCATATTGTAATATGGAGGTTGAACCTTACATAGAAGGATTTGAAATACTAAGGATGAATTTCTAAACTTAAAAAGTATGTTAACATTTATGTTTATATTAATTATATTCAATATTGTATTTTTGTTTGTGTGTTTGCCGTGGCAGGTTTTATTTTTTTTTGTGAGTTTAGCCTACCAATGAGTCATCAATACAATATATATTTCGACATTTACAAATAGACGTAACATTGGATGCCCAACGTGGGCTCGAAATTACCGAAAAATCACAAATAAAAATATTTCTTTTTGTGAAAAGTAGGCCCGCCCCTGAGATAAGAAATTATGTCTCTACCTAAAATATATTTATTGCTTTAGTGTGTACCTTATTTTAATTCTAAATTCACGAGTTAAAAGATATATTTGTACTTAGCGTATTGTAAATACCCATGACCCTCAGTGCATATTCACTCTTCTGATATATTATATATTCAGCAATATACCATTTACGATGTATTTTTTAAAATTATATTAATGTATATGTATGTATAGATAAGGCACAATTTGGATTATAGATTATAAACATAAGATAACGGGACAAAATCCAAATAAATAAATAGTGTGTGACATTTCGGTAACAGCGTTGTTACCATCTTTAGACAAATGTACTGAATGAAAAATTTAACCACAGCATATATTTTTTGTTTGTTTATCATTGTATATCTTATATATCAACGTCATTTCTTTTCTACATAGTATCATATTCATTCGATTTTTTTTTGGCATATATCATTCCCCTAGTTTTGTTTACCATATTATTATTGTTATTTTGATCGTATATACCAATTTAATTTTTTGCCTTATATAACCTTGTATAATCATTTTTAAAATATTCTATCATTACCTCATGTACCTCATCACGTATAGTTAATAAAGAGTTTTTTCTAAGATATGTTTTAGGAATTGGACATATCTACGTTTACACTCACAATTCCTTGGCGCCCATATAACTATGTTTTATCTGGAATGGTCTAAATGTCTATTTGTACAGAACCTGGGTATAGACCACTTCCCCATTTCCCCCCTATAAGGACTGCAGCAGGGAATGTATGGACTCACTTCACAACTGGACCAAATTCTCCGGCCTACAGGCAGCGAAAGATGGGCTTAGTATATTGCCCACTAAATGGTAGGATAAAATTTCCTTTTAATGCTACTATAAGATAACCTATTCTAGGTACCTTGGCCTGTTTGTTTGTTTCCCCTTTGCCTGAGTGTCAGTGATCGCTTATACTGATATCGTAAAAAAATGTATTTTCTTCCAAAAATCATATTTATCATAGGTCATGAACAGATCTGAATTGGAATAAAACAGATTTTTTCACTCTGGCAGGGAAGGAATTGTTGGGCCATATTTTCACAAAACAGACCCAACAATGATGTAAACATTTTACATCATATATGTACAGTATCACGTCGAAGTGCTTGTTGTCCAGATGGAGAATTCCCCACCGAGGAAAGGCCGAGAAGATGGCCGACGATGCTCCGAAGACCAAAGCCGGAGAAGACGCCCAGTTGGAGATGGCACTGACCCTCTCCAAACTGACCAACCCTCCACAGAAGGACAGCAAGGAGGAGGATTAAGAGATGGAGAACTTGAATAAGATCTGGGCTTGTATCCCAAAGCCCGCTGCAAAAAGACCTAGATGGAGAATGTACAGAATGTACATATCAGATTGTACATATGTGATATATGTTTATAACCAATCCCCTTTATATGCAAGATGAAAGGTCTAAAATTTTATCACCATCTCGAAAATTCTAAAATTATTTTATTCCAAAGAATAAAATTAATTATATATATATTCTAGATTGATTAGATATTTTTTAAAAGATAACAATATAAATTTTTTGAAGAAAAAATTACTAAATTAAAATCTCAAGGAATCGACCTGTTATATTTTATTATTTTTTATTATTAATTTAAATTTTCTTTTACTCCAAAGAATAATATATTTTAATTTTATTTTCGAATATATTCTGCGAAATTAAATTACTTTCTTTTTACTCTGTAAAAGAAGATGATAAATTTTTGGAGGGACGCGATTTTTAAAAAATGAGTCAGTTGAGATGAAGCAATCGAGGAATCGAGATGGGCCTAGATTGGTATGTAAAGAAGACACAATGGTAAGTTAATACGATTTCAATTTTGTATGGTGTGTCGAGTTATCTTGTAAACCTTCGATTCCCGCCATGCATAGTGTATTACAAACAAAGAATAAAAAAATTATTCTGTTATCTATTTTTTATACATCAGTAAATTTTAAAGTAGAGGTCCCGCTTGTATAAAAATTAAATTTGAAGGAAAGAGCTGTTTATAAAGTATTAGACCTTACCTTGCATATAATCTACTTTTGTCCCAAATTATAGGTAGTTTTAGTCTTAATAAACTTCATATGCATTTCAACTTTACCATTTTGTATTTTTTTGTTTTATATCAAACTAGACATTCAAAATTTGTTTTTATGGTTGGTAAATAACATGGAGATCTATATACACCCCATTGGGAATCAAATTCTGTGTTTGAATATATCATATTTGATGTGTTTTTTTTACTTTGGTCAGATGTCTAAAGGTCCAACACGTTTTGCAATTTCCCACAAAGTATATTGGAATAATGTATATGTGTTATTCAAATTCATAAAGGTAATGATTATACACTTTATCATTAAAGAAAGCAACCCAACTATATTGTTGTATCAAGAAAATTTCTTTGTTAATCCACTTTGAGGTTTACCCTCGGTGCCATATTGTAATATGGAGGTTGAACCTTACATAGAAGGATTTGAAATACTAAGGATGAATTTCTAAACTTAAAAAGTATGTTAACATTTAGGTTTATATTAATTATATTCAATATTGTATTTTTGTTTGTGTGTTTGCCGTGGCAGGTTTTATTTTTTTTTGTGAGTTTAGCCTGCCAATGAGTCATCAATACAATATATATTTCGACATGTACAAATAGACGTAACAATCCCATTTAGTTTATTCCATAGTAACTCTGCTGTTAATTACCCATTATTGTCAATCCATAGCAACCCTGATGTTAATTCCCATTGTGATATTCCTTAGCAACCTTGTGGGTATTCTCCATTGTTATTATCTCATAAAAAGATTGCTGTTAATTCGCCATTTATGTCATCTAATAGTAACTTTGCTTCTAATTCTTTATTTTTTAATTTCATAGCAACCATGCTAATAATCACCATTGTTGTAATTCCATATCAACACGACTGTTAATTATCGATTGTTGGCATTCCATGGCAACATTGCTGTTAATTTTTAAATTATTGTCGATCAATAGCAACCCTGTTGTTTATTCCCCATAGTGGACATTCCATAAATATCCTGCTCTTGACCCCAATGTTGTCATTCAATAGTAACCATGCTTTTAGGCCCAATGTTGTCTTACGGTAGAAACTCTGCTGTCGATTCCCATTGTTGTCATTCCATATTAACACTGCTGTTATTTCTCCTATGTTGTAATTTCATAGCAACTATGATTTGAATTTCATTTGTTGAGATTCCTTAGTAAATCTCTCGGGTTTTCCCCATTGTTGTCATCCCATAACAACCCTGCTTTTAATCCCCATTGATGTCATTCCATGGCAACCCTGCTGGTATTTTCAATTGTTGCCATTCCATAGCAATTTTGATGTTAATTCCCTTTGATGGCATTCCTTAGCAACCCTTCTGTTTATTCTTCATTGTTGTGATTCCATAACAACCCTGCTGTTAATTCCCATTGTTGTTATTCCATAGCAACACTGCTATTAATTCCCCTTTGTTGTCATTCCATATAAACCCTGCTGTTTATTCTCTATTTTTGTCATTCCATAGCAACCCTGCTATTAATATCCCTTTGTTGTCATTCAAAGCAACGCTGCTGTTTATTCTATATTGTTGCCATTCCATAACAACTCTTCTGTTAAATCCATTTGTTTTCATTCCATAGCAACCCTGCTGTTGATTCCCTTTATTGACATTCCTTAGCGACCCTTCTGTTTATTCTCCATTGTTGTCTTTCCATAACAACGCTGCTGTTAATTTACATTGTTGTCATTCCATAGCAACCCTGATGTTTATTCTCTACTGTTGTCATTCCATAGCAACCCCGTTATTAATTCCCTTTTGTTGTTATTCCAAGCAACGCTGCTGTTTATTCTATATTATTGCCATTCCATAACAACTCTTCTGTTAAATCCATTTGTTTTCATTCCATAGCAACCCTGCTGTTGATTCCCTTTGTTGACATTCCTTAGCGACCCTTCTGTTTATTCTCCATTGTTGTCATTCCATAACAACGCTGCTGTTAATTTACATTGTTGTCATTCCATAGCAACCCTGCTATTAATTTCCATTTGTTGTAATTCCATAGCAACCATGCTGTTTATTCTCTATTGTTGTCATTCCATAGCAACCCCGTTATTAATTCCCTTTGTTGTTATTCCAAGCAACCCTGCTGTTTATTCTCTATTGTTGCCATTTCATAACAACTCTGCTGTTGAATCCATTTGTTGTCATTCCATAGCAACCCTGCTGTTGATTCCCTTTGTTGACATTCCTCAGCAATTCTGCTTTTTTCTCATTGTTGTTATTCCATAACAAGCCTGGTTGTTTTTTACCCATTGTTGTCATTCCATAGCAACCATGTTTCTTATTCTCCAATTATGGCATTGCCTAGAAACACTGCTGTTGCTTACTTTTTTGTCATTCAATAGCAACCCTGCTGTTAATTCCCATTTTTGTCACTCAATTGCAACCCTGCTTTAATTCCCCATTGTTGTCATTCCATAGCAACCTTCATGTAAATTTCCCTTTGTTATTATTAAATTGCAAGCCTGCTATATATTACCCATTTTTGTCATTGTCTAGTAACCCTGCTTTTGAATCACCCATTGTTGTTATTCAATAAAAACCCTACTGTTAATTCTCTGTTGTTGTCAATCCATAACAACCCTGTTGTTAATTTCCGATTGCTGTCATTCTATAGCAACCCTGATGTTTATTCACCATTGTAGCCATTCCATAGCAACCTCGCTGTTAAATTCTCATTATTGTAATGCCATTGCAAACCTGCTGTTAATTATCTATTTATATCATTCCATTATAACCTTGTTTTTAATTCCCTTTTTTTTGACATTCCATAGCAAGCTCGATTTTAATTTTCCTTTGTTTTCGTTCCATTGCAACCCTGCTATTAATCCACAATTGTTTTCATAACCTAGACCCCCTGCTGGGTATTCTTCATTGTGGCAATTCTATAGAAACCCTGCTTTTGAGCTAATTTTAGTCATTCCATAGCAACCCTGCTGTGAATTTCCATTGTCATTCCATAACAACCCTACTTTATATTCCTCAATGTTGTCATTCTATAGCACACCTGATGCTAATTTTAAATTGTTGTTATTCCATTGCAACCCTTCTGTTTATTCCCTATTGTTGTCATTCCATAACAACCCTGCTGTTAATTACCATTGTCATTCCAAAGTAACCCTGCTATTAATTTTAATTTGTAGTCATTCCATAGCAACCCCGCTGTTTATTCTTAATTGTGGTCTTTTCATAGCAACCCTGCAATAAATTTCCCTTTTTTGTCATTCCAGGCAACCCTGCTGTTTATTCTCTATTGTTGCCATTCCATAACAACCCTGGTTGTTATTTACCTATTGTTTTCATTCCATAGCAACAATGTTTCTAATTATCCAATGATGTCATTGCCTAGCAATCCTGTTGTTACTCACTAGTGTTGTCATTCCATAGCAAACCTGCTGTTAATTCAATTTTTGTCATTCAATAACAACCCTGCTTTTAATTCCCGATTGTTGTCTTTCCATAGCAACCTTGCCGTAAATTCCCCTTTGTTATTATTAAATTGCAAGCCTGCTGTATATTCCCCATTGTTGTAATTGTCTAGTAACCCTGCTTTTGAATCACCCATTGTTGTCATTCAATAGCAACCCTTCTGTTAAATCTCTGTTGTTGTCAATTCATAACAACCCTATTGTTGATTTCCCATTGTTGTCATTGCATAGCAACCTTGATGTTTATTCACCATTGTTGCCATTCCATAGCAACCCCGCTGTTAATCCGTCATTATTGTAATACCATAGCAAGCCTGCTGTTGATTCTCCATTTATTTCATTCCATTGCAACCTTTTTTTAAAATTCCCTATTGTTGCCATTCCATAGCAACCTCACATTTAATTTTCCTTTGTTTTAATTCCATTGCAACCCTACTATTATTCCACAATTGTTGTCATAACCTAGCAATCCTGATGTTTATTTTTCACTAGCCGAATGACCCGGGCAACGCCCGGGTTTTACCCGATTAAATTTTTTTATTCAAATACTATTCGTTACAATTATAAATTGGCGCCGTGGATGTCACTCTTGTGAAACGTCCCGCTCCAAACATTGTGTCTGAGAAGCGATATTTTTATAGAAAGATGATCTGGCTTTGTATCTTCTGCTCGAATGAATGTTTTTCTGTTAGAATTTTGTTCTTGCATACTAAAAATGAACTGGCTTTACCCGTGATCTCTGCTTTTTGAAAATGTTCCCGTTATAATTTTGTATCTGATAATCAAACATGATACAGCAATATTGTCATGATCATTTTCTGAATAAAATACGCTATTTTTGTCCAGAACCTTTCAATTTCAAATTTCTTGGCTAAAAATCCGATAAATATCTCTTCCAGATTTTTCTCTATGTCCTGTTGAAACACGTTTTACATGTACATTAGGTCAGCTGATATTACCTCCCATTTTCACCACTAGAGGCGCTGCTTGCGAGCGAAAGGGCAAATTCGCAACGCAATTTGCAAATAACTCGAAAAATATTCGGGATAGAGACCTGAAATTTCACTATAAGTTTTTCGAGATTCTACTCTATATACTGTTAAAATTTCAGTCAGATTAGTTACGTATTGTGGACGTGTATAGCCGACATAGATACCCACATACATACATACGCCGACCGTGCGGCCACGCGTCGCACGAGCTCCGTGTGTTTTCGCCTTTCGCTGCTCTTCTGAGAGTCTAAGCTGAAATCAAGTTTCATATTCTTGCTCTCCATCATCAGCTCTTTATTCCTGCATATCGTTTCCCACCCATAATCATATTTCGAATTTTTGTTCATTGTTAATCAGCATATTTGCCAAGTTTCAAGTTGAAACTTGGCAACCATCACCATGGCAACGGCCGAGAAGGTCGTTGCGTCATCGTCATCATCTGTCGCCTCATTGGTCGCTCATATCCCATCTGTGACATCATCACTTTCGCACATCGCAAAGCAAAAATTTGCATCTCCACCGACAACCGATAATCAATTGGAAAATTTGCAAAGGCAAAAATTACAATTTTCATCTGAAGAAAAAAAGAAATTCGACGAAAGAAGAAGATCTACCTACGAAAAGAGAAGTAAGGAAATAAAGGCAACGATCCAATTTGAAGTCCTTTCCGAAGCATCCGCCGAGGAACATCTGATCGGCATCGGCCAAGTAATTGGATTTGAAAATATTCACTCTGTGGGGAAAATGAATGGTCAGGCCATTGTCTCTGTAGCGGACCAGAAACAGGCCGAAGCTCTCCTGACCAATGGATTTAAAGTCAGGGACAGAGTTGTTTACCCATCCCCACTTTTCCGACCATCCCGCGAAAACATCCTGTCGGGCGTCCTTGCCTTCATTCAAGACCAGGAAATAGTGGAGACTCTGGCTCCCTATGGCCAAGTTCTGAGCATCCGCCCGCTCCCATTCCCTACCGACAATCCCCTGCTGAAACACCTCTCTTCGCTTAGAAGAGAAATTGTCTTTAAAAACAAAGAAAAAAACGCCGATGCCGGCAGTGATCTCTATCATCCATATGGAGAGACAATTTAAGGTCTTCATCGGAGAGGATGTGGTGTGCACCGCGTGCAGAAGGCATGGACACACGAACACCAAATGCCCGTTCGACCCGGCGATAAGAGCGAAAATCACGAGGACCTTTGCCGAGGCCCTGAGCACCACACCGCTACCAGAGAGCATTTAACAAGAGCCAAATGCAGAGAAACAGCCTGCCCAGGAAACGAGGGACCCTCCTGCCAATTTTACTGTTTTATCTATTTTATCTCTTTTTATTCTTTCGTTTATAGGATGTTGGACTCTTGTGAGCCTTCCTGCGACGCTGTAAATTTTGAGTTTTTAAGAATTTTAACGTTGAACGCCCGTGGAATCGCTAACAAACAAAGACAAGAATTTTTAAAAGAATGGTTGAAGATAAACGAAGCAGAAATATACGCAATTCAAGAAACGAATATTCAAACTTTCAATACGCGACAAGACTTAACAGCTTTTGATATCTATGTAAATGAACCTATTTCTCGCGGCGGCGGACAACTATTTTTAATACATCGCTCGATTTTTAGCGCCAATTTTAAAACACTAAAGAACGGGAAAATATGCGCAATAGAGATTTTAATGAACAGGAGAATCGTACTTGTTATTAATGTACACCTCTCTCACAATCTCGATGAAGCATTCAACGATTTACAATTAATACAAAACTACTTGGACGATTACCCTAGAGATACCGCGACGTTCATATTGGGAGATTTTAACATTCGCGACAAACCGGGCAAGACAGACTCTCGTCGAAAATTCAACTTACTTTCTGATTTTAATAAAAAAAAAAACAATCTTATCGATATTTTTAAACATGTTAATCCTGGACTTAACGGTTTTACGCATGAAGCTCTCATCCATAACACGCCTTTTAGAACCAGAATAGATTATATACATTGCTCGACAAGTCTTACACCTAATCTTATTAAATGCGAAACTATTGCATACGACTTATCTGACCACAACGCCATTATCACGCGATTACGAACAAGGAATATGCAATTTTTAAAAAAGAACATCGACTCGAAAATTTTTAACTCTCATATCTTCAAAGAAATATTCTTATACGAACACGAGAGTTTTATTACGAATTTTAATTAAATTGGCGCGAAGGCACATTGGAGATGCTTGAAAAGATTAATTTTAGAAACTGCGGATGTCTGTCAAAAATACACTTTTACGAAATTTAGACGCCTCAAACCCGCAATTACTGCTATTTACAATGACAACAATGAATTCCTCAACAACAACGACGCTATACTAAACTATATTTTCGCCTTTTATCAAAATAAAACTAAGGCAGATGAATCGATTATTTTAGAAGACATTAGAATTTATGTAAATATCATTCCGCGCCTCGATATCAAATTTCATTTCAACGAAGAAAATTTTATAACGAAAAACGACATTTTAAACGCGATTAAGCTCTTACCGAATAGAAAGATGGCCGGCGATGATGGCATCCCCGCCGAATTTTATAAAGATTTTTGTGACATCGCCGCCGACTCTTTACTCGAAATTTTTTATGAAGCACAATTAGAAAACTCCCTACCTGACCGCATGAACGCTGGTAAAATGTTTCTATTACCGAAAACTCCTAATACACGAACTCTTAACGATTGGCGCCCGATCACCTCTATGAACACGGATTATAAGATTCTATCGAAAATTTTACTCACGAAAATCAAGCTGTACTCCGCGCGCATGATACCAGCAGAACAGAAGTACGCCATCCCCGGCCGCTCAATTTTCGATATCATACCCGAAATTGAGAAAAATATTTACGGATCGAACTTATTTAATACGCCTCTCGCGATCGTAACCCTCGACTTACATAAGGCTTTCGATTCGATTTACAGACCGTTTATTATCGCTACGCTTGAAAGACTCGATATCCCCGATATTTTCCTGAAATGGATTAAAATCGTCTTCAGTGGTAATAAATTAAAAATCGACGTGAACGGCGAGTACTCTCCTGAATTCGACGTAAATAGAGGCGTGCGACAGGGCTGCGGCTTGTCCGCGCTGCTTTTCTCATTCGCCACGACGTCTCTCATACATCATCTTCGTCGAAACCTCAGCTCTACGTCCGAGATATACGCATATGCCGACGATTTTATCTTATTTTTAAAGGACGAAACTGATTTTAAGCGTATCTATAATTGTTTCAAAGATTTTGAGAAAACATCCGGCATCGCTATTAATTTTAAAAAGAGTAAGGGGTTGTGGTGCGGCAATTGGAGCGGCAGGACCGATAAGCCAGAAGATATCGAAATGCGGAATGACACAATTGACATCCTCGGTATACATTTTGAAAACTCCAAAACGCCCTTAAAAATGCAAACTGAAAATCTTCGTTCCTATTTCCGCCATTCAGCCCTAATTGCAAAACAAAACATTTTAACGCTCCCCTTCCACCTCAAGACGCGATTTTTAAATGCGAACTTTATACCCAAATTTACCTACATGATAAACGCCATCTTACCAAGCGATTCTACATTAAACGAACTACAAAAGGACTTAGATGACGCGTTCTATAATGAAACAACCTGGACGACCTCGACAATAAATTGCCTGCCCACCGAGAGGGGTGGCCTCGGCCTGCTGCACTTGGCTACTCAGCACGACCTCTTTATTCTAAAACGTATACAAAGGTCTATTAACGGGGAAAAAAAAGAAAACGATTTTCTTTTTATAAACAAAAATTCGACAAACTACTGCAATCTGTTTAACTACGATTTACACAGTTTTCTATCGCCACGACGAAAGCAGACTCTATCAAGCTGGAAAAACATCACGCCAAACTTTCATATCGATTTTAAAAGCCTCTCGAAAAACGACTTTTTACACATCGTGCTTTTAAAATGCCGCCTTTTACACGGCCTATATATGCAAAATCCTGCCATCTTCAATGCTCGAGGCCTGAGACGTTTGAAAGACTTTTTGAATCTTAATGGTGAAATACGAGATATCAATGATTTTTTCTCCCACGCCACGCGAAACATTTTGAACGATTTTCAAAGAATCACTAATTTCTACATTGAAACGAAAATTATGAATTTTAAACCAAACAACCATTCCTCCTGCGTTCACCTTCCTATTACGTACAAATCGCGCCTCTTCTCACGGTTCAAAAGCAGCGCGCTCTGCCAAATTATCATATCGTCCTATTTTAATTTGAAGTACGCTGAAGAAATAACGGCCAAATGGACGTTCGACACTGCGCCTTGCTGGCACAAAAGAATAAATCTTTATGATGACATCGCATGGCGTTTGAAGCTGAGAGCTCTACCTTACCCTACAAGAAATGGAAAATCTTCCTGCACCGCCTGCGGCGGACCCCCAGATATCCGGCATCGCTATACAGAATGCGCTGTGACGAAATCATTCATCGACAACGCTATTGAAAAATGCCGAAACGTAGACCCTCTATACAGGTTTAATCCTTCTAAATTCATCCTCGACAAGGAAAATATCGAATTACGACGCATTTTAAACAGAACAAAATACGATATTTATAAATTTTTCATCAATGTAGATTTTAATTGTACCCCCTCCCCCACTAACTCTTAAAATTGTAACGTCGTTTTTTATGACTCAATAAAAATCGATTTTGTTGTGTACATACATACATGCATACATACATACACTGACTTTTATATATATATATGTTATGAATAAATTGTGTTGTTGTTAGATTAGGCTTGATAAGACAAAGGATCGATAAGATAAAGGGTTGAGGTGCAGTCGTGATAAAAAAAATATAATTATTTACCGTCAAGTAGCTTTTATTTTCAATTACTTGAGGAAAGATTACACATTTGTTAGTTTCACATTATATAGAATATATAATTTAATCCTATATTAGTGATTTAAAAGGATTGATTGGTTATCTACGCATATTTACAACAAAATTATACAACTAAAACTGAAAGTCTTTTTAAAAAACGATGATAACCAAAATAAAATTATCAATGAATAAAATAAAGTATATATTTTTTAAAATATAGAAATATTTGAGATTTTTAGATTATATAATATTTTTAGATTATATAATATTTCCCCCCTGTGATAAGATTCTAAAAAAATAAAATTTTAAAATAAAATTGGTAATTAAAATAATTAATTAAACGAAATCAATAAATCTTTAGAAATAATTAAAAATGAAACAATAAAAATCAATACGCACATTTTTTCAAAATAAACAAAAGAAAGTTTGTTTACAAATAATTTATATAATTATGAAATTATAATAAAAGTATATATAAGAAATATTAATGAGTGAAATATATCAAAATGTATATGAAGCAAAAAGGTATTTAAAATTTGATTTAATTATGACATTATGGTAGTTATACTTCAAAGTATCAAAAGCAGTAGAAAATGTTATTTTTACATGGTTGAGTAATGAAACGCTAATAGATGTATGTGATGATTTAAGACCATGGAATTGTTGTAAATAGCCTAGATATCTACTACCACATGTTCCACCCCATGACTGTATATAACTTCTTATGTACTGCACATAGAAAACCTCAACTAACATCAATCTGTACCGCGTAAGAATATAATAAAGTATAACAACTGTACAGATAGAAGGAATGGAGACTAACAGGAGAAAATTAAGGTTAAAACTAATCAGGCTTAGGACAGAAGTCGAAGCAAGGCCTAGCAAAAGAGGCTTAAAACTAGCCCAACTATAAATAATTTACAAGACAATATTTCCTGGGCAAGACCGGACGTATCTTGTGACCGCGGAAACCATAAAAGTCGAGTAACGCCCCGTATTTCCGGAACAAGACCGGACGTATCTTCCGTCAAAGGCAGTAGCAAAGACCAATCAGAAGACATCACCTAAATAGGTCAACCAATAGAAAAAGGCCATGTGACACCTTTCGACCAATGGGAAAGAAGACAGGTCGTGGTGTTAAATCGAGTACCTAGAATAGTTAGTATACGCTTGGCTCTCAACAAGGTAACACTTGCTCTAAAGATCTCCCTCTCTCCTCATCCCATTCCTTCTTGACGTCAGACGCTTTTAGTGGAATCTCTGTTTGTTTATTTCACCTTTGGCCCAGCTGTGTCGCCTTCCACCACGACTGCACGGTAGAGTTGACATCGAGGTTCGTCTAGCATCAGGTAACACTGGTCCCAGAGGTCCCAAGATATCACATGTATGGAGTGACATTAAGTTATTTGTGAAGGCTTAAGAATTGGTGCTGATATTTGTTCTTCATTGTCCATGTCCAAAATATGGCCTTCCTGTAAAAAACATGGTTTATCATCAACATCTATTAACTTTGTGTTAGAATTTTGGTTTACTATAAGGTCATTTTCTATGTTAGTGCTATAGTGAAGTAGAAAATCTGCTCCTGGGTAAAATAATTTAAGCTTATTAGAGTGTATAATTTCTGTTTGTTTTCTTTGGGGTAAATTGGGTTTATTAATTTCATATGTGACTGGAGAAAGTTGTTTTAAAATAGTAAATGGGCCTATATATCTTTGTGTTAATTTACCAGTGTTTGGATAAATAAAGGTTTTTACTAATACCTGATCTCCTTCTTTAAAAATGGGTTCTGGGTGTTTAATATCATAAAGTTGTTTGCTGTGTTCATGAGATTTTATGGTTCTTTCAATGGCTAATTTTCTTGCTTTTTCAATTGGTGTATGTGTTACTGTGTCATGTTCTATATACTGTGGTTGTATTCCATAGTATAAGAATTTAGGTGTAAAGCCTGTTGTGGTATGTACTGTTTCATTATAGCTTTCAGTAATTTTAGGAATATATTTTGTCCAAGGAATCTTTAAATTAGCATTATATTCACATCTTAACCTATTAATGATAGTGGAATTTAATCTTTCTACTTTTGCATTTGTTTCTGGATGATGGGAACTGGTGAGTAGATGCTTAACATTATTTCTTTCTAAAAAGTGTTTAAATTTTCTGCTAAGGAAAGCTGCATTTCTGTCAGTTATTAATATTTCTGGTTTATTAATTTGGAATAAATTTCTCAAACAAGTTATATAAGAATCAGTTGATGCAGATTTTGTTGGAAAAGCCCAAAGGAATCTACTATGGTGATCTACTATCATATGGATACTGTGTCTTGTTGTCCCATAATTATGTAACCCGCCCAATGTATCTAAAGAAAAAATGTGATTTGGGTGTGTGGCTATTGGCATCTGTTGTAGTGGTCCATAAACAATTCTGTTATCCCTAGACTTGTTAAACTGGCAAGTTTCACAATGTTTGGTGTAATTAGCAATATCCCTAGTCATATGTGGCCAATAATAGTGTGGAGAAATTATTTTAGTCATTTGAGTTGTTCCAATATGTCCATGCTTTGTATGTACTTTGCTTAATAATTTGTGTCTTAGTGTTTGTGGTACATAAGCTCTTTTAAAACCCTTCTTGTTAATCATATAAAGGCCATTTTGTATTTTAATTTTAGCACTACTAATTTGTTCTGTGGATTGGTGTTCTTTTAACTCATTATATGTTAGGTAAAATGAGACAGGTGCTCTTGACAGCATGTCTGCTTCTATATTATTTAATCCTTTAATATGTTTAATGTCAAAGCTATATTGAGATAGGATTAAGGACCATCTAAATAACCTACCTTGTGGATTTTTTACATTTTTGATCCATTTTAAAGGTAAGTGGTCTGTGTGCAAGGTAAAATGTATGTTGTGTAGATATGTGTGAAACCTTTGTACTGAAATAATGATAGCTAATGTTTCAATTTCTGAGGCAGTATAATTCTGTTCATATGGGTGAAGTTTTCTTGAAAAATAACCTATGGGGTGTAAAATGCCTTGTTCATCTGGTTGTTTAAGAACTCCTGCTACTCCTAGACTTGACACGTCTGTGAATAAATGACATGGTTTTGATGGGTCATAAATATATAGTACAGGCTGTGATATGAATGAATTTTTAAGTGTTTGGAAGGCTTGTTCATGTTTCGCACTCCATAGCCAAGGAGCATTTTTTAACAAAAGTTCATTCAAAGGTGCCCTAATTTGCGCATAATGGGGAATAAATTTATTATAAATATTTATGGTGCCTAAAAATTTCTGTAAGGTTTTAATATTATATGGTCTATTTAATTTTAAAATTGCTTCAATATTTGTGTTATTTGGTGTATATTTTCCTGAGTTAATAGTGTATCCTAAGAATTGTATTTCTTTTTGTAAAAATTTGCATTTATTGAGATTCAGCTTTATATCCTCTTGTTCGAATATACCTAATATGTCATCTAAATGTTTAATGTGTTCTTCATAAGTTTTGGAGTGTATAATAATATCATCAAAATAATTTGAGGCATAGTGTATATTATGTTTAGTGAAAACTGACTTCATAATCCTTTCAAATTGTGAAGGTGCATTTTTTAGACCATATGGAAGTCTGTTCCATTCATAACATCCTAATTGTGTTACAAAGGAGGTTTTATGTCTATCTTTTTCATCTATGGGTATATGCCAGTATGCATTTTTAACATCTAGAATAGTATATATTTTTGACTGTGATAACCTATCTATAATTTGTTCTATAAGTGGAATTGGGGTATGTTCTGGAACTGTTTTTTGATTAAGTTTCCTATAATCTATACAGAGTCTTGTGGGGTGATTTGGGGCATCAGATTTCTTATTCACTAATAATGCAGGAGAACTATAGGGGCTAGATGAGGGTCTAATAATATCATATTTTAATAATTCAGTTATTTGTTTTTGTATTTCAGCATTATTGTAAAAATATGTCCTATATGGCTTTTGTGCTATGGGAATATTATCTAAAAGAGATATGCAAATTGGGTTAGTCTTTATGTGTCCTATATCAAAATTGTGCTTAGAGAAAACATTCTTATATTTATGCAATATATCTGAAATTGTTTGATCAGAGAAATTTGGATTAATATTTACTTTACTAAGGTCTAAATAGGAATTATAATTTGTTATAGAGCCCGGTTGTCGCATACTGTGATATGAGTTATAATCAATAGTGGGATTTGAAGTAGGATCTATAAGTTTAACATTTGTAGTTGGCATATCAGAAGAATTGAAGTTACACAATGGGTTAATCTTTAAAAGAGATGAATTTTTAACATAGTATGGGTCTGGAATACATAGGGTAGTGGCATATGACTTCTGATTATCAGTTTTTGGATTAAAAGAATACAAGAATTTATAATTTTGGAAAAGAAGGTTTTTTGAAAAATCTATTTGTAACTTAAATAAATGAAATGTTGGTAAACCTAAAATAATATATTCTATTGGACTATCACAAACAAACATTTCTTGATACTTTGTAATTTTACCTAAGCTAAGCCTAACTAATATTTTGTATAATGGGTAAGTAAATCCTTCTACCTGGCCTATTCTTTCTTTTGGGGAATTATCTAAAATTTTATAATAAATATGGTTTAAGTATTTTAAAGGTATAATGGAAATAGATGATGCAGTGTCAAGTACACAGGGTAAGGATATTTGGTTAATAAATACAGAGAAAAGTAATAATGTTCTACCTGGGTTGATGCGCTTCGGATGATTACTGTTCTTAAGTGGGCAGTCTCTATGGAAATGGATCTGGTTGGGTAGCTGGTGAGATGCACATATCTTGCAGGGGTATGGAGGCTGGTTTATGGATTTGTGGGGTTCTTGTTGGTGATGAGTTGCTGCTGCTGTCCTGGAAAAGGCTGGTATTGATGAGCTTTGGAGGAGTTGGAGTTAAAATTTTTTACTGGAGTGCTTGTACTGGTAGAGGGTTGTTGGGGTTCTTCTTTATTTGTTGATAATTTTAATTGGGTTGTGATTTTATACCATTCTGAAGGTTCTTGTACTCTTGCAGCTATTAGATATTTCTTTAGGTAATTTGGCATCCCATCTGTAAGAGCTTCTAATAATAGGGGTGTATCTAAATTAAGTTTTTTTGCTAATGAAGATTTTTCTTTAAAATAAATATCAAGATCATCTTTATCATTATATTTTAAATTTAAGAATTTACTAAATAGATTAGAATCTTTAACTGTAAAATATGAAAGTACTTTTTGTTCTAGTTCCCCCCAATTATCTATATCTTGTAATTGTTCTATATAAAAATTAAAAGCTTCTCCATCAAGATAATTTGAAAAATTCTTTAGCTTATAGTCTTCATCAAAATAGTTTTGTTGGCATTTTTTGTTAAAGAATTTGAGCCAAGATATTATGTCTAAATTTTGACCATTAAATTTCGGTATTTCTATAGTACTTGGATTAGGCGTCATGGCGTGTTCTACATTCCTTTGTTTGCGAGACATTTTGTAAAAATAGTTTTATGAAATTTGAATAAATAATAGAGCAATTAGGTTGAAAATTCAGGTAATCCTGTCGACTTATTGTTATGAATAAATTGTGTTGTTGTTAGATTAGGCTTGATAAGACAAAGGATCGATAAGATAAAGGGTTGAGGTGCAGTCGTGATAAAAAAATATAATTATTTACCGTCAAGTAGCTTTTATTTTCAATTACTTGAGGAAAGATTACACATTTGTTAGTTTCACATTATATAGAATTTATAATTTAATCCTATATTAGTGATTTAAAAGGATTGATTGGTTATCTACGCATATTTACAACAAAATTATACAACTAAAACTGAAAGTCTTTTTAAAAAACGATGATAACCAAAATAAAATTATCAATGAATAAAATAAAGTATATATTTTTTAAAATATAGAAATATTTGAGATTTTTAGATTATATAATATTTTTAGATTATATAATATATATATATATATATATATATATATATATATATATATATATATATATAGGGATTGTTGCAATTCGATAGAAGCCCTGCTTTTGAGCTCATTGTTGTCATTTATAGCAACCTTGCTGTTAATACCCATTTTAGTAATTTCAAAGCAACCCTGCTTCAAATTCCTCAATGTTGTCTTTCCATACCAAACCTGATTTAAATTTTTAATTGCTGTTATTCCATTTCAACCCTGCTGTTAATTCCCCATTGTTGTCATAACATAGCAACTCTGCTTCCAATTCACCATTGATGTTATTCCCTGGCAACTCTTATTTTTAATCCCCATCGTTGTCATCCCATAGTAACCCTGCTTCTAATTCTTTATTGTTTAATTTCCTAGTAACCCTGAATTTAATTCCCCATTATTGTCATTACATGTCAGCCAAATGTTAATTTTCCATTTTTGTCCGTATATAGAAACCGTTCTGTAAATTTCTCTTTCGTTGTCATTCCATTGCAACCCGACTGTTAATTCCCCATTGTGTTGTCATTCCATTGCAACCCTGCTGTTAATTTCCCTTGTTTGCTTCCCATAGCAACATGACTTTTAATTCCTCAATGTTGTTATTCTATAGCAAACCTGTTTATTCCCCATTTTTGTCATTCCATAACAACTTTGTTATTAATTACCATTGTTGTAGTTTTTCCCCCCTCAACCTCGGGTGTGTGGCCACGTGGAGCACGAGCTCCGCCTTTTTTGGCCATGGACTCAAGAAATATCGAGTGCTTGAACCGCTTCCAGGTATTGTAAGAAAGCCCACGATACGAGGAACATGAAAATGCACTTTCTAATGAGCATACTGAAGTAATTAATAAATTATCAGCGAAAGAAATTCGTCCAAAAGAAACTTGCCATCACGAGGCGACGAACAAGGAAACTGCCCCCACACAGTCAAGGGGAGTTGTACGGATCAAACTGAAGCCCAAGACAACGATAACGACGCTGAAGGTTTCACAACTGTCGGCAAGAAGAAAGTAAAATCCCCCCTTTCTCTCACACCCTCCAACCCCAGCCTGGGGGCTCCGTGGAGTCTCGGACAAAGCCCGCACTACGTCACCAAAGGACTCGTCCCAACAGTGTGGTTGAACAGATAAAGGCTTCACGACAACTCCTAGATCAAGGCCGCGTGAGATCTTCAAAATCTACCTTCGACCAGATGGTGTTCCTAGAGTTCCTGCAGTAGTTCTCACCTGTGGACTATATCGACGCATTGGGAGACATGCTCGGTAAAGACTGCGTCCATCAACTGGCGAAGATGTCAGGTCAGATTCTGGTTGGTCTCTCCCGGTCTGAAATGGCAGAGCGCCTAATTGAAGATGGACTTGAGATCCTTGGAGCCCTCTCGAAGGCTTTTCCATACAGGAAGAAGCCAGACAAGGTCACACTCAATGGACTACCATTCGTCATCGAGGACAGTGACGTCATCAAGGCACTACGACCCTTCTGTCAGGTGACCTCCATCGCGCCTGTGATCCTAACTGATGGAAAGCGCAAGTGGCAGGACACCCGTCGGGATACCTTCGTACTGATGCATGATGGCATGAAGGTAACATAACTGCCAGCAAAATTAAACATCCTGACGGAAGGAATAACCACTTCCGTATACATAACGCACGGGATAAAATGCAACAAGTGCCAAAAAATGGGACACATTCGGGTTAACTGCCCCCAGAACATTCGAGCGCCCACTTCCAGTGTGCCCTTGATACAGGATAAAAACTTAAGCAGACAACTTGCGGCTCCTTCCAGCCAACCTACAGCAGCACCAGCCACCACCAGCCTTACCCCGCTTCATCTGCTACGGAGGTTTCAGCTATATGTGACCCAGTTGCTGTTGTTTCCAATCCTACGCCCGCCACCAGCGCGGAACATGAAACTTGTCCGAAAAGGAGGAAATTGTAGGGAACAAGACAACTCCTAAAAATAAAGAATCCCTTCGTATGCTAAGACCAGGGAACAAAAGCAACTGGCCGCCGTATTAAGAAAAAACTCCTCCAAGCTGTTCGAGGAGGCAAAGAATGTGAAGTTAAATAAGGAAGATGTTCTCCGCGCCATTAACTCCCCAATTTTCCTCACAAAATACCTTAAGGAACTGGACAATGTTAAAAATCTGGCCTTTACCTTCTGGCTTCAAAGTTAATAGACAAAGTGGAAGATAAGACCAGCCTTCTGTACAAGCGGCTTGTCGGCATCGGAGCCAAAACTAAACCCCCGCAATGAGCTTCCGCCTTGCGGGCCTCAATGTGCGCGGGATCGCCGCTCGTTAAAGAAGCTTAGAGATTTGCAGCTTCCTAAAGCAGCATGCAGTTGACATCGCTTCCGTCCAGGAGACCAACGTATCGACCCTGGATGCCATCGAGGACCTCTGCTTGGGATACACCGCCGCTGTCGCACCAGCTTCAGCCATCAGAGGATCTGGACTCGCCTGTTCATTTGCGCCGGGAATTTCAATCCTCGGAAAGCGGATTATTTTTCCCGGCAAGGTCGCCGTGTTTGATGTCGACGTCCGAGGTCAACGGACGAAATTTATCAATTGCCACCTTCTCCATCTTCCTGACGAGCGGCTCCAGAAGCTACAATCCATCAGAACTGCAGCCGTCAATGAAAATACTTGGATCCTCGGGGACTTTAACATCTCTTAAGAGAATGCGAGAGATGTCACTTCCGGTTCTGTTGAAGCCTTGAAAGAGCTCTTTGACCGTGCCAACCTCGTGGATTCCGCAGCTATGTTCGATGCGGATCACCAGCCAACAAGAATTTCCAACTACGGAAACCGCCTAGATTTGAGCAGATTGGACCGAGTGCTACTGCCTTCAAACCTTTCCGACCGAGCCACCCGCTACTGGACCCTCCACTATAAGAACTCCGATCACCGAGCAGTTCTCCTTCAGATCGGCGAGGCTCCCGATCCTCGAACACCCAGTATCGCCAGCTTGCTTCGCTCGAGACTGGTCATAGAACAGGTGGTGACTCTCTTAGACGACGCCTCAAGCACCATGGAAGACCTGATGGCAGGTGAATTATGGCAGAAATGGACTACTTTCAAGGCGAATCTGGCTCAAGAAATAAAGACCCTCGCTGTCTCTCGCGTCTCAGAGGATGATTACATAAAGAGAGCGAGGAGGTTCTTTCAAACAAAGCTCGAAGCAGCGTCGATTGACGCAGACTACTCATCTTTACCAGACCTCGGGCGCGCGTTCCGGACTCGCCGCACAGCACTCACCATCTGCAATAGCGCAGGACAAGTCATCGAGGGTTCAGCTTTGCGGGACATGGCCAACGCCTCTTTTAAAGAGCGCTTCTCACGCCCAGCATGTTCTCCTGAAGACATTGAAGAATTCCTGCGAGGCGCCACCTTAACCATCAACTTAGAAGAAGGCGATCCCTTGAGCCGCGCTGAGATTTCCCAAGCTGAAATCTGTGCTGCCATCCGCCGCTTGTCCATGGGAAAATCGGCCGGATGGGACGAGCTGCCTTGCGAATTATTCCGCGGATTTGAAGACTTCTTCGCGCCGGCGCTTCAACAGATCTTCGAGGCTTCCCAGACTTTCGGGGCTCTGCCTTCATCCATGCGGCACAGCGAGGTATGTCTCGTTACCAAACCGCACGGCGGCTCAGGTCTCAGAGGACTTCGACCTATAACTCTTCCTCCAACAGACTACAGAGTCCTCAATGGCATTCTACACGGAGGATTGCGACGTCACCTTCGCGCCATAGTTCCGGAATGCCAGAGCTACGCCATTCCGGGAAGAACACCATCCTCGAACACGGCTAGCGTCTCTGACGCAGTCGCCACAGCCCACAAAAATAATGAACCACTTGCGGTCGTTGCCACTGACCTAAAGTCTGCATTTGACACTCTGGACCGCGGCTTCATGATATCCCTCCTGATCTCCAATTGGTGTTCCGCCAGTCTTCGTAGCGTGGGTCCAGCTACTCTATGCCGGGGCACAAGCGGCCGTGAGGGAGCTGGACGTACTCCGTTGTTCTTCCTGCTCAACGGGGTGAAGCAGGGCTGCGCGTCCAGCGCTGCTCTCTTTTCGATCTGCATGAGGCCTCTTCTTCTTCACTTAGAGCAGTTACTCGGGCGAGGAAACGTTCTGGCATACGCCGACGATATCGTTCTGCTTATCCGCGAGGATGGGCAGTTGGAGATAATTAAGAAGATCTTCGATGACTTCAGGCGTGCGTCAGGAATAAGAGTCAACTTCGGAAAAAGTCAGGGTCTCTGGTGCGATGGGCGGAAAAACCGTACCTACTCTCCATTGGGAATTTCCTGGAGCACAGAAAAAATCACCATTCTGGGCACCATCGTCACCCCGGGACATGGAACAGTACATTAGTAAACTACTGGAAGGATCCATCGCTAGATGGTCCCCTTTTGTCCGCAGTCTCTCTCTTGTGGGGCGGGCGAGAGCGGCCAATAGTCTGGTGCTCTGATCAATCTTCTACCATCTTCAGGCTTACCTGCCCAGTGAGACTTTCATCTCAAGACTGCAGGGAAGACTGGCGCGGTTTGTTTGGGGTCTTGACCGCACTGCGTGGCTTCCCGGCAGCGTTCTGGCACGTCCTGTGTCCTTCGATGGCGTGGGGTTATTGGACATCAGCACCCAACTCCAGCTCGCCTGCTTCAAGGGGGTTCAGGCTGCACGAAGAGCTGGAGGTAAGAACGCCTACTCAAGGCTGGCGGACTCTGGAACCTGGATGGCCCCCTTGTCTTCGAGTTCCTGGGTGCCTCCCCGTCGTCGTCGCCTGCTGGAACTCTGGGAATAGGCCTCCTCCACCCTGAGCCTGAACCACCGGGTGGTGCCCATTCCCACCCTGCTGAACCTTCCCCTCGTCGGCACCTGCAGGTTCCTGGCTACTCCATCGCTTCGAGCTCCGTCAAGGTGGGTCAGAGTGCGAGTCCGAGACATGGCGGGCCTTGATCCGCCGCTCAATACCAGGGCGACAAGGAGTGTCCACGAGGACGCAGCAGCTCTTGTATCATTCTGCCAGCGGCTGCTGAACGAGAATGCTAGGAGCGATTACCAGGAGAGGTCTTTGGAAGAAGCCGTGGTGCTGCGCGGGACAGCTACTTCGTTCCTGTGCATATGCACACGCACGGCGCGACGCATGCTGGAGCATCCTCGCCTGGCCGCCGTTCTCACCTCACAGTATCTCCGGCGCTGGGCGCCTGTGGTCGACGTGCCCTCCTCCGGTGTGCCCTTCTCATCTCTCCGTCGCTGCTCCTTCGGGGGCCATGTGGCGGACTGACGCTGCACGCCCAGCCCCATCCGGAGCACTTGGCGTCGAGTCAGCCTGTCTGCATCGCCTGCGGCTCCATCGACCTGTCGCTGGCCCACCGCTACTGGTCCTGCAGCGCCGTTCGCCCTGTCATCCGAGAGGCGTTTTCCATCATCGACCGGCCGCCGGACCTGTAGTCCTAATTCTTTACATTTGGTCTCGAAGAACACGTCATCACCATCTCCTCAGCGACGAAGTACGCGATCTATGTATTCTTCGTAGATCGCGAAATGCGTGGTGTCGCTGGAGTCCCACTAGCGATTCTCTACCAAACTCTGCAGCGCTGGCAGAGGCGCCATATTCATTGTACATAGTGTATATCTTTTTTATAAACAGTGCAGACTGTGCACTTTGCATGTATTGACAAGATGCTAATAAAATTATTTTAATTGTCTTTCTATTAATTCCCCTTTGTTGTCATTCCATAGCAACCCCGCTGTTTATTCTCTATTATTGTCATTCCTTAGCAACCCTGCTATTAATTCCCCTTTGTTGTCATTCCAAGTAACCCTGCTGTTTATTTTCTATTGTTGCCATTCCATAACAACTCTGCTGTTAAATCCATTTTTTTGTCATTCCATAGCAACCCTACTGTTGATTCCCTTTGTTGACATTCCTCAGCAACCCTGATTTTTTCTCATTGTTGTTATTTACCCATTGTTGTCATTCCATAGCAACCATGCTTCTAATTCTCCAATTATGTCATTGCCTAGTAACCCTTTTGTTACTCACTATTGTTGTCATTCCAAAGTAACCCTGCTGCTAATTCAATTTTTGTCAATCAATAGCAACCCTGTCTTTAATTCCCGATTGTTGTGATTCCATATCAACTTTGCCGTAAATTCCCCATTGTTTTTATTAATTTGCAAGCCTGCTGTATATTCCCCCTTGTTGTCATTCTCTAGAAATCCTGCTTTTAATTCTCCATTGTTGTCATTTCATAGCAACCCTGATGTTTATTCACCATTGTTGCCATTCCATAGCAACTCCGCTGTTAATTCCTCATTATTGTAATGCCATAGCAACCTTGCTGTTATTTCTTCATTTATATCATTCCATTGCCACCTTTTTTAATTCCCTATTGTTACCATTCCATAGCAACCTCGATTTTTATTTATTTTTGTTTTGATTCCATTGCAACCCTGCTATTAACCCACAATTGTTGTCATAACCTAGCGAACCTGCTGTTTATTCTTCATTGTTGCAAATCTATAGCAACCCTGCTTTTTGAGCCCATTGTTGTCATTTATATCAATCCTGCCATTAATTTCCATTGTTATCTTTCCATAGCAACCCTACTTTTCATTCCTCAATGTCGTTCTTCCATAGCAAACCTGATGTTAATTTTAAATTGTTGTTATTCCATTGCAACCCTGCTGTTAATCTTTTTTTTACATTCGTTAGCAACCCTGCTTTTTTCCTATTGATGTCATTCCACAGCAACAATGGTTTTTATTTACTCATTGTTGCCATTCCAAAGCAACCATGCTTCTAATTCTCCAATGATGTCATTGCCTAACAACCCTGCGGTTACTCACCATTGTTTTCATTCCATAGCCACCCTGCTGTTAATTCCCGATTGTTTCCATTCCATAGCAATCCTGATGTTGATTTACTATTGTTGTCATTCTATAGCACCCTTGCTGTAAATATTTCTTTGTTATTATTGGATTGTAACCTTGTCGTAAATTCCCCATTGTTGTGATTACCTAGCAACACTGCTCTTAATTCCCCGTTGTCATTCAATAGCAACCCTACTTTTAATTCTCTGTTGTTGTAAACCCATAACAACCCTGTTGGTAATTCACCATTGTTGCCATTTCCATTTCAACCCTGATATTTATTCACCATTGTTACCATTTCATAGCAACCCCGCTGTTAATTCATCATTATTGCCATGCCATAGCAACCCTGCTGTTATTTCTCCATTTTTAATATTCCATTGCTACCTTGTTTTAATTCTCTATTGTTGCCATTCCATAAGGACCTCGATTTTAATATCCCTTTGTTTTCATTCTATTGCAACCCGCTAATAACCCCATATTGTTGTCATAACCTAGCAACCCTGTTGTTTATTCTTCATTGTTGCAATTCTATAGTAACCCTGCTTTTGAGGCCATTGTTGTCATTTATAGCAACCCTGCTATCAATTCCCAAATGTTTTCATTCCAATGCAATCCTGATGTTAATTTACAATTGTTGTCATTCCATAACAATTCTGCTGTTAATTCCAAATTGTTCTCATTCAATAAAAACTCGGTTGTTAATTCTCCATTTTTGTCAATCAATAGCAACCCTGTTGTTAATTCCCCATTGTTTTCATTCCATAGCCACCCTGCTATTAATTCCTCTTTGTTGTCATTCCATAGCAACCCTGCTGTTTATTAGCTATTGTTGTCACTTAATAGAAACCCGCTATTAATTCCCATTTGTTGCCATTCCAGAGCAACCCTGCTGTTTATTCTCTATGGTTGCCATTCCATAACAACTCTGCTGTTAAATCCACTTGTTGTCATTCCATAGCAACGCTGATGTTGATTCCCTTTGTTGACATTCCTCAGCAACCCTGCTTTTTTCACATTGTTGTCATTCCATAACAACCCTGGTTGTGTTTCACCCCTTGTTGTTCTAATTCTCCAATGATTTCATTGCCTAGCAGCCCTCTTGTTACTCACTATTGTTTTCATTCCATAGCCACCCTGTGGTTAATTCAATCTTTGTCACTCAATAGCAACCCTGTTTTTAATTCCCGATTGTTGTCATTACATATAAATCTTGCTGTAAATTCCCCTTTGTTATTATTAAATTGCAACTTTGTTGTAAATTCCCCATTGTTGTCATTACCTAGCAACACTGCTCTCAATTCTCCATTGTTGTTATTCAATAGCATCCTTTCTGTTAATTCTCTGTTGTTGTCAATCCATAACAACCCCTAGTGTTAATTCCCCATTGTTGCCATTCCATAGCAACCCTGATGTTTATTCACCATTGTTACCATTTCATAGCAACCCCGCTGTTTATTCCACATTATTGTCATGCCAGAGCAACCCTGCTTTTAATTCTCCATTTTTATTATTCCATTGCTACCTTGTTTTTTTAATTCTCTATTGTTGCCATTTCAAAAGAACCTCGATTTTAATTTCCCTTTGTTTTTATTTTATTGCAACCCTGCTATTAATCCCCAATTGTTGTGCTAACCCAGCAACCCTGCCGTTTATTCTTCATTGTTGCAATCATATAGTAACTCTGCTTTTGAGCCCATTGTTGTCATTTATAGCAACCATGCTGTCAATTCCCAATTGTTGTCATTCCAATGCAACCCTGCTGTTAATTCAAAATTGTTGACATTCAACAGTAATCGGTTGTTAATACTCCATTTTTGTCAAACAATAGCAACCCTGTTTTTAATTACCCATTGTTTTCATTCCATAGGAACCCTGATATTATTTTACCATTGTTGTGACACACAAGCAACCCTGCTCTTGATTCCTCATTGTTGATATTTATGCATACCCCGCTCTTTTTCCCTCTATGTTGTCATTTAATTGCAACACTGCTGGGATTTATTTCCTATTGTTCTCATTTAATAGCAATTCAGATGTTAAATTCTAATTGTTTTCATTCCAAAGGAACCAGGCTGTTTATTCTCAATTGTTGTCATTCCATAGCTACCTTGCTGTTTATTCACCATTGTTTTATTCTATAGCAACCTTTTTGTTAATTCAGCATTGTTGTCATTAAATGGCAACTCAACAGTTAATTTTACTTTGTTGTCAACCATAGCAACCCTGCTGTCAATCCCATTGTTGTAATTCCATAAGGACACTACTATTTGTAACTCATTGTTGTCATTCCATAGCAAATTTGCTGTTAATTCTATTTGTTGTCATTCCATAGCAACCCTACTTTTAATTTCCTCTTTTGCATTCAGAGCAACCCTGGCTTTAATTTTCATTTGTTGTCATTTCATAACAACAATGGTGTAAATTTGCCTCGTTGTCATTTCATGGCAACCTTGCTGTTAATTTCCTAATGTATTCATATCCTAGCAACCCTGTTTCTAATTCCTTATTGTTGTAATTCCATTGTAACCCTGCCGTTATTTCATCATTGTTGTCATTTCATAAAAATCATGCTGTTGACTCCCAGTGTTTTCATTCCATAGAGACACTGCTGAAAATTCTTCTTTGTTGTCATCCCATAGTAACCCTCCTGTAGATTATTTTTTGTTTTCATTCCATAGTAACCCTGCAGTATATTCCAATTTGTTGTCATTCCAAAGCAACCCTGTTGTTGATTACCCATTGTTGTCATTCCAGAGCAATCTGCTGTTAATTCCATTTGTGGTTTATCCAGAGCAACTCTGCTGTTGATGCTCCATTATTGTCAATCCATATGAACCCTGCTGTTGATTCCCATTGTTGGAATTCCTTAGCAACCCTTCTGTTAATTCCATTTGTTGTCATTCAATAGCATTCCTGCTGTTACTTCCCATTGGTGACATTCCTTAACATCCCTGCTTTTATTTCCATTTGTTCTCATTTCATAGCGTTCCTGGTTATTCCCCATTGTTGTCAATCAATAGCAATTCTGCTGTAAATTCCCGTTTGCTAACATTCCATAGCAAACCTGCTGTTGATTTCCATTGTTGTATTTCTATAACAACCCTGCTGTAAATTCCCTTTTGTTTTCATTCCTTTGCAACCCTGCAGTTAATACCCTATTGTTGTCATTCCATAGCAGCACTGATGTAAATTTTCTATTGATGTCAATTCAAAGCAACCCTGTTTTTTATTCTCCATTGTGGCCATTCCATAGCAACCTTCTGTTTAGCCCAATGTTTTCATACCATAGCAACCCTGCTGTTATTTCTTCAGTGTTGAAATTCCATTGCAGCCATGCTGTTCATTCTTCATTTATGTCATTTCATAGCAACCCTTCTGTTAATTTTCTATTGTTTTCATTCCATAACAACCCTGCAGTAAATTCCTCTTTGTTGTCATTTCATTGCATCCCTGCTGTTAATTCTACATTGTTGTCATTCCGTAACAAACGTACTTTTAATCCCCTCGTATTGCTATTTCATAGGAATCCTGATGTTAATTTTCCAGTGTTGTCATTCCATTGCAACCCGGCTGTTAATTGCCATTGTGCAAATTCCTAAGAAACCCAGCTGATGAGCCCAATGTTGTCATTCGATAGCAACCCTGATATTAATACCCTATTGTTGTAATTTCATAGAAACCCTGCTCTATATTACATTTGATGTTATTTCATATTATCACTGCTGTTAATTCCTTTTGTTGACATTTTATAGAAACCTACTGTTAATTCTCTATTATTGCCATTTAATAAGAACCTTTCTGTTAATTCTCCATTTTTTCATTCTATATTAAACGTCCTTTTAATTCTTCATTGTTGTCATTCCATAGAAACCTTGCTGTTCATTCCCTATTGTTGTTATTCAATAGCAACCCTGCTGTTTATTCTCCTTTTTTTTTCATTTTATATTCGAGAGCAGATCAAAATGGCAATTTTACTTACATCTCAGACCGTGGCTCTTCGGTCTTGGATTACTTTGTGGTGACCCTCTTGCTTTTGGATCTAATTGAGAACTTCCAAGTTGAATGTTCTCCATATTCGGACCATCTCCCTATCACCTTGTCTACCCTTATAGTGCCCGGTTCTGATCGCAGAATTACCTCATTACAGTCGATGGTGAATTACTCGAGACATACAAAT
The DNA here is from genome assembly GCA_030710605.1 of Cordylochernes scorpioides. Taxonomy (NCBI): domain Eukaryota; kingdom Metazoa; phylum Arthropoda; class Arachnida; order Pseudoscorpiones; family Chernetidae; genus Cordylochernes; species Cordylochernes scorpioides. The sequence continues at coordinate 57,023,779 of CP092871.1, read as the reverse complement.
CCAACACTTTTAACAAGTTATAGATGGACACATGATAACTCACAGTTTTTCTCGCAGGCACTAAATGAAATACACCTGAATTGGAATCACTCAATAGATAGTACAATGAGGCTTTTAACCGATAAAATCATTGATACTATGGGCAAAGCGGGGATGCAGAGAGGATCCAAAACATTGAACCCAAATTCAAAGCCCTGGTTTGATCGAGAATGTTATCTAACAAAAAATAATACTAAATCCCATCTTAAAATCTACATGAAATCAAAAAAAGAAACAGACCGTGTTAACTATATTTCAAAAAAGAAATTCTATGCTGCATTAATTAGAGATAAAAAGAAAAATACTACCAATCATTGCATGTAAATTTATCAAGCAATACTCATGACTCTAAAAACTTTTGGAAAACAATAAGCATTTATAAAAAAAGAAGTTTCGATCAAGGAAACATATCGCTTCAAGAATGGCACCAATTTTACGACAAACTACTCTCATCCGAAACATCAACAGAATATATTCTTCCTATACTAAACACGCTTTCAGTGGATACAGGCTTATTGGCGGAAATTACAATGAAGGAGATAACAGAAGAAATCTCGCGTTTAAAGGACTGTAAAGCAGCTGGAATCGACGAGGTACCGAACGAAGCAATCAAGCTCCTTCCCCACAGTTACTTGCTGTTACTCAAGGATCTATACAACAGAATACTAAGATCAGCTGTATTCCCATCCTCCTTCTCGAAATCTATTATCCATCCGATTTTTAAAAATGGCGATTATGATAATCCATCCAACTACCGCGGAATCTCACTGCTGAGCAATTTCGCGAAACTATTTATAGCAATACTTAGGTCCCGCCTAGTCAAATGGATTGAAACTAATGATATTATCCCAGAGAATCAAGCGGGCTTTAGATCTGCTCACTCATGTCAAGATCATATTTTCATATTGACATCTGTAATCCAACTTGCCCTAAGGAAGAAAAGAGGTAAATGTTACTCCTTCTTCGTAGACTTAAAAAAAGCTTTTGACACGGTTCCTCACGTATTGCTATGGACAAAACTAGTCAAAATAGGACTGAATCACCGATTTGTCAACTTAATTAAATGTTATTATGAAGACATGACCGCTGCGGTTCGTTGGAACAATTCTATCACTGAATTCATTTAAATTCGTTCGGGGGTGCTCCAAGGTGACCCACTATCCCCATGCCTATTCCTGCTCTTTATTAATGATTTGATTAAAATTTTTGATGACTCGGGGTTGTCAGGAATATACTTACCCAATTTCGGAAACATACACCTCCTCCTATATGCCGACGATATTGTTTTGATAGGTGATTCTAAAATAAACCTTCAATTGAAAATCAATATACTGAAAACCTATCTAGAAACTAACCTACTAACTCTGAACGAAAACAAGTCAAGAATAATGATTTTCCGTAATGGAGGAAAGGTGGCGCGTTCAGAGAGATGGTATTGGGGTCAAAGTCCTTTAAGTGTTACATCAAAATATACGTACCTGGGCTACCCGCTCACCCCTTCGATTTCTTCCACTCAAGTTGCCTTAAATTATAGAGGCAGGACCATGGCCGCGATGGGTGCTGTGGGGGATATTATTCTGAAGTCCAAGCTCAAATCCTTCCTTGCAAGCATGAGATTGTTGGATTCTATGATCTTGACAGTCCTACTCTATGCGGCCCCAATCTGGGCACATGATCAAGCCTTAATCTTAGATAGAATCCAGGATACCTTTCTCAGACGTTTTCTGTGCCTTCCAAGCTATACTCAGGGCTATATTTTGAGGGCCGAAACAGGAAGAAACTCTCTTAAAATCACAGTGAAAAAACTAACTTTAAAATTCTGGACTAGAATTCTGAAAATGGACGGCAGCAGGCTACCTTCAATTTGTTTGGCACATTTGTGGGACATTTCAATTTCTTCAAAACAGAATATCGGACTGGTAAAAAGTATAACAGAGCTACTTAATAACACCGGCTTCTCATGGCTTGTTGGATGTACAGACTTCAATATTCTACAAAGATACATCCCCCTAATTATTAGAACGGCAACCGATCAGTCCTTGCAGCTGGATTATGTAAGAATAAGAAAATCAGTGCTCTACTCTCACTATAAATACTTTCATTCATCACCTACAATGGAATGCTATCTTAATGACAATATCCCCCTAACCTTAAAGAGAATCATTGCACAAGTAAGAAGCCTTTTTGCAGTACAGATAATTAATCATGTTGCACTTTGGAAAACTAAGACCATAAAATGCACCTTATGCAACGGTGAATTTAGTCTCGATTTTCCACACTACATGTTCTACTGTACGGCAATGGAAGAAGAGAGAGAGAAATTCTTCGTCAAGAGACCGGCTATAATAGCAATTCGCATTATGTTTTAATGGCAAAAGTCGTAAAATTCAGACCCTTTGCATTCGCTTTTTATAAATACTGGAAATCAGCTCAATCAAAATATTTAGCACAGACACCGGATCCAACTCGATAATTGGTCGAGGTCAATACCCAATATTTGTATATAACTATGATGCTAATTTGTTATTCATTTATTTTGTCCTACCGGGAGAATCCTGTATGGCACGTGTGCCTAATAAAGGCTTTTGTTATTGCTGATGTTTTCATTTTATATCAATCTTTTCATTTATTCTCCATTGTTGCCATTTAATAGCAACCCTGCTGTTAATTCCCCGTTTTGTCATTCCATAGCATCCCTGATTTTAATTATCCTTTATTGTCATTCCATTACAACCCTGCTGTTAATTCCCCAATTTTGTCATAACCTAGTAACCATGCTTTTAATTACACATTGTTTTCATTTCATAGCAACTCTTCTATTAATCGCCATTTTTGTCATTCCATAGTAACCGTGTTTCTAATTCCTAATTGTTGCCATTCCATAGCAATCCTGAGGTTAATTTTCCATTGTCGTTATTCCGAAAAAACCTTGCTGTAAATTCCTTTTGTTGTCATTCCATTGCAACCCTGCTATTAATTGCCATTGTTGTAAATACATATCGACCTGACTGTTAATTTCTTATTGTTTACATTCCATGGCAACACTACTGTAAAATATCCAATATTTTTAATCCACATAGTAACCCTGTTGTTTTTTCCCCATTGTGAAAATTCCTAAGAAACCCTGCTGTATATACCCCATTGTTGTCATTCCATATCAACCCTGCTTTTAAATCCCCATTGTTATCATTCCCTAGCAACCCTGCTGTTAATGGCCATTTTTGTCATTATATGTCAACCTTGTTGTTAATTTACATTGTTGTCATTCCTTAGCAAACCTGCTATTAATTCCCCATTGTTGTCATTCCATAGCAATCCTGAAGTTAATTTTTCATATTTGTCAATCCATAACAACCCTGCTTTAAATTCCCCTTTAGTGCTATTTCATTAAACTCTGCTGTTAATTCCCCATTTTGAAATTTCCCAGAAATCCTGCTATTAATTCCTCCTTGTTGTCATCCCCCCCATAGCAACCCTTCTGTTTATTCTCTAGTATTGTCATTCCTTAACAACCCTGATGTTAATTCTCCATTGTTGTCATTCCATATTAACCCTCCTGCTAATTCTCCATTTTTGTTATTCCATAGCAACCCTGCTGTTAATTACTTATTAAGGCCAATCGATAGCAACCCTGCTGTTATTTCCCATTGTTAACATTTTTTAGTAATCCTGCTGCTTATTACCCGTTGTGGCATTCAATAACAACCCTGCTGTCAAATCCCCATTGTTGTTATTCGGTATCTCAACCCTGTTTCTAATTCTCCATTTATTTAATTTCCTAGCAACCCTGCTGGTAATCACCATTGTTGTCATTTCTTAGCAACCGTGATTTTAACCCCCCATTGTTGCCATTCCGGAGCAATCCTGATGTTAATTTTCAATTGTCATTCCATATCAACCCGACTGTTAATTGCCCATTGTCGTCATTCCATGTCAACACTGCTGTAAATTATCCATTATTTCCAATCCATAGCAACCCCGTTGTAATTTCCCATTGTGCAAATACATAAAAAAAACCGGCTGTTGATCCCAATGTTGTCATTCGATAGCAACCCTGCTTTTAATTTCCTACTTTTGTCATTTCATAATAATCCTGCTGCTATTTTTACATTGTTGTAATTCCATAGCACCCCGCTGTAATTTATTTTTGTTGTGATTACATATTAACCCTGTTATTAAATCCCTTTGTCGTCATTTCATTGCAACCCTGTTGTTATTTTTCCATTGTTGTCATTCCATATTAACCCTCCTGCTAATTCTCCATTTTTGTCATTCCATAGCTACCCTGCTGTTAATTACTTATTAAGGTCAATCCATAGCAACCATGCTGTTATTTCCCATTGTTAACATTTTTTAGTAATACTGCTGCTTATTACCCATTGCACATTCAATAACTACCCTGCTGTGAAATCCCCATTGTTGTTATTCCGTATCTCAACCCTGTTTCTAATTCTCCATTTATTTAATTTCCTAGCAACCCTGCTGGTAATCACCATTGTTGTCATTTCATAGCAACCGTGCTTTTAACCCCCATTGTTGCCATTCCGGAGCAATCCTGATGTTAATTTTCCATTGTTGTCATTCTATAACAACCCTGCTGTAAATTCCCCTTTGTTGTCATTTCATATCAACCCGACTGTTAATTTCCAATTGTCGTCATTCCATGTCAACACTGCTGTAAATTGTTCATTATTTCCAATCCATAGCAACCCCGTTGTAATTCCCCATTGTGCAAATACATAACAAACCCTGCTGTTGATCCCAATGTTGTCATTCGATAGAAACCCTGCTCCTAATTTCCTTTGGTTGTCATTTCATAATAATCCTGCTGCTATTTTTCCATTGTTGTCATTCCATAGCAACCCTGCTGTTAATTCCCATTGTTTTCATTCGATATTAACCGTCCTTTTAATTCCCCATTGTTGTCATTCAATAGCAACCCTGCTGTTTATTCTCCGTTTTATCATTTTATATCAATTTTTTTATTTATTCTCCATTGTTGTCATTCCATAGCAACCCTGCTGTTAATTTTACCATTTCAGTCATTCCATAGCAACCCTACTTTTAATTCCCCGTTTTGTCATTCCATTACAACCCTGCTGTTAATTCCCCAATTTTGTCATAACCTAGTAACCCTGCTTTTAATTCCACATTATTTTCATTTCATAGCAACCCTTCTGTTAATCACTATATTGTCATTCCGTAGCAACCGTGTTTCTAATTCCTAATTGTTGCCATTTCATAGCAATCCTGAGGTTAATTTTCCATTGTCGTTATTCCGAAAAAACCGTGCTGTTAATTCCCTTTGTTGTCATTCCATTCCAACCCTGCTATTATTTGCCGTTGTTGTAAATCCGTATCGACCTGACTGTTAATTTCCCATTGTTTACATTCCATGGCAACACTACTGTGATATCTCCAAATTTTTCAATCCCTAGCAACCCTGTTGTTTTTTTCCCCATTGTGAAAATTCCTAAGAAACCTGCTGTATATAGCCCATTGTTGTCATTCCATATCAACCCTACTTTTAAATCCCCATTGTTATCATTTTCTAGCAACCCTGCTGTTAATAGCCATTTTGTCATTATATGTCAACCTTGTTGTTAATTTACATTGTTGTCATTCCATATCAAACCTGCTATTAATTCCCCATTGTTGTCATTCCATATCAAACCTGCTATTAATTCCCCATTGTTGTCATTCCATAGCAATCCTGATGTTAATTTTTCATATTTGTAATTCCATAAAAACCCTGCTTCAAATTCCCCTCTAGTGCTGTTTCATTAAACTCTGCTGCAAATTCCCCATGTTGAAATATCCCAGGAATCCTACTATTAATTCCTCCTTGTGGTCATCCCCCCCCATAGCAACTCTGCTGTTTATTCTCTATTATTGTCATTCCATAGCAACCCTGATGTTAATTCTCCATTGTTGTCATTCCATATTAACCCTCCTGCTAAATCTCCATTTTTGTCATTCCATAGCGACCCTGCTGTTAATTACTTTTTAAGGCCAATCCATAGCAACACTGCTGTTATTTCCCATTGTTAACATTTTTTAGTAATCCTGCTGCTTATTTTCCGTTGCGGCATTCAATAACAATCCTGCTGTCAAATCCCCATTGTTGTTATTCGGTATCTCAACCCTGTTTCTAATTCTCCACTTATTTCATTTCCTAGCTACCCTGCTGTTACTCACCATTGTTGTCATTTCATAGGAACCGTGCTTTTAACGCCCATTGTTGCCATTCCAGAGCAATCCTGATGTTAATGATCCATTGTTGTCATTCTATAACAACCCTGCTGTAAATTCCCCTTTGTTGTCATTCCATATCAACCCGACTGTTAATTTCCAATTGTCGTCATTCCACGTCAACACTGCTGTAAATTATCCATTATTTCCAATCCATAGCAACCCCGTTGTAATTCCCCATTGTGCAAATACATATCAAACCCTGCTGTTGATCCCAATGTTGTCATTCGATAGCAACCCTGCTCTTAATTCCCTATTGTCGTCATTTCATAATAATCCCTTGCTATTTTTACATTTTTGTAAATCCATAGCAACCCCGCTGTAATTTTTATTCGTTGTTTTTCCATATTAACACTGTTGTTAAATCCCTTTGTCGTCATTTCATTGCAACCCTGCTGTTATTTTTCCATTGTTGTTATTCCATAGCAACCCTGCTGTTAATTCCCATTGTTGTCATTCCATAGCAACCCTGCTGTTAATTCCTTTTTTTTTCATCCCATAGTAACTCTGCTGTAAATTTCACTTTGTTGTCATTCCAGAGAAACTCTATTGTTAATTCCCCATTATTGTCATTGCATAGCAATCCTGCTCTTAATCCCATTTGTTATTTTTCCAGAGCAAATCTGCTGTTAATTCTTCATTATTGAGATTTCATAAAAACCCTTTTGTTAAATTTTAATTGTTTTCGTCCCATAACGACCCTGCTTCTAATTTTATTTGTTTTCATTTCATGTCAATCCTCCTGTTTACAAGGTGTGTCCAATAAATAATGAAACTGGTCAAAAATAAAGAAAAAATAGAATGATTAAAAAAATTTATTAGTATTTTTCAAAATAGTCCCCTCCCGTATCTTTACATAATTTCCATCTCTTCTTCCATGATTTAAAACATTCAGAAAAGGCATCTTTCGGGATGTTCTTCAAGACCTTTTTCGAATCCGTTATGATGGACTCTCTAGTGTCAAATATCCTTCCTTTCACAGCCATTTTGAGTTTTGGAAAGAGAAAAAAAATCATTTGGAGCTAGGTCTGGGGAATAGGGAGGTTGTGTGTGTTGAAGTATTTGGATGCCGTGTTTAGCCAAATAAGTCAGTACAAATGTAGCGGTGCGTGGTGGTGCATTCTCATGATGGATATTCCAATTTTTGGAAATCCACATTTCACTTCTTTTCAGACGAATTGATTCACGTACACGTCTCATAATGTTTAAAGAAGACTCCTTATTGATTGTTTGACCTTCCTCTAGATTTTCATAATGCACACTTCCCTTTATGTCAAAGAACGTGGCCAATAAGACTTTGTTTTTTTGACTTGCAAAGTCGGAATTTCTTCGTTGTATATCCCATCGTTGTCATTCCATAGCAACCTGCTGTTAATTCCCATTGCTCTCATTTCATATCAACCCTGCTTTTAAATCCCCATTGTTGCCAGTCAATAGAAATCCTGATGTTAATTCTCCCCTCTTGTCAATCCATAGCAACCTGCTGTTGAGCCCATTGTTGTCATTCCATAGCAACCCTGCTGTTGAGCCCATTGTTATCATTCCATAGCAACCCTGCTGTAAATTCCATTTGTTGTCATTCCATAGCAACCCTGCTGTTAAATCCTAATTGTTTTTACTCTATAGCAACCCTTCTGACGGTCTCACAGCAGTGTAATGGACTCGGGTTAGTGACCCAAAACCCGGAGGTTTCGGGGTATGGCCATCCGGTGGCATGTACGCACCAAAGCTGGTGTTGTGTCGCCGACCCGAGTTTGTTAGTTTGTAGAGACGGTCAATAGATGGCGCATGATTTTTTTGGCGCTCCTCTCTAGACCTCACATTAATACATTCCTGCAAGTGAACGCATTATTGGAAAACTAAAACGGTTGATTTTAATTTATCAAACAATGCATTTTTAATAAAGAATCTATGCATTTTTATAACCCATGTAATCCATTGTTCAGAAAAATGAAAATAAATTTTGGTCTGAAATTAGGTCCATCTTTACAATCAAAAACCATTTTAAATAGATATAAACAACGTTAAGTTATCTTTTCCAGAGTATTCTGAAAAGCAAGGCGATAAAATATTGCGATGCAGTGACATATTCTCTGATTTTAACTTGCGCATGGAGGCGATCACCAAAATGACGAATTTATTGAATTTTAACAAGCAGAAATTACCTTAAAAAAACACGTTATAGAATATGGAAAAATTGTACAAAGGTGAAATTTTGCAGCAATCAGGTTGATAAGGAAAAAATATCTATTGATTGTGTGTGTGTGCAACTGAAAGTTGCTGATAGCTTGAGTCAACAACAACAACAACAAAAAGCCTTTATTAAGGGTCACTGACCCTATACAGGATTCACCAGAGGTATGCATAAGAAAAAAGCAGTGAGACAAAGGAAACAGCAATATAAACAGAAGGAAAAAAAAAGAAAGAGAAAGAGGGAAGCAAGAAAAACAACACAAAAAGAGTAGCAGTAAGAAAGTGAGGAGTGAGTGTCACTTGGCCTTCTGAGATATGGACTTGTGGAAACCATAAAACGCCGTAGCAATATACTTATTCTGGGTCATATTGTCAATTATTGATGGGAGTGAAGCACAGAGTTGCCCAGTTTTGAGCATAAGGGTTCTTCTTTCTTCTTTCAGAGCAGAGCAATCAAAAATATAGTGGGTGATTTCGTTTTTTAGTTTTGAATTACAGAAGGTACAAATCGGGTCCTCGCCGCAGAGCATCTTGGTGTGGTTTTCTCTAAAAAAAACTTGAAAGTATTCTAACTTGTATAAGTAGTCTCACAACCGGGAAAGGAAAATCCCCTAAAAGGTATCCCTCCGTCATGAAAGATATGTGAATGTCTTTGTAGTGAGAGTATAGCTTAGATTTATCCATTCTTGTAAGGTCGTTTTGTATAGATTGGTCTGCCGCTGTTTTTAAGAGCCCTGTAATCGCGCTCCTCAGCGTTTCAGGATCATCACAGGAAACAAGTGCAGGGGATCCATTATTGTTAAGCAGATTGGTGAGCTTTTTAATGAAACCGATGGGTGTGCCCAAAGCATTAGACAGTTCCCGTGTTCTATTAAAAGCTTGAGTCATCTATAGGAAAATATTAACTAATCGTTGATTTTTAATTATTCTATAAAATCGGCAAAAAAAACCTTTTCTCAATTAATCAAGAGAAGCTAAGCACGAACGAAGTGTTAACCCTGATCAACATGAAACAGACTGTACCTCAATGACCAAAAGAGCTGGTCCTTGAGGCTTCCTTACAAATCAAAGAATGGGTATTTTAAATCCTAAGTGCGTGATAATATAATATTCTTTGTTAATTATAAGCTTTTTAAAATAATTACAAATCTAGGGTTTCAATATTTTTCATTTTAAGACGCAGCAATAATACAAAAACAGCATTTAAATTTCTTTAGATAAATTTGAAAATGGAACAGCGCCCTATTTTTGTTTTCTGTGTAGGGGGAGCAAAAGAAACTGACGAATATCTGGTAAATCATAATGTGAGCCAGTGTGTCATGATCAAAACCTGGGTTTGTGATATTAGAAATCGCCAGGAAGAAGCCAATGCTATAGGACGTCCAGAAACAGTCGAGCTTCAAGAATATTTTATCCAGTGAGTCTCTGAAATTGTGTTCAAAGATCGAAGAAGAATCTGGAAAGGGTAAATCCTCATTACACCGTATTTTGACAAACCATCTTGTAAAAATAAAATGTTCTACTAAAAATGACAATTCCCATTCTCATGTGGCTTTGTCGGTAAACGGGCATCTGGACAGTCGTATCACATCCTCCTTATTCACCTGACTTATCGCCATACGATGACTACTTGTTGAATTGAAAACAAAACTATTAAGTAAGGAGTAGAATATATAAGCTCTGACTGGAAGCTTCATTTGAAGAGGAAGGGGCTAAAGTTGGCCGAGGGATATGTTTCACTCTCCCACTAGAAGATGGGAAGGATGTAAATAGATATTAATTCCCTGTGCTCAATTACATAAACCGAAGATCTATCAGGAAATAAGTTTCTCTTTATCAGTTTTATTACTTGAACTCAAGCTTTCGGGGGATTATCAGCCCTTCGACGGGAGTAACACAATAACTAAATAAACTCCGACGTGTAGGATATATGATTATAATTATTTACATATATTAACTATACATTTAATATTAAGAAAATTTACAGATTTGCAGTTTTATATTAGGGAATTAAAAAAAAGGTTTGCTATATATACCTATTGGAAATATACAGGTGGAAATATTATCGAAAGACATAAAACAACACATCAATAAACACATGAACTGCTATATTATAGAAGAATGTATAAATATATGGGATTGTATTTAACTATATTGTGACTCATATGTTTCTAGAAATTCAATGCATCGGTTCATGATTTGGTGCTGTTTGAATATCAAGGATTCTATTAGAAATCTTTGGTATTTACTATGGATATTGTCATAATAAACAATAGATTGCGATAAGTTGAAAGTGTGGCCTGTTTATTTTATGTGTTGAACTATTAAATATTTTGGGTCGCTCTCTCTCTCTCTCGGCCGTGCGGCCACGCGGCGCGCGAGCTCCGCGTTTTCGAGAGATTGAGATGGAGGCGATGGAGATTTCCAATATGTTTTCTAGACTGGCGGAGAGCCAGGATGATGTCAAGGATGATGGTGGAACTCCCACCCAGAAAAAAACCTACCAATGCCGAGAAATCGGCGGAAGAAGTTTCTAAGCTTGATTTGAAAAATACATTTTTAATCAAGCAAACAAACGGCGACTATGTAAATCAGGCCGCGGAAAAAAAAACAAGCCTATGCAAATTGGGCGGAAAGAGTGGAAGCTTCGGAGAAGCAATCTGCTTTGGAATCGGATTGGAAATTTCCTAAATCCAACAAAAGAAAAGGCCAGGAATCTCCGACCCAGCCAACAAAAATGGCTAAGGCTGAAGCCATCGCAGCCAGGCCATCACTACAACCGAGGCAGGAAAGAAAATATACTGTCACGCAAATTAAAAGTAGCAGACAGCAACAAGAACTAGCTAAAGCGAGGTCGGCAGCGGCAACATTTGATCAGGGTTGCTTCTTCGAATGGTGCCCGGACTTCCACCAAGTCCAGTACATGAAAGCGCTGGAACAGATGATGGGAAAATCTTCAGTTTACCAGCTCATGAAGATGTCCGGCCATGTTCTGGTGACACTTTCCAGCACTGAGAAGGTCGAACGCCTAATCGAGGAGGGCCTTACCATCGGCAGCACACTCCTAAGAGCCATCCCTTACAGGAAGAAGGCCGAAAAGATCACTATAGGCAACCTTCCTATCGCCGTAAAAGATGAGGACATCGTTGCGGCGCTAAGGCCTTACTGCAAAGTGGCCTCGATGGCCTACGAAGTAGTAACCTGCGAAGGTTACACCTGGACCACGGGCAGCAGGGAAGCCTTCGTCCTTCTGAACGAAGGACGGAAACTCCACCAACTCCCTGCCAAACTGGTGATTATCTCCAAGGGAGAATCCACACCCGCCTACATCACCTACGGCGTAAGGTGTAGCAAATGTCACCGCCAGGGACATCGGCGAGCCACCTGCCCCTTGGGAACCCCCCAGAGTCGTCCAGCTCATCTTCAGGACAACCAGAATGGACTGCTGTCGACAATTCTATCCTCCCAGCCCAAGTCCTTGCAAAAATCCGCAGCGCCTACATCGGCTGCACTGGGTCCTGACACCACTAGGCAGACCCCTTCGGGACCTTCCAGCCCTGCCACATCATTGCCTGTGGCGAACCTTTCTAACCCTCCCCAGGTGACTCCGGTCACTGAACCTTCTGCTTCAGCGCCCAACGCCAACCGGTTGACGCCACTACAACTGCCTTCTTCGGCCTCAAGTCAGAAGAGCAGCGTAAACACCCCTGCTCCTGCTCCCACCATCACTACAGCTGCACCTCCACCTGCAGCATCCGACCACCCTGCGCCAGAGGCTGCCCCGGTGCAGATGACCCTCACACCAACAGCCCATAAGGACAAAACTCCCGAGCCTGCACCCTCCACCAGCATTCCGGAATCTTCCAATGCCCAAACTGAAAGGCCTCCTCGGTACGCTGAGGATCTGGTCGAAGAGCTTCTTTATAAACTGAACTCTCGCTCAGTCCTGCGTCCCTTGTACATTCAAACAGAGATGGTAGCACGGGCGGTTTTTTACAGCCAAGAAAAGGAGGAAGTCCTGGTCAGCCTTACGCCCGATGAAAGGAACATTCTTGCGGAGCTCCTCGGCCGTGCAATAGCGAGTAGTGGGGACAGTGACCACTACATAACCCAGAAGCTATCCGAGTTCAAGGTGGCTTGTAAGGCTCAATTCCAGACGTCCTTTCATTGAGGATTCTGTCTGATGTATATATATTTAATTTTTATGTTTTTTTAATTTTTGTTAATTTTTTGATTTGTGCGGACTGTGCACTTTACCTGTATTGACAAGATGTCAATAAATTATGTGAATTGTCATTGTCTCTCTCTCTATTGTTAATATTCCTATTATGTTCTGCTATTTATTATTGACTTCCCCCAGTCTCCCCTACATATTGAATGTAATTCTACTGTCCTATAAGCTTATGTCCATAATTATCTTGAAAACCATTTCTGAGATTCCACCCTTCAGTGCTGCGTATATAAGCAGAATCGTCCAATACAGTATTAGAACTCGGAGAAGCGGTCTGGTAGATTAAATTGGCGAAACCGCTGGGAGGGTTCACCACTGATGAGCCAAGCCCTCCCAATATATATTTTTCATCGCAGTAAGGACAGTAGAAGTTTGTATTGTGTATAAAAGAAACATTCGCGCTTTTAAATCTTTTCATTTTATATTTATAGAACTACAGTTATTACATGATAGATGGCTTCTTTTCTATTGAATGGTATATTGTATTGATTCTTTGTTAATGGGTTTCTAATCATAATACCTGTTTGGTTAAAATCATTATTATTATTGTTATTTTATTATTTATTTATTGATTATTAGTTTTTATGTTGGTTTATTTTTTTTTTCAATTCGGCAACAATGAGTTGTTATTTTTTTTTTGGTTTTGTAAATTAAAAATAGTATTCAGAGGTATGTAAAAATTCTAAATTCTTTTGTTTTGTTGTTTGTAGTGAATTAAAAAATCTCTAAACTATAATTTAAGTCAATTCTTTGTTTTATTCTAAAACTCTCTGTTCTCTCTTGGAAACCTGATATATAAATAATTTTTTTTTAAATTGACAACTCCTGGAGAAGAAGAACTCAAGCTCAGCGAAACACTTTAACTTATAAGATTTAAGTTAGGTATATTCGCGAACAATACCTAAATTGGGAGAATTATTATACAAGTTGTACTTAGTTTGTACATAGTTTTTGTACATAGTACTTTCACATAGGTCTTTCAATATATCTTATAATTTCCAAGTAATCTAACTATAAATACTGATTGATAGGAACATGGGATGATGCATATTGCCTTATGAAATTTCTGTGTTTTGGACTATTGAATTAATTCCTTTTTTTTAAAAGAATGATGAAAATGTGATAAGATAAAAAGGGATTCTGAGTAACCTGATACTAATAAGTTTTTAATAATGTTTTGTTTTTCTTCTCTTTTTAATTTATATAAGGAACATTGTGTGGGTATTTTTTTTAGATAAGGTTTTGATGGTATTGATCCTTTGGCTTAGGGACGACAGTATGAAGAATGTTTTATGTAATTTCGTATGAAGGATGGCTTACAATATACCGTTGGGTGAAAGAATAGTACAAATGTGATATTGTACTGGGATAAGGTGCATAAATTGAGAAAAAATAATGAAAATAAAAGAATAATTTCAAGCACAACTGTATATTAAGAAAAAGGCATCTCCTTATCGTGCAACTGAAAGTTTCAGTTATTTGGACATCTAAAAGGGGAAGGAAACCATTATTTTTTCAACTGTTGAAATAATGGTTGTATGGTAATCATTAAAGAGAGGAGGGTAGGATATGAGTAAGCTGGTTGTATGCTCAAATGTACAATATATATATTATCATTATATATAATTATATCATCATGGTATAGAGAGGTAATCCATATGTATCTATAGTACGTATAACTATTTCAGCTATATACTATAGTATCAATGGTGAATTATGTTGAAAGATATGCTTTTGCCTGAAAAGATGAATTTTTATTTGAATGTGTTTTTTTCCCGATGTTTTATAACAACAACAAAAAGCTTTATTATGACCTTTTTAGTCTTACACAGATTCTCCGAACAGAAATGTAGGGGTCATTCAGAAAAACAGTAATAATACCAGTACTAAAAAATCATTGTTATTATTATAATTTTAAAGATAATCACATATAATGGTAAATATGAAATTAATATACAGGAAAACTTAATTAATACAATCTAGCTAATATATAGATTAGTCTTTGTTCAAATCTAACAAAAGTTGTACAGCTACCACTTGAGATATTGGACATTGACCCCGAATTAGATTGTGAAATATCTCTAACTGAGGTCACCACGGAAATTTCCAAATTGGGTAAAAATAAGGCTACAGGACTTGATGAAATATCTAACGAAGCGATTAAATATTTATTAGAAAAACATACAATTTATCTCAGGAACTTATTTAATAAAATCTTAGGGACATCCCAAGTTCCAAAACAATGGACAAAGACGATAATCCACCCAATATTTAAAAATGGAGATCCGGACAACCCGTCAAATTACAGATGAATATCCCTGATTTCTAACCTATCGAAATTATTTACATCTATCTCGAAGACAATATTGAATGATTGGATGGAGAGAAAGTCAATTTTGGCAGAAAATCAGGCTGGTTTTAGAAAAGGCTACTCTTGTCAGGACCACATTTTCACGCTCGTATCATTAATTCAAATGACCCTTAGCCGTTGAAGGGGAAAGTTATATGCCTTCTTCATTGACC
The DNA here is from genome assembly GCA_030710605.1 of Cordylochernes scorpioides. Taxonomy (NCBI): domain Eukaryota; kingdom Metazoa; phylum Arthropoda; class Arachnida; order Pseudoscorpiones; family Chernetidae; genus Cordylochernes; species Cordylochernes scorpioides. The sequence continues at coordinate 57,008,541 of CP092871.1, read as the reverse complement.
TAAGGAAGGCCTTTGATACTGTGCCGCACCATCTACTTTGGAAAAAAATATCATTAAATGGTCTGAGCTGTCGATTTATTAAACTAATTAAGAACTATTATACCCAAATGACGGCAACAGTCAGATGGCGGGGTTCCTTCACGGAGGCTATCAAAATACAAGCGGGAGTATTGCAGGGGGAGCCGTTGTCACCTTATTTATTCATTCTCTTCCTAAACGATCTGGTACCCCTGTTCGATGAATCAGAATTGCCAGGCATAAATCTTGAGAATTATGGAACTATACACCTTTTACTGTATGCAGACGACATAGTGATCTTAGGAGAATCGAAAATAAATTTGCAATTGAAGATTAACTTACTTAAAAAGTACTTAGAAGAGAACTGCCTAACGTTAAACCAAAATAAATCTAAAATAATGGTGTTTAGAAACGGTGGAAGAACAGCTCGTTCCGAGACATGGTTTTGGGGTCAGCAGCCCCTGACAATAGTAGCTAAGTATACATATCTGGGTTACCCTCTGACTACAAAAATCTCGACCCAATATGCTTCCCAATACTTTAGAAACAAAGCACTGAATGCAATTAATGCACTTTGGAGAATCCTTATAAAGGCGCGAATAAAGCCCTTTACCTCAGTGATGAAACTTCTTGACACTATTGTTCTTCCTACGTTACTATATGCGGCACCAATGTGGGCAATTAACCAGCTGATGACAGTCAATAATACCCAAGATGCATTTCTTCGTCGTCTCTTAGACTTACCAAACTTCACACCAGGATATATCCTCAGAAGAGAATGTGGAAGAATATCAACTGAACTTAATGCTGTAAAACTCACATTAAAGTTTTGGGTCAGGATTTTAAAAATGGAGACGAGCAGATTACCACATGCTTGCTTAAACTATCTCTGGAAAGTCACCGCGAAAAAGGAAATAGAAAACAGTTTTACTCAAATTTAATAAAAATTCTAGACTCTAAGGGATATTGTAGAAATTAAACTCTTAAAATCACGATCATTAAAACAATAATAAACATTAAGAGGAGCTTCTTGTGTAAATTTCTTTATTACCGCAAGCTTTCGAACAAAACGTTCTTCAACGGGCGTGGATAGTAAAAACGTACTAACATGCTATTAGAGGAGAAGAACTAATATATATGTGATGATTTAAGACCATGGAATTGTTGTAAATAGTCTAGATATCCACTACCACATGTTCCACCCCATGACTGTATATAACTTCTTATGTACTGCACATAGAAAACCTCAACTAACATCAATCTGTACCGCGTAAGGATCTAATAAAGTATTGCAACTGCACAGATAGAAGGAATGGAGAGAGACAGGAGAAAGTTAAGGTTAAAACAAATCAGGCTTAGAGGATCGTAGAAGTCAAACCTAAGAGGTAGGCCTAGAAGAGAACATAATTATTAATAACGCCACAGTTAACCTTCTGACCCCGGACACCCTGCGAGCTAAGTTTAAACCAATATTTCCGGACAAGACAGGACGTATCTTGTGACCAGAAGTTATAAAAGTTTGAGAGACGCCCAATTTCCGGAACAAGACCGGACGTATTTCTTCCGTCAAAGAGATAAGCCCGGCCCAATCAGAAGACAATACCTAAGTAGGTCAACCAATAGCCCACTACCACGTGAAAAAGTCCCACCAATTAGGAAAGAATCACCTAAATAGGTCAGCCAATTAGAAAGCAGCAAGGTCGTGGTGTTAAATCGAGGCCCTAGAATTGCCAGTCTTCGCTTGGATTCCAACGGTAACACTTGCTCTTAAGATCTCTCTCTCTCTCCTCATCCCATTCCTTCTTGACGTCAGACGCTTCTTAGTGGAATCTCTGTTTGTTTATTTCACCTTTGGCCCAGCTGTGTCGCCTTCCACCACGACTGCACGGTAGAGTTGACATCGAGGTTCGTCTAGCATCAGGTAACACTGGTCCCAGAGGTCCCAAGATATCACAGACTCCCCCGTAACGAAGAGTCGACAGGATAGTGGACGCCAAGGTACAAGTAAGCAAATAGACCACTGTCTGTACAGAAAGATGGAACAGGGAAGAGAGGAGAATCCCAAGGAACCAATGGAGTCCGATCCCGACTCCGAAAGTGGCGGAAGCACCACTTTTCCAAAGAAAGAAAACGAAAACACTCTCGGTAGAACGGAGGAAATCGCCCCCGGCCAGGAAGACGTCACACCCCCGCCGCCGGTGTCAGATGTCCTGGGGAGTTTAGCCAGGACGATATATCAGCTCTCCTCGGCGACAGGACTATCGCGGGATGTGGAGCTATCGCGTTACGATGGTTCGTACGAGGCGCAGAGCTTCTTCGACAACTACGACGCCCAAGCTGATCTGGCCCAACTACACTACACCGACAGACTGAGAAGGCTTCCCAACCTCCTACAAGGTAAGGCCCTGCACTACTTCCGCAGCCTAAAATTAGACAAATTATATTACGTTGACGCAAGGCAGGCCCTGATAGACCTCTTTCCTGAAACCACAAACGCGTCATTTGCCCAATTCTTGGCCATTAAGTTGACAGATCGCTCCTCGTTAGAGGAATATTATCAAAAAAAGACGGTGTGTGGCCTACAGCTGAACCTTCCCCACAAAATCCTTTTAGAATCCCTGACTGATGGGTTACCCGTCGCTGATCAGCGCATTGTCGCTGCCGTGCAACCGAACACCCTCCAAGCGTGGTATAGTGTAGTATCGCGCGTAAGAGGAACCCACAGTGCGTCGCAAGTGTGCCAACAGACGATCAGAACAACGCCCAACCCTTCCTTCGCACCGTCACCGAGGTACAGTGCTCCGCGACCATGGTCAGCGCGACCCAACTACTCTGCCAATCCACCCCCTTCATCCTGCAGGTATTGTGGCGCCATGCACTGGCACGCCCAGTGCCCCAAACGGCCTGCACAGAGCCGTCCAAGACCTGTGTACCGAGCCACAACTTATCCGCAGCACGACAGAACTGTGTTGTCCTCTCCCGCACCCTTCCAAGTTAACAACACGCGAGCGCATGTTACCCGCTCCCCTGATCCTCTCTACACCACGAGCCCAGCGCAAGCAGTGAACCCTAGCTGTCCCATGGGTACCTCGACCACGGCACCAAAACAGGCCTGTTCCGACGCCCAAGACAGCACAACAGTAGGTTCCTCCTCACATAACTTTCGTTGAACAATTGCTCGTTCGAGCTGAACTGCCCAATAATGTAAACCTTCCTCTACTACTTGATACAGGAGCATCTATCGATATAATTAGTCGGAATACTTTTAAAATAATAGAAACCAATTTGCAAAAGAAAATACCTGTTCACCCATTTAACTTAACTATTAATGCCATAGCTAACAATATTTTCACCATAGGTTATATCTTTTTAAACGTAAAAATAGGTAACATAACGCAGAACCTAAAATTCCATATTATAGATGCCCCCTTGCCTTTTGGCATATTATCCCTTAACTCCATAAAAAGATTTCTACTAATTATAAACTGTCCTCAGCTACTCCTGTATCAAGATAATGTACCTCTACCAACTACCTTATACAAATTCACCTCGTGCAAGCAACACGTGTCCCATGGACAGGTTAATACAACTGTCCCATTTTCTAAATCTTCCCCTCCTGGAACGGGTTGCTCACACGTGGTGAACTCCAACACTCTTATTTGGCCTCAATGTAATGTTCCTGATCCTATTTTCAACGCCTCTATGTCCTCCTCTTGCATATCTTTGGACACAAGTAACCTAGGTCACTGTCCCTATAATTTACACAAGGTACTGCATCAATTTACACCCGTTTTCGCCGCCAATAAATACGACGTCCCTAAGCTTAAAATACCTCCCGTAAAAATCAATACTACTTCGGACAAGGTAATTGCCTTACGTCCTTATCGCGTACCCCTAAATGACCAACTTGAAATACAAACACAAATCGAACACATGCTTGAACACGGTATAATTACAACCTCAGTATCTCCCTATGCCAGTCCTATTACGCTTGTCACCAAACGTGACAAATCAAAACGCTTTTGTGTTGACTATCGTAGGATTAATGAAATCATTGCACCAGACGTCCATCCTCTCCCCTTGATAGAGAATATACTCGACAAACTCTCACGCGCCAAATACTTCTCCTCAGCCGACATATCTTCTGCCTACTGGCAGGTCGAAATAGATCCCAGTTCCCGTCACCTTTTAGCTTTCGTGACATTAGACGGGCAATACGAATTTTGTAGGCTTCCTTTTGGGATGCGCAACTCACCACAGATTTTTGAACGTGCAATAAACCAAATATTCCAAAAATATAAGTTAAACTTCATAGCCCACTATTTCGATGATTTTATTATCTTTTCGGATACCTTAGAAGAGCATATTCAACACGTAGAAAAATTCCTGGAGATCTGCCAACAGGAAAATATTAAACTAAACTATAAAAAATGCGAATTTTTGAAGACATCAATAGAATTTCTAGGATACACTGTTAAGAACGGAACTTACACACCGCAGACCCGTAACCTCGATATTATTAACGCTATCAAACCTCCCTTCAACCAAAAAACATTACAGTCCTTTTTAGGAGCCGTCAACGTATATAACAAGTTTATACCAAATTATGCCCGTCTCAGAACCCCACTCAACAATTTACTTAAAAAGGACACTAAATGGCAATGGGACGACAAATGTCAACAGGCATTCACGGCTCTCAAGGAGAGCTTAACACGTAAGCCCGTATTACATCTGTATCAGGATGGCTTACCCTGCCGCTTGTACTGTGACGCCTCCACCCAGGGAATCGCAGGAATTCTCAAACAAGTACATCCGGATGGAAAAGTTCATCCCACACAGTATTACAGTAGAGCATTACGCCCTCACGAACGCAACTATACCATTTCAGAGTTAGAATGCTTAGCGATCGTAGAAAGCATCGAAAAATTCCGCATCTATCTATCCGGTACCAAATTCACTGTCTACTCCGACCACCAAGCCCTACAATGGCTTAAAACTATTAAAAACCCGTCAGGACGACTTTTTAGGTGGAGTTTAAGACTATCCACTTACGACTATGAAATACAGTACCTCAAGGGAACCCAGCAACACGAGGCCGATTTGCTTTCTCGCAATCCATTTTGTGGATTTATCAGTGCCCGTACTATTAAGAAACACCAACCGAATATCACAGATACCAGTGTCGCTGTAGACGTCAACGGTCTACACACCATACGGCGTAAAGGTGTAAATCGAATAATAATACCCGAAGCTCTTCAACACTCACTTATGAACCAGGTTCACAGCGAATACAACCATCCCGGTATCTCCCAAATGACTCGCCTAATCTCTACTCAGTATTACTGGAAAGGTATGGCCAAGTCCATACAAAAATTTGTAAATTCCTGTCATACCTGCCAAATCATCAAAAGACCCAAAGGTAAACCTTATGGCACCTTAGGACAAATTCCCCCACCACAACAGCCATTCGATTTAATATCAATAGATACAATAGCCGGATTTTCGAAATACGGACACTCCAAGACGTATCTCCATGTTATAGTGGATCACTTGACCAGATACGCTTGGGCATTCCCATCGAAATCTACAAGTACCTTAACGTACATCCAAACCCTAAAAAAGGTACTACAACAAGGGTCTCCAAAACGTCTACTTTCGGATAGAGCGCCCGCATTCACCTCCGAAAAATTCCGCAAATTTCTGCTATCTCGCGGGATACAACCACTGCTTACCACCAGTAACAATCCGCAAGCTAACGGATTGATAGAACGATTGAACGCCACCATCACTGGAAAACTAAGGTTACTTTATCTCGAAAACCCGAAGACATCTTGGACCAAACTAATTAAACAAGTTGTCCAAATCTATAACCAATCCCCGCACACCGTCACGGGTTTCCCACCGATCTTCTTGATGTTTAATAGCATCCCACCAGAACAAAAAAATCATTACAACCCGTTCCCCGACGTACAGAAGGCTAGGCAACTCGCCTCCAGCAGAACACAGCTTAAGCATGAAAGGGACAAACAAAGATATGATAAAGGTCATCAAGCCCCGCATTTCGAGATTGGTGACCTAGTCCTCGTAAAAAATTATAAACATCCCGATACGGGAAAATTGGCACCATACTTCACAGGTCCGTTTACAATTATAGAAATAATATCCCCAAACGTAGTCCGAATTAACAGACCCAATCGACCCCTAAATAAAGAAGATGATACAGTTCATGTGAACAAACTTAAATACTATACAGAAGATATCTTATTCCTCGCGCCCCAGCCTCTAATTCCAACACCTCGCGTAACACCTGATGTCCACTTGATAGAATTCGGCCATTTATGTCCCACAATATTTGACGCGCAGAAATCCCGTCTTATACCCCCGACTTGCTCAGCGCCTTTTCTGCACCTTAATGCAGAGATCTTCCAATAAGTTGAAAGAAAGCAAGCAAGCCCCCTCGCTCCCTCCCTGACCTACATCCGGAATCGCATTAAAAATAGCTTCGCTCCCCCTCGCCCCCCCCGAGCAAACAAACAGCCGACATCTTGTTACATCCGTCGCCACCCCGTGTTATCTAATGAACTTTCGCCACCTATTAAATTAAATATTAGTGCGTGCCAAAGACAACACTTTACCTACAAAAATCACACACACCCACATAAGTTTAAAAAAACGACAACATTAGGACTCAGTAAGTTTCACAGTTAGAAACAATGTGATCCACGAGTCGCGTCAAACATAAAACAAATTCGATAAGTTAGAAAAACTTAGGCCAACAAGACCAAAGATATCAATCGAGGACAATTTAAAGCTCTCTCTACCCATCCTAAAAAAAAAAAAAAAAACAGGTACATTACGTTTGGCCTACAACTTTCCATTCTTTCACGATATATAATTTCTATATATAATCTTACTTGCTCTTCCTTCTCGATGAACATTTTTTAAAAATTTTTCATTTTAATATCCTTTATATAATCATTATATAGCTCTTATAATTGTTTTTTTTTTACGTCAACCAATTAGTTTAGATTATTGTCTTTTTTTATTTTTCTGTATCAAAACTTATTTACTTTTGCTTTATGACTCTATTTTATAATCAACTTTATATTTTATCTTTCATATCATATCTAATAATCTCAAGTTTATATTTCATGTTTATATCACTAATTTGCATTTATCATTTTATATTTTTCTCACTTTATAAATTAGATGTTATTTACATTGTTTCACCTTCCGCTACCATGTCAATACTATCGAGTATATTATTGCTCATTATTTTTTTTTTCATTTAATATTTTCACTTTCTATTACCCCTTATATACTGCTGTAGTGTGTAAATCTTTGTATCATATCATCACTATTTTTACTTTTTTTTAAAAGATTACTTTGCATTTAACTTCGCAATTCTATTTTCGATTTTTCAAATCCTTTAACGCTATATGCAAAGCCTTAATCTCGCAATTTCATATCTCAATTATATATTCTTTTATAATCAAACTAAAAATCATGATTAAAAACAGGGCAATCTTCAATAACCTCTTAAACAACCACTTTAAAGGTTACTTCTTAATAAATACTAACCCTTTTCCGCAGGAACTTTTAACTCCTTCGCAGGCTAGACTTGACCTACTTTGATTTCGTAATTAACAATCTTGACACATCGTCCCCCAGATTTACCTTCTCCCAACTTCTGGCTTGGATACGTGCAAATTGTATTTTTTTTTTTTTTATTCCAGGGCACTCTCATGCCACACGCTGGCACATTTTTTTTTTATTTTACTCTTTTTCTCGCTAAGCCCCTGACGACTCTAATTAAAACTTTGATTTCTGGTCACTGATCTTCGCCCTCTTTATCCTGCATGCGTACGTCTTAACGACTAATTACTAAAACCCATAACAATCACCCTTATCTTACTTTTCGATTGTGGTACTGTAACTTTATTCGGTCCTTAAATTTACATGTGAAACATGGCCTAGGTTTTCCGCGCCGTGCACATTAAATGGTTTGGGACTTGAGTCAAAGTGACATTGCCTCAACCAAGTAATAACTAACCCCTCAACCCTTTCTAACGCCCATCACGAAGAGATCATGATTTTCCCATCCAATCATTTATATTTTTACCAATAATCATTATATGTTCTCTATTAAATATTTTATTCATATTTTTATTTTTACTTGTATGTTTAATATTAGTTGTTTATGCTTTATTCTCTCTTATGGATATACCGAAATCAACCCCATGTTATATACCAACTCACTTTAATTAATTTCTAAAAAAATTACTTCCTTAATAACAGTCTTCCTATTCCGCTCTCTTAAATCCCTCCATATGAACCCTCTCACATCCGGGGCCATCTGTGATGATTTAAGACCATGGAATTGTTGTAAATAGTCTAGATATCCACTACCACATGTTCCACCCCATGACTGTATATAACTTCTTATGTACTGCACATAGAAAACCTCAACTAACATCAATCTGTACCGCGTAAGGATCTAATAAAGTATTGCAACTGCACAGATAGAAGGAATGGAGAGAGACAGGAGAAAGTTAAGGTTAAAACAAATCAGGCTTAGAGGATCGTAGAAGTCAAACCTAAGAGGTAGGCCTAGAAGAGAACATAATTATTAATAACGCCACAGTTAACCTTCTGACCCCGGACACCCTGCGAGCTAAGTTTAAACCAATATTTCCGGACAAGACAGGACGTATCTTGTGACCAGAAGTTATAAAAGTTTGAGAGACGCCCAATTTCCGGAACAAGACCGGACGTATTTCTTCCGTCAAAGAGATAAGCCCGGCCCAATCAGAAGACAATACCTAAGTAGGTCAACCAATAGCCCACTACCACGTGAAAAAGTCCCACCAATTAGGAAAGAATCACCTAAATAGGTCAGCCAATTAGAAAGCAGCAAGGTCGTGGTGTTAAATCGAGGCCCTAGAATTGCCAGTCTTCGCTTGGATTCCAACGGTAACACTTGCTCTTAAGATCTCTCTCTCTCTCCTCATCCCATTCCTTCTTGACGTCAGACGCTTCTTAGTGGAATCTCTGTTTGTTTATTTCACCTTTGGCCCAGCTGTGTCGCCTTCCACCACGACTGCACGGTAGAGTTGACATCGAGGTTCGTCTAGCATCAGGTAACACTGGTCCCAGAGGTCCCAAGATATCACATATACACCAATAAATTTACATACTGAAGAGATAATAGCGTAAAAAGAGAATACAACATAAATATTTAAAATGAAATTTGCATAATACAAACGTGACGACTAAAAAATAAGCAATAAACTTGAATGAGACTAAAAACTAAGGTAAAAAATTATTATTAAAACGGCGACATCCCTACACCAACAGAACATAGAATAAAACAGTATATGGAAGTTAAAATCAACAAGACCAAGGCAGGGGAAAGGGAGGGTCCCACCCAGTGCTACCACTATCTTTGAGATATAAGAGGGGGGGGGGGGGGTGAAAGACAAGCTATTTATAGAGTATCTGGTAAATGTCTGGGAGGTCTATTCTGCGGTTACAACTATTGTTTTGTGTGGAAATAATAGATTCTAGGCAGAGTCGGTGGGGATATTCCTTTCTTAAGGGCTGCGAAGACTACTTAGCCATACGGAAAGAATTGCCAGGCATAATTAGAACCACCACAGACCAACTAATTCAAAACGATCAGATGAAAATCATTGATTCAACCCACTTTGCTCACTACAAATTTTTGAGTGAATCATTCATGACAGAGGAGTACCTACGATTAAATATCTCGCTTCCCAACAAAAGACTAGTTGCACAACATAGAGTTTTATGTCAATTTTTCAGGGAAGAAAGAAAATACTTCTGGAAAGAAAATTGCCGGAACTGTTTACTTTGTAAGGATCTCATGGATGATAATTTGGTTCACTATTTCTTCCAATGCCCTCTCTTAACAGAAAAACGTACTGAAATTTTCCCAAGCCCTAACTCTGGTCAATTTAGATACCATCGCATATGTCAACTTCTCTCTTCAGCTCTGAATGATGAATTACTGATGGTTAGATACTTTAAGTTCTGCACAGAAGCTGGGCGCATGAGAAAGAATGCAGGGCAAAGGATACTGGAGGATGAACTATCTGTAAATAGGTAACTGAATGTGAGACAAACCTTATTTTGTTGTAAATGTTTCCTCTTCCCTCTCCTCCTGTTGACGTGTAAATACGGCGAATCCTGTATGGGGCGGAATGCCCTAAATAAAGGCATTTGTTGTTGTTGTTTGTATATATAGATTAGTCTAGTTAAATTGGAGGAAAGAAATTTCCTATATCTGAATTTCACTGTTTTATAAGAGATGTAATGAGAGAGCTAGATACACGTTATTTTTAGGCCAATCAGGTGTTTGGACAAACCTGTGCATATTTTATATTAACATTTTCGTTCTGACTTTGAAAAAAAAAAAAAGACATATAAGCACATATTATTTTATGATGCGTTAGAGTGCCATCTGTTATCAAAATTCGAAACTATTATAGACGCGTATGATTCTTTTTAAAAATAAACAATTTATACTGTCCTTACTGCAATGTAAATATTAATGGGAGGGCCTGGTTCATCAGTGGTGAACCCTCCCAGCAGTTTCGCCAGTTTAATCTAAATCGAAATGGTAGATTAAACTGGCGAAACTGCTGGGAAGGTTCACCACTGATGAGCCAGGCCCTCCCATTAATATTTCCATTGCAGTAATGACAGTAGAAATTGTTTATTTTTAAAAAAGAATCATACGCGTCTATAATAGTTTCGAATTTTGACATCTTATTTTGAAAGTAACAAATACTGAATGTGCTATAGTGAGCTTATTTATTTCTTCAATAAACTCGTCAAACCGTGTCGTAACTATTCTAGGTAACCAGCTTCTGCACAATACCATCAAATAACGTATCCGAGATTGCGGAGTGGACTCTTCATCCTTTAGAAACGAGTGTACTGTGTATGTTTTATAGAGCACAAATTAGCTTTATGTAAACACTAGACGAAAGGCCCGGGCAACGCCCGGGGTTTACCCGAGTGCGAATATATTTTAAAAACGTTGTCTTGGGTGGTCGCTATTGACAGGCTGGTCTGTATAGACAGGTGGATGTATCACACAGCTGATAACAGGGTTGTCTAGAGTGGTCGCTATAGACAGGGTGGTCTGTATAGACAGGTGGATGTATCACACTGCTGATAACAGGGTTGCCTAAGGTGACGGCTATAGACAGGGTGGTCTGTATAGACAGGTGAATGTAACACACTGATGATAACAGGGTTGCCTAAGGTGACCGCTATAGACAGGGTGGTCTGTATAGACAGGCAGCTGATAACAGGGTTGTCTAGAGTGGTCGCTATAGTCAGGGTGGTCTGTATAGACAGGTGTATGTATCACACTGCTGTTAACAGGGTTGCCTAGAGTGACCGCTATAGACAGGGTGGTCTGTATGGACAGGTGAATATAACACACTGATGATAACAGAGTTGTCTAGAGTGGCCGCTATAGACAGGTTTTCAGCAGATAACAGGGTTGTCTAGAATGGCCGCCATATACAGGGTGGTCTGTATAGACAGGTGGATGTATCACACAGCTGATAACAGGGTTGCCTAGAGTGACCGCTGTGACAGGGTGGTCTGTATAGACAGGTGGATGTAGCACACTGCTGATAACAGGGTTGTCTAGAGTGGCCGCTATAGACAGGTGTATGTATCGCACAGCTGATAACAGGGTTGTCTAGAGGGGGGCAGGGAGGCCACGTGTTCGCTGGCAGCCAATGGGCGCGCATTCTATCCGTGAGCTTCAGACATACAGACAAACAGACAGAATAAGGCAAATATATAAGTAGATTTATGGGAGATACTATTAGAAAATTATAATTACAATTGTCATCTATCCTTAAATTTTGTTATACTATTATTTTATTAGCATTGTGTTAATAATTATAAGTCAAGCCTTCTCATTTAGTAATTTTTATCATTGCAGTAAGGTCAGTAGAGATAATAGTTGATAAATATAATAAGAAAAACATTGCCAAAGTATATGTATATTATTCATAGATACATGTTCATAGCACCTATTGATTCGAAGATATCCCCCCAATACCTATTTGTTGGATGCTTCGACGCGACGTTTCTATCGTATTCCAAATCATTAAGCAGCACAGAAGTACAGCATCATCGCTACCAAGAGTGAGAGACTGGGCCTAGAATGTCTAATTTCGAATTAATTTACAAGTATATTGGCAGGAGAATAGAATTATCCCAGAAATGTATACTCGATCAACCTTATATTGAATTAATTTTATACAGGCAAAACAGACACAAAAGGAATTGAAGAATTGGGTTCATATGTTTAAAGGTTCTTTAAAAATTTTGAAATATAGCGCCCCCTCTAAATAGCGCCTCCCTCTCTATAGCGCCCGATTTTAAATATGTAGTGCGATGCGATTTACATTAAAAATAACCTGTCTATACCACCCCCTCTCTATAGCACCCTATTTTGGTGAGTCCAAAGAAATGGCGCTATAGACAGGTTTAACTGTATATTCAAAGTTTTTAAACTATAAATATAGCGAAGATATCAATTTTATACTCGTGATTCAGAATATACATACAATGATATTTTATTTATTTATTTTCACATTTTGTAAATAGCTCATTTGATGTTTTTATATATCTGTAACACACACTGATTTAATCACATTACTACATAAGGTTTTCTTTGAGATCCCAGAATAATTTAACTTTTGTACTATTTTTCATTTTAATTCGAAAAAATATTTGTTTTTAATTTCATTTCATTTTAAATTTTTGTTGATAAAAAAGCTTTTCTACACCGCGTTATATTTTTAGATTCTATTTTTAGAGATTTTTTTATTTAAATGTAAATTATGAAACTATTTTTATTTTTTTTTTACAAATAAAGCTAAAGTCCTTGCTGCAATGGGAAAATGTTAGGAGAGCCTGGCTTATCAGTGGTGAACTCTCCCAGCGGTTTCTTCAGTTCAATCAATCATGCCATTATGATATGGCTCGCATTATCTACTATTGTATTGGGCTTTTCTGCTTTTATACTTGTTGTATATATATATTTTAATTGATTAATTGTTTCCACAGAGTGTGTGTAAGATAACAAGTAAATAGGCACTAACCGAAAAAAATCCTTTATTTTAATATTAGTTTCTCTTTTATATTTGTTCTCTCTCTTGTAAAGCAATAAATATAAAGTTTGATTAATATTCTTGGAATCTCAGTTTCATTTAAAATTCTAAGTGAACTCAACAATTTTTTATTTTCATACTTGAAAAGAATATTCTTTATTGAGATGTTTTACGAATCTATGGATATAAAAAGGCTTAGATGACAGTATTTATTTATTTCAATTTAAAGCGCTATGTCCCCCTAGGGACACTTGCGCTGTCATATATGTATGCCTCTACATTTGTCTAAACATATATATTTTCAATAATTTTAGGCCGTAAATAAAATAATCATATTATATTAACAAGCAGAAAGAGAGAGAAAAAAAAAAAAAACGAGAACAGAGAACTGTATACAAAAGAAAGAAGTGTCTGGGAATATGTACGATCTACATAATATAAATTATCAGTTTCTTAAAAGATATTTGTTGCTATATAATTCAAAATATATCTACAAAAGGTATTAAATTTACCATATATTTCTTTACTGGAAATAAAAATACTTGGATATGTTACTATTAAATTATTGTCGATTCTATAGTCTTGAAAAACAGGACAATCTAGTAAAAGATGTATTGATGTTTGTTCCTCATGTCCGCAAAATAAACTAGAGTATTCCACTGTTTTAATTATTTTTAAAAAGCTTCTGAAATTTCCATGATTAGAAATGAATTGAGAATTATGAAAGTTTGGCCGGAAATATTTTGGTATGTTGTTAGGGAAGAAGCTTTGAAAAGTTTCATTTGTGTTGTTCTTTAAAGTAGCCATTTTAAATTCAATAAAATCCGTTATTATTCTTGGGACATCTAAATTGTAATTTTGTTTTTCTTCTAAATTTAAATTGTTTAATTCATACGTCATTTTTTTTTTTTGGATTCAATGAAATCGTTAAGCAAAGGCATCTTGGCTATACTATGTATACAATTAGAATTCGTCGTTTTATAAGATTGCATTCACCATAATAGCATTTGGTATTGAAATAAATTTAATTTATTTATATTTTTCTTATATATTTACGAATTTATACCATATCTCCGATCCATAAAAATCATTGGCCTAAATATTGTTTTGCATAATGTAAGTCTCTTTTGGGTATTCAGACCCCAAGCTTTTTTGCAAATTGACAGTTGCAGATTTTGTAATCTTTTTGCTTTATTTAGTATAATATCTATGTGAGGATTGAAGTTAAGTTTTTTTTTATAAAATGATTTGCAAAAGTGACTCCTGATATTTTAATTTCTTGTACTGTCATAATTAATTTGTTTTTAAACATTATTGCGGACATGTCTTTATTGTAAAAATGCAGAATGTTAGTTTTCTCAAGACTGATTTTCAGTTTATTTTGAGTACACTATTGATCGATTTCTTTCTAGATTAATTCTATCAAAATTTTAAGAGTATCCTTGTCTTTATTCCAGACTATTATTGCTACATCATCAGCATAACACAGTATTTCAGAATTGGGTATCTGCATTTTGTTTAATAAATAATTCAGTAATTGCAGACATAGAGCAGTAGCGACAATGACCCGCCCTGTGGACAGCCTTTTGAAATTGTTTTATTAACCTTCTTATCACCATAAGTAAAAATTGTTTTTCTATTATTCAAGAAAGATTGCAATATTTTAATCAAATCAGCGGGTATATTATCTTGATCTATTCTTTTAAAAAGAGCTGGCCACCATGCATTGTCAAATGCACCCTCTCTATCGATTGCAATTAGTGACACTAAATAATTCTGTCTATGTTCTAATATAACCTCTTTTATTTTTTCCAAACATGTTATCTTTGATTTCATTTTTATAAATCCACGCTGTCTATTGTTTAAAATATTATTTTCATAATAAAATTCATTAATTTTATTTTTTAGTATTTTTTCAAAAATCTTGGAGGGATTTGATATTAGAGATATAGGTCGATAGCTTTTAGCAATTAATACTTGTATCAAGCAAATCTCTTTTGCACATAATCCATTTAATTGTATCAGGACCAAGTAGAGAGCCTCGCCGATTTACACCATTAAGCCTTTTCAAAAGCGCGAATGTTTCTTTTATACATAAAACGAACTTATACTGTCCTTACTGCGATGAAAAAATATATTGGGAGGGCTTGGCTCATCAGTGGTGAACCCTCCCAGCGGTTTCGCCAATTTAATCTACCAGACCGCTTCTCAGAGCTCTAATACATTAGTACAATAGTATTAGAGCTCTGAAAAGCGGTCTGGTAGATTAAATTGGCGAAACCGCTGGGAGGGTTCACCACTGATGAGCCAAGCCCTCCCAATATATTTTTTCATCGCAGTAAGGACAGTATAAGTTCGTTTTATGTATAAAAGAAACATTCGCGCTTTTAAATCATTTTATTTTATATATATAGATGGCGCGTTATTGCTTTGTATTAATTTATGCCTAACTGGCCTTGTCTTTATAGTTTGCTGAAGAGCATTGCTCGAAGCAAATATTTGAATGTAATTCTACTGTCCTATAAGCTTATGTCCATAGTTTACTTAAAAACCATTTATAAGATTCCATCCTTCAGTGTAGCATATAAAAGCAGAATGATCCAATACAGTATTAGAGCTCTGAGAAGCGGTCTGGTAGATTAAATTGACGAAACCGCTGGGAGAGTTCACCACTGATGAGCCAAGCCCTCCCAATATATTTTTTCATCGCAGTAAGGACAGTATAAGTTCGTTTTATGTATAAAAGAAACATTCGCGCTTTTAAATCCTTTTATTTTATATATATAGATGGCGCGTTATTGCTTTGTACCATTAAGCCTATTCGCGAAGGTTTATATCTGAGGAGTATAAATATTGGCCCAGCTAGTTCCTCGTTACAATTAGAGCTGAGGGATAATCTCCCGGAAACATGATATCCATCAACATCCACCCAGTGACCCAAGAACAATCAGTGATCATCATCAATGACCTCCCTCCCCCCAGTTTGGGCCCTTTGGTTCATCGCCCTGCCCCCTCCTCTTACATAAACTGGGGCACACAGCCCTTCCTTCCTCAATGGCCAAACCTACCAGAACAAACCACTCTTGTGTTTCTAGCGCTGGAAACAAAGACATATATCTCATCTTCACGGCTAAACAATAAATAAAGAGAAAGTTGAATGTTTAAAAGAGACTTTCGCTTTCTCCCGGTCACCTATTTTATATATTTTGTGGAAAAAAAATACAATATAGATACTTAATTAGACAATACAATTTTAAAAACGCTTTTTTATTATCAAGAATCATACCATTTTTTGAAAAAACAACCTAATATATATATTTTTAAATATGGAAATGTTTATTTTAATTTCAGTTTGATGGTGTAATGGACTATATCTGTATTTAAAAACTTTATAAATTGAATCAAAATACAATAAAATCTTATATTACCAAATATTTCATACAAGTATTAACATAATTCGCAACAACAAAATAAGTTCCGACAATAGTGAGAATTTTATTGTAATTTGAATATATTTAAATTGTGAATATTAAATTGAATCAACTCTCAAAACTACACATACTACCTTAAAATACTGTTGAAAGGGTAAATATTATTTTCCTTCTAAAATATACCATGTTGTAAAATTCTAAGTAGATAAACCTTTATCTTTTTAAAGGATCTTCAATTTAACGAATCTTTCTATATGGTCCTTTAAAATTCTTTAATACGTTGTTAAACGAAGTATATAAACTTTATAACCCTAAAAAGACGAAAATTATTAAATATTAAGTCTCTAAGTATTTATAAGAAATCGATTTAAGTAAATTTTCTCTCATCTGGGTTTAAATAAAATAACACACACACAATACCCACAATACACACAATGCTTTGCGCAGAGGCGATATCGTAGCCCATGAGGATCTTCCGAGGCGCGATTATTGCTAGTTGAAAACTTTACCCACACACACAATACCGGAAGGAAAAACCGCTAGGTGGCCAAATCGGGTGGACGTGCGTCGCATCGCTCCTCGAATTCGGTAAATATTTAATTTAGATAGTTTTATAAGAATCTAAAACATTATATTGAATTATAACATTAAGTATAGTCGATGAAACGTTGTTTTTTATTTTATTATAGATATATTCTTCAATTAAATGGACAAAGAAAAAAAATTGCATAATATTTAAAAATCATGGATTTGCTGATAAGAACACTGACCGTAAAATTAGATGAAATCTATGAGTATTTTGACAATAAAGTTAAATAGAGAGAACCAAAAAAAAAAAAACATTACAAAAAATTATCTTTCCTTTTTGTCCTCAATGGTAAGACAGACAAAAGATGGCATTACGGCCTTAAAGGATATCAACAATCGGGACTTCGTGGTTCAACTTTCTGTTCAAGTGTCTGACGTCCTTGATCATAAACTGGACAAATTCAAGGGAGAACTCAAGACATTGAGACCCTCTTTTTCAGAGGTTTTGAAAACACAAACATCGAGAGATACTATAGAGAATAAACAAATTAGTGACAAAGATTTTTAATTATAGCGCAGCCATTTGATGAAGGAAAAAATCAAGATGTACACCACGCTATTGTTGGAAGGATCAGAGTGTTAAGAGAGGAGAATAAGAAAGTTCGAATCAATAAAATTTAAAATACCAAAAAATCAATTATTATAAAAACGTCGGATGAGAAAGAATATAATTTTCTAAAAGAGGAATTATGCAAATCATCCCAACTAACAAATCTATGCAAAACATGTATTCCGACCAAAAGAGATCCTACGATAATGGTTAAAAACGTTAGTAAAATCACCGAGGTGAATTCCTTCGAAGAAACAATCTGTCAGATGAATGACGAATTAGGGGATATGAAAAGCGAAATTAAGGTGTTATTCTGCACTAAATATAACACCTCTGTCCACAACATAGTTTTACGAGTTTCTCCTAAGGTTTATCAAACCATTAGGAAATTTAAAAATAATATATACACTGATTGTAAGTGCTGCGTTGTTGTAGATAAAATATTGGTGAAACAATGCCAGAAATGTCTGAAATTCAACCCACCCACACAACGGCAGAATGACCTAACACCCCAACATGCAGGACATGTGGAATCCGTGAAGTTCATGATTGCTCAGGAATTCCCAAATGTTTCAACTGTTCCCAACATCCGAAGTATAGAAACAGGCCCTCATCACACAGAGCAAATTCAGAGGAATGTCCTATGTATAAAACACAAATAGACAGAATAATCGAAAGGACAAGTTATTTCCCAACTGAACAATCGGGTAACTATTTCAAATCAAACAGGATAAAATGCAAGTTCCGTTGATTAAGTGTGTGCAACAAAATCTAAGAAAAAGTATAAACGCACCAAATGAGCTCCTGGCTCAAATAACGATCCACCAGACATATTATTTATTCACGAGCCTTATACAGTAAACAATGTTATTATTTTTGGTGGAGACGAGCATCCAATTTTAACAGCTAAAGGAAACAAGATAAATTCAGAAACAATAATTCTAAATAAACAAATCTTAATGAATAGATACTTCATCACAACTGAAAAAGGAGGAAACGGGATGAAGGAGGGAGAAAGAAACCAATGAAGGCAAGTAAACAAGGAAATAAAATGCATTCAACAAAATATAAGGAAAAGTGTCATAGCATTAGATGAACTTCGAGCCTCTGTTCTGTCCAACCCTCCTGACCTATTATTTATTCAAGAGCCTTATATGTTAGGGAATGATGTTTTTTTTGCTTATCCCTAGTACACGTGGTACAGGCCATGATAATCATGGTGGGTAGTTAGCGACTGCTTTTTTACTGTAAGCGCACCACATGTCTACACATGTTAAAGCAGTTCGACGGGAATGATGTGATATACAATAATGACTCACAAATTATTTACTCTAAAACTGATAAAACAGTCTACACAGCAACGATTATTCTTAACTGTAGCGCATTAAATATACGACTATTGATAGATTCACTAATCCTTTTGGTACAACTATTTCTATACATTCAGAGAATTCAAATATTGTTATTTAAAACTTCTACATTCACCCTAACAATCTCGGAAATACTCACCAAATATTTATTAAAGAACTGTGGAGACTTTCGGGCTACAGCCAATAATCCTCTGTGGTGATTTTAACTCTCGACATCCTGTATGGTACGACCGAATAATTAACTCTAATGGCTACAAATTCCACTCTATTGTGGATGAATAAAACTTGTTTATCCATAACCTTAAAACGCCTACATGTCGAAATTCCAGTATAATAGATTTAACAATATCAAACAAAAATTCTATAAAGCTGATACACAATTGGAGCACATCAACCTTTAGAAATATTTCCGATCATGTAGCAATAACCTTCGACATTCGATATAATTTTAAGGTGCAGAGAATTGAACAAAGGTCAACATGGAAATTCATTGAAAAAGATGCCAACTGGAAAAAATTTACTGAAGAGATATCATTTCAAAATGTACATAACTTGTCGAATGAAATAAATCAGGAATCTAATACTACGGATGTTGACAGGATTGTGTTGAAACTTGTGGATATAATTAGTGAGGCAGCTTACTCGTCTCTGGAAATCAAATCAAACTATTCTAAGCATATATCTAATATTAAGTGGTGGATTGGGAATCTTGAAAAAATGAAAAATGATTTTCATTATATTAGAAACTTATACTATCGGCATAGAGTTATCAATAAAATAACTTTTAAATTTGCAAGAAACAAGTACATTAACGCTATCGAAAGAGCTAAGAAAAAAGGTTGGAGAATATTCATTGAAGAAAATGAATCAAACAACCCATTTGGAAATGCCTATAAAATTTTTAAATTTCTGAGATCATCCAACAACAATATAGGACTTCCAATGATTGATAATATTTCAGATACTTTAAAGAAAGAAAAAATGAAAAGTCTTATGAATGATTTATTTCCAGAGATGATGATGTACATTCAGATAAAGAGGAACATGTTATTATTAAAAACTATAAACCTGAATATAAAAACATAAATAACATTTTTATATGAATAAAATATGTTGAAAATATTAAATATAGATAAAGAATTCTTCCTGATTTGAAATTAAACGAAAAAACATGGTGAAGGAAGACGAGTTTCTTTTATTGATGCATAGGTGCAAGCTTTCGGGTAAAAACCCTTCAACAGGTACTGTTGTCAAGGATTTCAAAACCTCACTTCTTCGACTCAAGAAATTTAAAAACATCTCACCTGAAGATTATATCTCAATTACCTCTAACCTCCATAGTTCAGCCTATATATACGGCCTTCCCAAACTTCAACCACACTCTGTCGCCATCTGAGACCTCGCTACTTGAGAAAGGACTGAAGTACCGCATCCCCTCCAATCCCAATCCTCCAGTAATCATCAGCGCCATTGAATCATCCATCAAATCCTTCAATCTGCAAGAGAAGTTTTCCATTAGATCCATGGTAGCTAAGAATCTATATAAGCCCTTTCTTCCTCCCTCTAACCATTTTGAAAACACCATTACACTTAAAAAACTCAAACTTCATAAATCAATAGTTATCACTAAGTCTGATAAGGGTGCTAATACAGTTATCTTGAATCAGGATAGTTATATTTCAAAAATGCATAATTTACTTAGTGATGACACCACTTTTTCACCCATCACAGACCAAATCAGCCTCTCTGTTTTCAAGGATTTCAAAACCTCACTTCTCCGACTCAATAAATTTAAAAACATCTCACCTGAAGATTATATCTCATTTACCTCTAACCTCCATAGTTCAGCCTATATATACGGCCTTCCCAAAGTACATAAACCAGAAGTACTTCTTCGTCCCATCATAGCCTATCACTTATCGCCCGCTTATCCTCTAGGTAAATATCTTTCCAGCTTCCTCTCCCCTTTATTAACCAATTACAATAATACCCTTTCAATTAATAACACCCCTCACTTTATTAATGAATTAACAGCTCTTAAACCTGATCCTACCTTTACTATGTGTTCCTTCGACGTCACCTCCCTCTACCTCTGTCCTCCCCATGAACTCAACACAGATAGCTTGATTCATTTCCTTCAATCACAAAATGTCGATACCCACACTTCTACAACCATAGTCCAACTCACCAAAATATGCTTAAGCATGAACACATTCACATTCCTACAGCACCATTATAGACAGTTCAGGAGCTCCCCAATGGGCAGCC
The DNA here is from genome assembly GCA_030710605.1 of Cordylochernes scorpioides. Taxonomy (NCBI): domain Eukaryota; kingdom Metazoa; phylum Arthropoda; class Arachnida; order Pseudoscorpiones; family Chernetidae; genus Cordylochernes; species Cordylochernes scorpioides. The sequence goes on along the minus strand of CP092871.1, from coordinate 56,987,150 downwards.
CTCTGTCTACCATTATTGCTGAAATAGTCATGACTAGAATAGATGAATGGATCGCCCATACCCTCTCTACAGAAATTCAATTCTGGCGCAGATACATTGATGCTATCTTCTGTATATGCAAAAAAGATCAAGAGAGCTTCATACTACTAACACTTAATAATTACAATCAGGATATTTCCTTTACTCTAGAAACAGAAACTAACCATGTTATCCCATTCCCTGATATTTTAATTATTCGCACCCCATCCTCATTTCACACTACAGTTTATCATAAAAAACAATGCCCCCCCCCCCCTGTTACACTCACTACAATTCTTACTGTCCTATCTCCCATAAAATCAATATTGTCAGAACCCTTACAAAAAAAATATACACCCATTGTTCCATAGACATCTTTAAAATAATAGAAAGAAATCGTATCATAACCCAGCTCTCCGCAGCTTCTTTTCCGCTCTCGTTCATTAATAAATATACTTACACATCTACAACTTCCAATCCTTCCATGACTTACAGATCATTGTGCTTTCTTCCTTACTCCCCCTCCTCAGTAGATATAGCCAGAAAACTTAAATCTTATGGCATCCGTACCATATATAAAAACTCCCCGAATCTTCTTTCATCCCTCCGTCATCCTCATACTAAGTCCTCAGCTCCTCCTGACCCTCTTCGTTCTATGGGCGCAGTCTACTCCGTCTCATGTGAACAGTGTCCTGCCACTTACGTTGGTGAGACAGGTAGATCTGTGGCCTTCAGGATGACTGAACATGCCCGTAATATTTCTAGGCAAGATACCAAATCCCTCATTTATCAACATATACAGAGCACAGGCCACACTTTCAACATCAATAACCCCACCATACATTACAGGCACATATATATCTTACATCAAAGACTTATCCTAGAATCCATAGTATCCCACAAACTGAACAGCATCAACAGAAAAATAGATCTTCCAGAAGCTTATCATCCTTTCTTGTCCTTTATTTAAACCTCCCACATGTTTATTTCAATAGCCCTAATCATGCGCCGTCTCGTGGTTTCAGACTGCAGATTTAATATTTACTTTTCTCAAAAATCGGTTCTTCCGTTAATATAAACATATATAAATAGTTTTGAAACTTTCTTTTATATATATATTTATTCTTTCCTACCATTTGTACCATAGTCCTTATAAGTCGCTCATCATTTCTCGCCTGTTGAAGGGTTTTTACCCGAAAGCTTGCACCTATGCATCAACAAAAGAAACTCGTCTTCCTTCACCATGTTTTTTCGTTTGAGTTGAAAATATTATTTCAAAAATGAATATCAAGAAAGCAACAGGTCCAGATTTTATCAGTAACTAGACGAATGACCCGGCTTCGCCCGAGAATTCCTCCGAGTGCAATTTCCTTCATACTGAAAGTACATTAATAATAAATGGTAGAAGTGCCATAGAATAGCAATACAGAAGTAATACCCAAATCACAGGCAAAAAGTGTGTGCCCGCTCAAAAATTGTACTATATTAGTGTTTAGGTATTTGATTTAATTAATTTTTCAAAGCCATTTAGTTGTTTCAAGATCAATATAGTTTAAATAGATGTCAGATTTTCCACCCGCCCTAAAGCATCAACCTTTGAAATTGCCCGAGTTGAGTGAATGACTGCGATGGATCTTGTCTGCGATGCCCATCTTCAGAGTAAGGATAAGAAAAATAGGCTTATAAAAATTAATCCAATATACTGGCATGTAAATATTTTTCTGTAAAAAATAAAAGAGCCCATGGAAATTAGGCAAACATGTGTGTTTGCTAATGACTGCGACTGCATTTAAAACGATTTTTTAAAGAGAAAAAAAAAAGGCCAGAACAAATATTAATAAAAAATACGAAAGCCATTATTTACATACATTAACGCTAATTTTGCAAAGTTTTTAAAAATTGCATTGTGTACACTTAATGTAACTTAGTTGGTAATATAAATTTCTCTCCCAATATTCAATACTTTTGTAAAAAAATAACACTTGTATGGAAATATATATTTTTAAAAAGTATGCAAGCAACTTGAAAAAAAAAGCAGAACGCTCATTGGTCGCTTAATTGTCCTGGTGTTGTTACTTCGCCTCGTATTTACTCCGCGTTAAAAAAAGTCCTTCAAATAAAAAAAAATAATAGCCAAAAATACTAATCGAAATGTAGCCGAAGATTTCCTCAGGTTTATAAAAATCGACATGCAAAATTTGGTACCAATTGGTTCAGTAGTTTTTGAGTTTATCGCGAAACAGACATTGACTTTCATACATTGGAAGAGAGAAGAAAGAAAGATATAGAATAGTCCATGTGTCTAAATTAAAATGAAAATTGTCTAAATTAAAATTTAAATGTCTAAATATAAATAAAAAATGTCAAATCAAAAGTTATAAACCTATATGTTGGAAAAAAGAAGGAAATATATTTTTTAAAATAATAAATCAATAATCTTAAAATACTTTTAGACTGACAACACTGTAATATAAAAACCGAGAACAAAGAGTGTTGTTTTTTTTTTACATAATTAGTAAGTGTAATTGTTAATTTTTTTTTCTCTCTCTCTCTCTCTTTGAAAATAATAAATTTAAAATATTTTCATAAAAGGTAAAATCGCCTAATTCTTTAAAACCACTTTGTAGAGGCAACTCCTGTGGCCTCCACAAAGTTCACCCACAGTACCTAATAGAAAGCTGGTGGACAATGATGAAGCTGCCTCGACAAGAAAGAAGTGGACTTCGAGCATTCTTCATTGTCAAACCAGCCCATCTCTTCACCTCCTTTTATTCCTAATTTTGTATATAACTTATAATATTATAATAAATTTCCTTTTTTTTTAAATAAGCAGATATTTTTTTTTAATATTTTCAAATAATATTCGTTAATTAAAATAATATTTTGAATAATAATTTTAATTATAATTTTTTTATTTTTTTTCATTTTTTCAATTTTTTTTATTTTTTTAAATTTGGAATATTATATAATCTTTAATTTTTTTTACTCTGTTAAATTGATTTTTGGCGCACTTTTGAGGAAGGCGATAAGGAAAGAGAGATAGGAGAAAACTAGGCAGAAAAGGGGGAGTCGAGAGGAGCTCCCGAAAATTTAGGCAAAAATGTAGTTTTTCAAGATTGTAGTAGAAGGAATTTTCCAGCCATCCAACTAAAGCACCAATAAGTGAAGTAACTTTTCATAATTTTTGTATACAGGTTATATTTATGCATAATTCTTCCTTTTTTTATTGCACTGTTTTATTTATTATTTTTATTTCTTATCTTTGTGTGCGCGCAGGATATATGCAAATTATACTTATTTATATAGCAGGATGTAATATTTCGTGAACTCCCTGAGAATGAAAGAGTCTTCATGGATTTCGGGACGAAAGCGTAAGAAATCACACCTCTTCAACTTCAGCTATAAGTAAACTTGTTATTTGTTGTTTCATTGTCTGAAACATAAAAGATTCTCAACATGGTAGCAGAGCGTGGTTTTTGAATCGCGGTAAAATACATATAAAATATAGGATAAAATATAGAAAAAATGGCTGTCGGCGAAGATATCGCAAATATTGTGAGGCTTAAAAATCCAGAAAATTTTGATTTATGGAATTTTCAGATAACAATTATTTTCAAAGCAAATGGCCTTCTAGATATTGTAAACGGAAAATCGTTGTTTGAAGACTTGAAAGATGAAACTGGAAAAGATAAATGAAGCCTAAAAGATGCCAAAGCACAAAAATACATAATGTTAACCATTGAAAAGAATGTTTTAACACATATTCTGAATAGCAAAACTTCAAAAGAAATGTATGAAAAACTAGTAGCCATTTATCAAAGAGAAGATGAGCAATTAAAATGCAAATTACTACAAGAATTTAATGGATTCAAATTTGATAAAAATACATATATGGCAACAAATATAAGCAGAATGCAAAATTTAGTAGTCAAACTGAATAATGTAAAACAAGAAATTGAGAGAGAGGAAAGCTTTGTAATTTCTAAAATATTGAGCATTTTGCCAGACTACTTTAATTACTTCAGCACAGCATGGGACTCGACACCAAAAAGTGAGAAAACGTTAACAAATTTAATTTCAAGACTATCACGTGAAGAAACTAAACAAAAGGTAAAGCCTTAAGAGGGAATAGCCATGAGTGATACTAAAGTAAAGCAGTGCTTTAACTGCAAAAAGAGCGGGCACTTAGCAAAATATTGTAGACTAAATAAAAAATGGTGTACCATCTGTAAAAAGACAAATCATACTCAAGACCAATGCTTCTTTAAGAAATTACAAAATAAATTCCAGGAAAATATTCCTTGCCGAATTTGTAAAAAGACAAATCATAAAGAAAAGGATTGTTTTTTCAGAAACAAAAATGAAGAAAAATTGTCCTTTTTTGCAGGAGAGACTTTAAAATGTAAAAATGAGGAATTGTCAGAATTCATTGTAGACAGTGGCTCAACAAGCCATATGATAAATAGTGAAAAGTTTTTACTAGATGAAGTAGATTTCAACTCAAAAATATCAATAGCAAAAAAAGGAAGAAACTCTAATAGCAAAATCACTCGGAAAAATTCGAGAAAAGAAATGTGATCTCAAGGAGGTGATGTTTGTACCAAACTTGACAAATAATTTACTATCGTTAAGTGCCATTACCAGAAATAAAGGCAAAGTCGTCTTTGAAGAAGAAAAGGTATTTGTCGTAAAAATGGAATAAAAGTTTTAGAAGGAGAAAAACAGGAAAACGGACTCTATACAATAAATAGAGAAACAGAAAATCCCGAAATTAAATAATCTCACCTAACAGCTACCCAAAATGAAGAAATTCTAAAATGGCACAGAAAAATGGGTCACATAAGTTTTTCAAGCTTAAAACAATTGAAATCTATGGTAAATGGAATAAACATAGGAAAAATAAGTCAAGATGAAATTTGTGAAACATGCATTAAAGCTAAACAGGTAAGAAAGCCATTAAATTCCATTAGAACAAAATCAAAAAGGCCATTAGAAATAATCCATACAGACGTATGTGGACCTTTAGATCCCACTACCCATGACAACAAAAACTATTTTTGAACATTTCTTGATTACTACACACATTTCTGTCATGTGTATTTGTTACAAAATAAATATGAAGTAAAAGGATATCTAAAATAATTTATTACGGAAGCAGAAAACCAAATGAATCTAAAAGTTTCAAAAATAAGATGTGACAACGGCGGAGAATATGTAAATGAAGATATAAAATCCTGGTGCAAAGCTAAAGGAATCTGTTTAATTTAGTTAGAATATTTATGTTTATATAAAGGTTTAATATAAATTTTCTATGATTGTGTAAATATTCATTTAATTTATCATCATCACCTTTTTTTGTTTACAAAAATGTTATATGAAAAATAAAGTAATGTAATTGAACGAAATGGTTGCCCTCATGTTTACTGATCCCATGTTTTAATAATCTAAGGTTTATGTTGTAAGAAAATTATACATTGAGAAGAATTATACATTGGTCAACTCGAGCCCGAGTAAAAGTAAAGTTAAAATTGATCGAAAAAAAGGGGCAACTTATAAGTATTTTGTAACCATATATTTCAACTAAAAGTATTTAGGAAGAGAATTTAATAGCAATTATGGATGTATGAACTTTAATTAAAAAATTAAAAAGGATAAAAAAAACTATAAAAGGCATAGAGGAAAATATCGAATCCATTGTGTCTATGGTAGATATTAATGCAACGAAATGCAAACTAGATTATGCAAATAATGATTTGATGAAAATGAGGGATATTTTCTTGCAGAAACTTGAGGATGATGATTTGAATGATGAAGTGGAAATTTGTATAGATAAGTGTATAAGATTAAAGTGTGAATTAGATTTAAAGCATAATGGGCAAGAACGATCTGAAAAAAAAAAAGATGTTAATTTACATGTTAAAATGCCTAAACTTGAGTTGCCAACTTTCAATGGCAGATTAGAATCATGGCTTTCATTTAAGGATCTATTTTTTCTGCAATTGGTTCTAACTCACAAATACCTGCTATTGAAAAGTTACAATATTTGAAAGGCCAACTGAGAGGCGAAGCCCTAAGACTGGTCAACGCATTTCCAATTACAACCGATAATTATGTTGAGGTTTGGCAAACTTTATTAACAAGATATGATAACCCAAAGGATCTAATTTTCACCCAAATAGATAATGCATTAAGATTACCAAAATTAGCTGATGACAACCATAATTCAATGTTTAAACTTCTAGATAGCTGCAACGAAATAATAAGAACAGTGAAGGTATTGGGTTACCAAATCGATAGTTTATCTGAGGTATTTTTCGTCAAGATCATACAAGATAAGCTTGATAAAACAACAAGAAAACAATGGGAATTGCAGAACAACCCAAGAGTTGTGCCTTCAATTAAGGATTTAATGGATTTTTTGGAAATCCACGCAAAAAGCTTGCAGAATTTACCAAATAAAGATTCAAATGTGGAGAAACATTCAATGAAAAAGGAATTACAAAAGGTGAATGTTTATAATTCATATATGATAAAATGTCTTAAATGTGAAGGTGTACATGCTCTTTCAAGCTGTAATTTATTTTCTAAATTACCTGAGTCAGAGAGAGTGAATTTTGTTAGTTCGGCTAAATTGTGTTTCAGATGTTTAAAGCCAAACCATTTAGCAAAGAATTGTTATTGCAAAAACATTTGTCAAATTTGCAAGAAAAGACACCACACTTTGATTCACCAAAAAACCAAGGTTCAAGAAGTTGATGAAGGGAAATTTGAGTGTGGAAAAGACGTCAAAAATACAACTTGTCTATTAAGTAATGAGAAATATTTTTCAAATGTCATGCTTACAACCGCTAGGATTAAAATCAAGGATAACAATGGTGTGCCTCAGACATGTAGAGCCTTGATAGACTCAGGGTCTCAGGCGAACCTTTTATCAGGACAATGTAGAAAAAGACTAGGACTTGAATATGTTACCTTACACTCGCAAATATCGGGAATTTCGGGACATTTGCGAGTCACTCTTAAGGACTTGTGGAGTTTGAATTTACGCCACATTTCAAATCCGATGAACTTTTCAAGGTGAACGCCTTGGTGTTGGATAAGTTGACAAATAATTTGCCAACTCTTACATGTCCAAAGTCAAACTTGGCGCATCTCAAACCCATGCCTCTGGCTGATCCAGATTATAATATTTCTGCTCCCATCGACATATTAATTGGTGCTGAGTTAGCTATGACCCTGTTCACTGGCGAGTCCGTTATCGGCGATGAAGAACAACTAACTGCTACTTCTTCTAAATTAGGATGACTCCTTTCTGGAAGAGTTTCCTCTAAGGGTAGTAGGAGAAGTATTAGGGATATCATTCAGTCACATCATGCATGCCTGGAAACCCAAAATATAGTCGAAAAATTTTGGAAATTGGAATCCATTCCTGATGTGACTTCTATATCTATGGATGAAAATGAAAGTGAAATCCATTTTGTAGAAACACATGGAAGGGATTCCACAGGCAGATATGTCGTACAACTGCCATTTCGGAATGACTGCCAATTAGGAGATTCAAGATCCAATGCGATCAAAAGACTTTGTTCTTTGGAAAGATCTTTGATTCCACGACCTGAAGTTTATGACCAATATAGAAGCTTCATTAAGGAATATCTTGAATTGGGACTTATGAGCTTAGTACCAAAGGAAGATATCATTAAGGGAAGGTACTATCTGCCTCATCATCCTGTAATAAAGGAAAAAAGTTGCATCACCAAATTGCGAGTAGTATTTGATGCATCAGCAAAGACTGATTCAGGTTTGTCCTTGAATGATGCTTTAATTCCAGGGCCCAAAATTCAACAGGATTTGTTTCACATCATTCTGAGATTCAGAATTCATCCTGTTGCTATAAATGCTGATATCGCCAAGATGTATAGGCAAATTAGAATATCACAAGAAGACTCGGAATTCCAAATAATTGTATGGCGGAATGATCCTCATGATAAAATAAAGGACTATCGGCTAGAAACTGTCACTTATGGGACTAGTTGTGCACCAATTTTGGCCACTCGTATCATCAAACAGTTGGATTTTGGATGAGCAGAGTAAGTTTCCAAAAGCTAGCAAAATAGCATTGACAGATTTTTATGTTGATGATTTAGTAACTGGAACTTTTTCAGTAGATGAAGGCAAGAATTTGGTGCAAGAACTCTATGGTTTACTAAGTGCAGGAGGCTTCGAACTTCGTAAGTGGACCTCCAATGTTCCTGATGTTCTGTCACTTTTACCAAATCATTTAAGATCCACCAACACAAATATTGGGTTTGAGGAATCCAAGGAATTTGTCAACGTTTTAGGCCTTCAATGGCAACCAAGAACTGATGGTTTCACATTTAAGGGAATAGCTCTGCCACTGAACTCTATGACAAAACGAGGAATACTATCACAGGTTGCTAAAATATTTGATCCACTGGGTTGGATCTCACCATTTACGACCACTATTAAACTGATTTTGCAAGAACTTTGGAAGACTGGTTTGGAATGGGATGACCCAATTCCAGAGGAACTAAGAAGGAAGCTGACTTTGATAAACCAGGATCTTCCATCGCTAGAGCACATTCAGATCCCAAGATGCGTGGTACCAGGTAATTATATGAAGGTAGAATTTCATGGATTTTGTGATGCAATACAGAAAGTGTGGAATAATGGATCTCCACCCGCCGTCCAGACAGCTTGGGTGACAGTAAACATGCCGGCGGCGTCTGCCTGCATCAAAGGAGCCGCCAACATAAACACCAGAACACGGCTTGGCCTGATACCGGCCAGTTGCGTGTTTTCCACTGTCCTCTTAATATGTATTGAATAAAGTTAGTTAGAAGGAGATTTTTACCCCCTCCTTTCTGCTATTTAGTGATCTTTTTAAATCCTTGCAACAGCCCACAAAGAATCATCACAGCGAATTCTTCTACCGAATCTCGCGTCAGTGTTTTGTGAACCGACTACCCTACCTTTCTTCACAAAGTGGCGTCCCCGGGTGGGCTTCTGACAAGGCAAGATCAAGTGGATTAACGGCGGAGTACAAGTTCAAGACTTAAGATAAGTACCTTTTGTTTTACCCTCTGTTTATAGTGTTTTTTGAAAAATGGAAATTTTAAAAAGACAGAAATTTACTTAGAAAGCGACTAACTCGCAGCTTGAAGACGACAGAAGAGTTTCTGTCAGGTACTCCACCGATATCTGTAGAGGACGTTGAAAATAATAGAGAGATAATTGAAGAAACTCACAGTGAGCTTCTTGTGATCCAAGGCAAGATAAGAGACTTCATGCTAACTTCAGACGTTAGCGAAGAGGAACTAGAGCAAGACGATGAGGAAGCCTTGCAATATACCCAGAGATATAAGAGGATATATAAAAAATGTCTCGCTCTTGTTGAACCCAGGATCACTGCATCCAGTCCCACGACCAGTGAAGTGAGCTTCGCTTCTAGCTCACACCATAGAACTGTAAAACTACCCAAGATAGAAATAAAGAAGTTTACAGGAGAAATAAAATATTGGTTGGGATGGTGGGCACAGTTCAACAAGATACATGTCGATCCTACTTTAGAAGACAGCGACAAGTTTCAATATCTTGTACAGTCTATGTCGCCGGGAACCAGAGCTAGTAAACTGGTTGATAGTTACCCTCTGACTGCCGAGAATTACCCCAAAGTTATAGAAACTTTGACAGAAAGATTTGGAAGGCCTGAACTGTTGCAACAAGTCTATGTCAGGGATCTTATCCGCCTTATGATCGATTGCTCCTCCAAACAACAGTTGAAGGTGACTTCATTTTATGATGAGTTGGTGATTCATTTGAGAGCATTGGAATCCTTAAAGATTGAGGCCAGACAGATGTCTGTATTCATATTTCCAATGATTGAGGCATGTCTCTCAGAGGAACTCATGAAGGCTTGGCAAAGAAGCCCCCTCCATGATGTCAAGATTGATGCTAATGATTCGACTCAAACTAGAGTTGACCTAATTATGGAGTTTCTCCAAAAGGAAGCTGCAGCAGAACAAGACAGAGCCTTAGCTGGATCCAAGTTTGGACTTAGATCTCTGAAACAGGATAGAAACGTGGGCAGACAATCACATCCTGCTAAGATACCTACGGCCTCTGGACTCTTTGCTGGACGTGCCCAGAATTGCATCTTTTGTAATAAAGATCATAAAAACACAGAATGTCTTGCTGCGCGCAGAATGAGCATTAAAGAAAGAAGAGAGCGTATTAAAAACGCTAAATGTTGTTTCTCCTGCCTCCAACCAGGTCATATCTCTTCTAATTGTAGAAGGCGCATAACTGAATGTAATCGATGTAAGAAGAAGCACCTTGATATTTTATGCCCTCTTAATGCTCCTGGACGAGAGTCAGCGAATGAAGACAAGGAACAGGTGGAAGACTGTGACGCTTCTCCTACAGTTGAAAACGGAGTTTCATTCTCCGGTCTTAGCGCTTCGTCTCTGATTTTGCTACAGACTCTGAAGATTAAGGTCGAAGGTGCGACTTCGGCGAAAGTAGTGCGTGCCCTCCTTGACACAGGTTCCCAACGATCCTATATTTTGTCTAAAACTGCCCAGGATCTCGGACTATCTCCCATTGGCCAGGAATCACTTAAACATGTGGTGTTTGGAGATCATACTAGTGAAAGTGTCCACCAAGAATACAGAGTCAATTTGGGTCATGCATCGGGGAATTTTAAGATGGTTGCGAGGCTTCTTGACCAACAAAAAATCTGTGGTAACCTACCAAGATTGAGCCGCGGGCCATGGTTGAAAGAACTCAAAGCCCGCAGAATATGGGTTCCTGATATTGGAAAGGATGACATGGAAATTGAAATACTTCTAGGATGCGATGTATTGGGATCTATTTTCATGATGAAATCTTGTGTGTTGTCAAATGGCTTGACTGCGTCGCAGACGCGTTTCGGATGGACTTTAATGGGAGAATGTCAGCAAGGTAGTGACGTTTCACTCGCTCATCATGTTACAACGATGACAATTTCGGAGAGCAGTATAACCAATCTGTGGAATCTCGATGTTCTTGGCATTATGGATCCTATTGAGGTTAAACAGAGAGATCAGAGAGACGCACTGGCGCGTCGACATTTTCTAAAAACAGTCCAACATTCTGTTTCTGGAAAATATGTTGTTTCCCTCCCGTGGACTGTAGAGAAAGCTAAAATCGCGGACAACAGGGAGGTTGCTATGAAGAGATTAGAACAGACGACTAAGAAATTAATCTCTTTGAATCTTTATGAGGACTATGATGATATTTTCCGAGGCTGGTTGGATGATGGGATAATTGAGAAAGTCCCAGCTGAACAACACGACGCCGAGGCCTTCTACCTGCCTCATCGTCCTGTGGTGAAACTCTCCAGTGGGACTACGCCTATCAGGCCTGTCTTTGATGCTTCTAGCAAGGTCTATACATCCCCATCTTTAAATGACTGTCTTGAAAAGGGACCTAACTTCATAGAGATGATTCCCAACCTTATGCTAAGGTTTAGAAATGGCAAGTTTGGTGTCGTGGCAGACATTAAGAAAGCGTTTCTGCAGATTGAGGTGAATGAAAGGGACAGAGATTACCTGCGTTTTCTGTGGTATTCCCAAAATGGAGAAAAGACAGAAGTATTCCGACATAGACGTGTCGTTTTCGGTGTTAACTGTAGTCCTTTCATTTTGGGGGCAGTAATAGAATACCACCTGTCTAATGTTCGACCTGAACATAAACCGTTAGCTCAGAGGTTGCAGAAATCCTTTTATGTGGACAATTTAGTCACAAGCGTGAACTCTTTTGAAGAGTTACAAGATCTCAAATTGACCGCAACGTCCATCATGGATAATGCTAGGTTGGAGCTAAGCAGTTGGGAGCATAGCCTGGACGTGGCCTCCGATACTTACCCCTTTGAAAGAGCAGAGATATCTAAAGTGCTTGGTGTATGTTGGGATAAAAGGGAAGATTGTTTGTCATGTGAAATTCCCGTACCCATACCCCCCAATATAACCAAAAGGAGTATCCTGTCCTGCTTAGCTCAGATATATGACCCTATTGGATTTCTGAACCCAATATTAATAAAGCCTAAAATTATATTGCAAAAAGTTTGGATAAAGCGCGATAACCAGTTGGGTACCTTTGTCGGGAATCGCGTGAAGGAGATATGCAAACTTAGTGATCCTGGAAATTGGAGATATGTTCCTAGCGAGTGCAATCCAGCTGATTTACCCTCCAGAGGATGCAGCCTCTCCCGACTGTTATAGTCTAGATGGTGGGAGGGCCCTTCCTGGTTAAAACTCTCCGAAGAATATTGGCCTTCCAGGTATAAAGACCTGAATGAAGAAGAAATCTGTGCGGAAAGAAAGAAAATTGCTGTTGTGACAACAGTTAAGAGTACCGATCATTGGCACATGAAATATTTCTCCTCGTTCATAAAAAATGTGCGGATGATGGCGTGGATTAGAAGATTCATCAACAACCTCCGATCTTCAACGAAAGTAAAGGGCAAACTTTCTGTGAAGTAGATCGATGAAGCGGAGCTGGCGCTTTTGAAATTAGTTCAGGCCGAGTGTTTCCCTAGCCACTCTATACCTGGTCTGAAGGTATGTGAAGTAGAAGGAATCCTGCGTGAGAAAACAAAATCATCAACAGCAGCTTCTTCGCGTTTGCTGAACGACAGAAAAGAGAAAACTGCAAGAATACAGACTAGATCGGGAAGAACCATTTGTAAACCCAACCGATTGGACGATTATTTGTGTTTTTCTGTGTGCCTAGAAAAACAGGTGGGAGTATGTGGAATAATGGATCTCCACCCGCCGTCCAGACAGCTTGGGTGACAGTAAACATGCCGGCGGCGTCTGCCTGCATCAAAGGAGCCGCCAACATAAACACCAGAACACGGCTTGGCCTGATACCGGCCAGTTGCGTGTTTTCCACTGTCCTCTTAATATGTATTGAATAAAGTTAGTTAGAAGGAGATTTTTACCCCCTCCTTTCTGCTATTTAGTGATCTTATTTAAATCCTTGCAACAGCCCACAAAGAATCATCACAGCGAATTCTTCTACCGAATCTCGCGTCAGTGTTTTGTGAACCGACTACCCTACCTTTCTTCACAGAAAGCATATGCTGCATCTCTGTATCTAAAGGTGATCCTCTCAAACACAAGCGCTAAGACATTTCTCTTAGTGGCAAAAACAAGAGTCGCACCTATGAAGGTGGTTTCACTTCCAAAGTTAGAATAACTAAATCACGTGGGCATGGAATTCACTCACGCTATACGAGACCAAAGAAGGATACCATCCATTTGTGTACAAACATTTCTACTTGAAATTGTTTTCAAAAATTTGTTTTCAAATATTCCTGAAGAAGGGCTGTTTACGCCCGAAAGCTCAAAATATTATTATTTTAAAATAAAAGAAACTTATCCTCGGAATTTTATGTGTTGCTGCTAATTATGTTCTGCTCTACTTTTGGCAAGATTAGTGAAAACTGTATATGATAACCTTCCTCTTACCATCAATGAAATTTATTTATGGTCTGATTCTACTATAGCCTTATGCTGGATCAATTCCAAGCCGTGCCGATGGAAGACATTTGTGGCAAATCGAGTTGCTGAGATACACCGGCTTGTCTCCGGGGTTTGGTGCCATGTTGATGGAAGGCAGAATCCAGCAGACTGTACATCACGAGAAATATTTCCATCCGACTTAGTAGAACATCCACTATGGTGGAATGGGCCACCATGGCTAATTGAACCTGCCCTTGAAATTAAGAAATTAATTAATAGCTTCAAGGAAGAATTTAAAGAAGAAGAAAAAATCAAGACGTATTTTGGTACAATTGAGTGTGAAATTCCATCCATTGTGATAAACTGCTCATCATTAACCAAACTGAAATGTATCATAGCTTGGTGCTTAAGATTTGTCAACAACAGTCGAATGCCTTCACATTGAAGGAAAAGGGAACCCTTAACATTAAGAGAGTTGAATGATGCCCTGTTGACAGTTGTTAAGTGTGTTCATTCTATTGAATTTTCCAAAGAAAAGCATTGCCTGTTAAGCAACAAGCCAATCCTGAATAAGAGTAGAATATACAATCTATGTCCCTTTTTGGATTCAAGGGGAATCATTAGAGTTGGCGGACGAATAAAAAAATGTAAATGTTTATGGTGATCGGATTAATCAAGTTTTACTTCCAAGATCACATCATCTTACAACTCTTATTGTAAACAATGTTCATGTCCATAATCTTCACTCATCAACTCAAGCTACGCTTGCAGCAATAAGAAATATATTCTGGATACCTTCTGGAAGAAATGTTGTACGGAAAATTTTAAGAACATGCATGAAATGCGCTAGATTTCGTAAGAGGAAGCTCCTTTTCAATTAATGGGAAATCTACCTTTTGCAAGGATCAACAGATCAAGGCCGTTTTTGGTAACTGGAATAGATTTTGCAGGACCTTTTCTGATTAAACGGAACATGGGACGTACAACTTCAACCATGAATGCTTACGTTGCCTTGTTCATATGTTTCAGCACTCGGGCCATTCATCTAGAATTAATCAGTAGTCTGACCACAGATGCTTTCATATCCACAATAAGAAGGTTCATTGCGCGAAGAGGTAAATCAGCAACAATTCATAGTGACAACGCCACTAATTTTGTTGGTGCGCATAGGATTATTGGGAAACTATGTCACAATGCCAGTAAAGTTCTTGCGAATTCAGAGGGAATTCAGTGGAAATTTATTCCACCATCAGCTCCACATTTTGGTGGACTTTGGGAAGCCGGAGTTAAGTCCATGAAATATCATCTTAGAAGAACAATGGGCAGTGCTTTGCTAAATTTTGAAGAACTGACAACAATGGTAGCACAAATTGAAGCTTGCCTGAATTCGCGACCTCTTTGTCCTCTTTCTGAGGACCCCGAAGATCTACAGGCATTGACTCCTGGTCACTTCTTAATTGGTGGTTCTTTAACAGCGCTTCCCGATGAAGATGACATCATAGCAATGAGATTGCCAAATAGATGGCAATTAATTCAAAAATCAATGAATCATTTTTGGACAAGATGGTCCCAAGAATATGTGTCACAACTTCAACAAAGATCCAAATGGTGTAAGCCCCAACCCAACATTAAGGAAGGATCCCTGGTGTTGATAAAGAATGAACCACAACCTCCACTAGCATGGAAGATTGGAAGAAATTCAAAGGTGTTTCCAGGAGATGACGCTAGAATCAAAGTGGTAGAAGTCAAGACTGCTATTGGGACTTACAGAATTCCAATTGTAAAATTATGTTTGTTACCTATATAATGTTTTTTGATGGTCCCCCATCAAGTTGGTGGCGGGAGAATGTTTAATTTAGTTAGAATATTTATGTTTATATAAAGGTTTAAAATAATTTTTCTATGATTGTGTAAATATTCATTGAATTTATCATCATCACCTTTTTTTGTTTACAAAAATGTTATATGAAAAATAAAGTAATGTAATTGAACGAAATGGTTGCCCTCTCATGTTTACTGATCCAATGTTTTAATAATCTAAGGTTTATGTTGTAAGAAAATTATACATTGAGAAGAATTATACAGAATCATTATGGATCTCACCATACCTCACTCACCTCAGTTAAACGGCAAAGCCGAAAGATTAAATAGAACCCTGATGGAGAAAACTAGAGCTCTTTTGATTGATTCTGGTGTGGAAAAATACATGTGGGGAGAAGCTGTAAGGGTTTCAGCCTATTTGCTGAACCGAAGCCCTACTCAAGAATTAGAGAAGACCCCTGCAGAACTTTGGTTCAACAAAAGACCAAATTTGTCAAACTTACAACTTTTTGGTTGTGAGCTTATGTGAAAACCCTAAAACACTTAAAGATATTGGAAGACAGATGTAAAAAAAATACACCTTTATAGGGTATGCACCAAATGGTTATCGCCTTTGGGATGAACAAAACAAACGAATCTTTACAGCTAGAGATGTATTTTTTAGATAAAGGATGTATAAATAAAGAAGAAAAAAATACCTATTGTCAAACCAGAAGAAGAATCAGAAGATCAACTAGAATTAAATGAAGAACCAAGTCTACCAGGGTCTCTGAAGACAAAGAAGATATCCCTACAAAACCAAGTACTTCAAAATATAATTTTAGACCAAGAAGTAGTTTACAAACACCATCAAGATATGAAGACTTCTATTTAGAGCGGGATGGAACAACAGAATCAGCTCTTCTAACTTACTCGGAAGCTATATCTGGTCCAAATCAAGAAAAATGGAAAAAGGAAATAAAAGAAGAAAAAGAGTATCTTGCCAAAAATGAAGTTTGGGAAATAGTAAAAGAAAATGAAGCGTCGAACAAGAAGATTCTGACCTCTAAATGGCTCTTTAAAGTGAAAGAAGATGGCCGCTACAAAGCAAGACTAGTTGTAAGAGGCTTTGAACAAGAAGCAGGCTTGATTATGATGAGACATTCAGTGCAGTTATAAGCACTGTCTCCTTAAGGATATACTTTGCTCTAATGGCTAAGAAAAAGCTTGTTTTTAAAACATTTGACATAAAAACAGCTTTTCTATATGGGTTTTTGGATGAAGAAATATATGTTCAATTGCCAGAAGTTTATAAAGGGAAAATATGTAGGTTAAGAAAGGCATTGTATGATTCAAAACAAAGCCCCATTAAAATGGAATGAAAGATTAAAAACCTTTCTTAAATCCCAAGATTTCATACAACTAAAATCAGAGCCATGTCTTTTTAAAACCAACAAAGGAAATATGTACCTTGCAATATATGTAGATGATGGTATCTTAATGGGAGATAATGAAGAAGAATGAAATAATATTTTAGAAAAACTACCCCAAGAGTTCGAAGTTAAAATAAACAATGATCCAAGAACTTTTTTTGTGAATAAATTTGTGTTTTGAGGAAGAAAATAAAATTTTCCTTTCACAAGAAAATTACGCAAAATCAGTTCTCTTGAAAGATATAATATGCAAAACACAAAACCAGTACACACTCCCATTACATATGTAGTGAAGAATTAGACAAAAACTTAGAAATATCAAATGATAACAAATTTCCCTACAGACAAGCAATTGGAAGCCTTTTATATTTGACAAACAAAACTAGACCGACATGACCTTTGCCACAAATTTTGAAAGCAGGTCAATGCATGATCCTACAACTCAAGATATTATAAACATAAAAAGAACCCTAAGATATTTAAATCACACCACCAATTTAGGCATATCATATGATGGAGAGATGCCATTTGAATTAAATGTGTATTGTGATTCTGACTTTGCTGGAGATGTTAAAACTAGAAAAAGTACCACAGGATATGTAGTTTACTTATGTGGAAGTCCCATAAGTTGGTTCTCCAGAAAGCAACCTGTAATTGCCCTTTTCAGCACTGAAGCAGAGTTCATTGCTGCGGCAGATTAATGCAAAGAAGTGTCATACATAAGATCCCTATTAGAAGAATTAATTCCAGATAATTTTTATATAAATCTCTATGATTTTTTAGTTTAACATTTCTTTTATAAATATTTTTTGTTATTTTTATTTATTTTTATACGAAAAATATTTTACACATAGTACAAATAATTTTAAATATAAAATAGGCGTTATTGTTAATTTTCAAAATATTCACAACTATATTTTACAAAATTTATTTTTTCCATAATATAAATATATTTTAAGAACGAAATACTTGATGAGGAAAGAGTTTCTTTATTACACAAAATTAGTTCACAAGCTTTCGGGCTCAATCACCCTTCTACTGGTGTAAAACGAGACTGCCACTAATAATTTTGTCTCGTTTTACACCAGTAGAAGGGTGATTGAGCCCGAAAGCTTGTGAACTAATTTTGTGTAATAAAGAAACTCTTTCCTCATCAAGTATTTCGTTCTTAAAGTTTAGTGAAGGAATTATTACTTCAATATAAATATATATATCAATTTTTTTCTCCCTGTTTGGTTTTAAAAAATGCATGTTTCTTATTTGTCATTTATTGTAGAAATTGTTGGTCATTATTTTACATAATTCTTTATTTTAATTTTAATCTGTATATATAAATATTGATTCGGCAACACTGTGTTGTATATATATTTTTTGTTTTGCTTAGTTGTCAGTCAGTCTAGTTTAAATCAGCCATCAAATTCATGTAGATTATTCAAAGATAATCAAATTCATAGGTTCCTTGATCAATTTGCGTGGAGTTCCCTTACTCAAGTCTACAGAGCCAATTCAAGTTACTCATCGCTGTACCGTAGCTCATAGAATTTGAGCTCGGTAGACCACGCGAACACACTCCCCATTGGATATAACAAAATATTTTAAAAACTTAATGCTGTTGACGTTATGAGGCGCTGAGTTTGTTGTTGACACTTTAAAATATTATAACACCTCGATAAAGGTTGGCGTTCAGCCAGCTGAAATATTGGTAAAATAAATGATATTTTGATCCAATATATGCCTTTTTAATTAAATCTCTATGTTGATAACCAAAGCACTATAAAAATTATAAAATCAAGCCAATTCACCACTAAAGATAAACATATTGATGTCAAATATCATTTTGTGAAAGATCAAGCTCAAAAGTTTAACCTAATATATTGTCCAACAGAACACCAAATTGCAGACATCCTAACAAAACCTTTAGCCAGACCAAAGTTTGACAAATTCAAATCCCTTCTTATGACAACGATCTAAAACATAAGTCAAGTGAAGAAACTGTTGAATGTGGAAAGATCACTGATTTAAGAGGGAATGTTGGGGAAAAAAGGAAAATATTTTTAAAAATAATAAATCAATGATCTTAAAATACTGAAGCGGTGCAACAAGGAAGAGGAAGGGAAGATGTGGGCAAAGCCAGAGAAGAAGGTATGCTGGGGCCCCTCCACAAGGAAGTGTGGATTGACAAATTCCAGAGGAGGGGGCGGCAGACATGGAGTCCAGCTGGTGTCGTCGTGAAGAAAGGAGCCGAGATAGCGGCCGGCCTGCCGGGGGTTTGTGCGCCGAGAAGACATGGCAGTCTGGGGGGAGAAGTCTGTCTGGTGACAACGGGACCTGCAGCAGGGAGAACGGCGGTGACGACAGACGCGGCAAGTTGGCGACGCGAAGTGGGCTCTGGGACCGTGTGGATCAACAAGAGGAGAACGGTGCAAAGAAGGACGAGGAGGAACCTACCCAGGCCAGATATTGAAGGCAAGTTCATCAACTATGTCTAGTTATTAACACCCTTTTTAAAGCTCTGGGAATAAATCTATAGTACTAAGCTGTATCCAAAACGAACCCACATTGTTTTCTCAGAATCCTTGCACACAAACATCGACGGCTGAGGAGAATCGTAACATTTGGTGTCAGAAGTGGGATACAGCTTAGTTTGCGAGATGGAAGAACCAACCAACCTCGAAATTGAAAAATTCAAGAAATTGCTCAGTCTGATAAACCAGAAAGTAAATGAGCTCGGAGAAGACGTTAGATCGTTTGAAGATGGGATGGAATCTCGATTGAGCCGACTCGAGCATAATCGGAATGTCAAACGTTCTGCCCCACCCATGTCTTGAGAAGTTAAGGTCAATGTACTACCGCCAGAAAATCCTGATGGCTTCTCAAAAACAATCACAGCAACCAATAGCCCACGTACCCAATGTCTGAGGGGACAAAAGACGATTCCAGGTGATGAAGATCCCAACAAGACCATCACAAAAAAGACCATCACGTCGGGAGACGTCGTAACTGGACTGCCAGAATCTACGCTAGAAGATTCTCCCGTGATCCAGAAGTTGGAAGAGTGTCGACAGCAGGAAATGATCCAGACTGGTTGTGTAGCGGAGGAGGGCGAGCTGATCGCCTCCGAAAACGGCTGTGGCACGAGTGTTTTGCACAAAATCAAGCGGACGGAAGGAGAATGCCCTCCAGGTGATATACAGTGCGGGAATTCAACCCCTGGGATTATTTCTAAAATACTTCAGGAAAACAGCAACGAGCTTGGCGAGCTGCAGTGCGACAGCGTGGCTGACTTCTGCGATAGTGACGGACTGTCAGGGACTACAGTGGCGATCCAACTGGACGGGACGGAGCTGGGTGCTCCGTGGAAGTGCGACAAGGCTAGATGGTCGAAGCACCCCGAAGTTGGAGCCGGCGACCCGACTAAACGGGATAGAACATTGGACGCTCTGTGGAAGTCCAACGACAAGGTCTGTGCCGCGTAAGTCGCGCGCCATGTGTCAGCGCCGTCGTCTGCAATACAAGCTGAAAATATGTGCTACGAGTGTGTGCCCATCACCTTCGTTACTTCGCCCGACAAGGCGCAGACTCAACCACCATCGCTTAGAACAAGTTGTGCCGAAATTGAAACTACAGTGCGGTCTGACACCTTCAGAAATTTCGAGGATTCCATGCTCTAGGGCAAAGACAGCATCGAGTTGTCTAGGTCTAGAATTTGTAGAAGAAGAAATCTCCAGTTGCAAATAAATGCGAAACCGACAGAAGAAAGGAACTTTCCCGAACACCTCTGGAAGTCTAACAAGGACGAATACATGCTGGAAGGCCACGACAAGGTCAACGTGGATCAAGAAAGCGCAGCCACTGTAGAGACCCACGATCTTTCGCCCTGTCGTGGGAAGAAAATCCGAGTTAGGATGTGGTTCTGCAAACAAGGGCTGGCGCTAATCCTGCCGCTACGCTTCCGGGAGGCTGACGAGCCTCTTGTGGCCAGAGACACCAGGGAGATCAAAGGGTCGCCGATCAGTGCCGCTGGTGAAATCAGCCCTTTTCGGGGCGAAAGGATTGAGAGGGGAACAGTGAAGCGGTGCAGCAAGGAAGAGGAAGGGAAGATGTGGGCAAAGCCAGTGAAGAAGGTATGCAGGGGCCCCTCCACAAGGAAGTGTGGATTGACAAATTCCAAAGGAGGGGGCGGCAGACATGGAGTCCAGCTGGTGTCGTCGTGAAGAAAGGAGCCGAGATAGCGGCCGGCCTGCCGGCGGTTTGTGCGCCGAGAAGACATGGCAGTCTGGGGGGAGAAGTCTGTCTGGTGACAACGGGACCTGCAGCAAGGAGAACGGCGGTGACGACAGACGCGGCAAGTTGGCGACGGGAAGTGGGCTCCTGGACCGTGTGGATCAACAAGAGGAGGACGGTGCGAAGAAGGACGAGGAGGAACCTACCCGGGGCGGATATTGAAGGCAAGTTCATCTACTATGTCTAGTTATTAACACCCTTTTTAAAGCTCTGGGAATAAATCCATAGTACTAAGCTGTATCTAAAACGAACCCACATTGTTTTCTCAGAAACCTTGCACACAAACATCGACGGCTGAGAAGAGTCGTAACAATACTTTTAGACTGACAACACTGTAATATAAAAACCGAGAACAAAGTGTTGTTTTTTTTTACATAATTAGTAAGTGTAATTGTTATTTATTTTTTCTCGCTCTCTCTCTTTGAAAATAATAAATTTAAAATACTTTCATAAAAGGTAAAATCGCCTAATTCTTTAAAACCACTTCAGCTGTAAGTAAACTTGTTATTTGTTGTTTCATTGTCTAAACCATAAAAGATTCCCAACACTATATATAGATTTATAAACGTATATAAATATTGTTAAATACGTTTAACGTTTAAACTGTTGACGTTTAAATATATTTTTGAAACACATTTAACATTTTGAAAACATTTACTAAATTTTAAATGAACTATAAGATGTTTTCTTTTGCGAAATTAGGCAAATAAAAAATATATAGAAAATGTGTCTAAATTAAAATTGAAATGTCTAATATAAATAAAAAATGTCACATTTAATTTTTTTGAAAACATTTATTAAATTTTAAATGAACTATAAGATGTTTTCTCTTGCGAAATTAGGCAAATAAAGAATATATAGAAAATGTGTCTAAATTAAAATGAAAATTTTCTAAATTAAAATTCAAAATGTCTAATTTAAAATTTAAAATGTAGAAAATTTGCAAATAAAATTGCAACGAATATTTATTTCATATAAAATTCAAAACAAAAACCTTCCCGGTAGTAAACAACTTCCCAAAGTTTCACGGCGATTGGATGCATGGTTTTTTAATTTATCGAATACAGACAGACATTCAATTTTATATATGTTGATTTAAAGCTGATATTTTAAACAATAACAATCTCCTTATTTACAAAAAGGAGAAATATTTCTAACATAAATCAAACTTTATTTTTTTAGCATGCAACCCGTAAGCTCGAGGGTAAGCCTCGTGCTTACCGCTTCGCGCATGCGCCTCTGATACAACTGTATAAATGAATGTATTTGACAGTTTAGCCGTTCTAGACGCGATGGAACGGGATAAAAAGTATCCTATGTCCGTCTGCTGGTTCTAAGCTACCTCCCCACCAATTTTCATCCAAATCGGGTCAGCCGTTCTTGAGTTATAAATAGTGTAACATTTTTCACGACTTTCTTTTATATATATAGATAATATGATCAAACATGCAGGTACACTTTTAATCCCGATTTTACAACAAATGTATTGAATTAGGCTATTATCCGGATATATGTAAAGACTCTACTGTAAAGATCATTCCAAAATCTAATAAAATAAACTATGAAACAAGCAAAAGCTATAGACCAATATCACATTGACGTCAAACATTTCTAAATTTTTTGAAAACATAATTAAAAACAAAATCAATAAATATTATGAAGAGAACAATCTAATGAGTGCAAGGCAACAAGGATTTACTAAACATAAATCAACGAACAGTGCAATGGAAGATAAAATGGAAACCATATTGAAACACAGGCAAGGAGAACTGACTTCTTTGATTACAGTGGATATAGCAGGCGCATTCGACAACGCATGGTGGCCAGCAATTATTAGAAGACTCGATTTGGATAACATTCCCTCCAAATTAATAAGAATTATACAATCTTTTTTTTTATTTAAGCAGTGGAAGAAGGACAAATTTCTCATATGAAGACACAAATGTTACAAAAAAATTGACAAAAGAATGCCCTCAAGGCGGGCCTCTATCCCCAATTTTATGGAATACTTTGTCAAACGACTTGCTGAAGAGTTTTAAACATCCGAACGCAGAAATAATTTGCTACGCGGACGAAGTTTCTATCATTTGTTGGAGCAAGTCTGTCGAGAAACTAAAAATATTATGCGAAAATATTCTATGCTATGTGATTCAATGGTGTAATAGGAATAAATTATCAATAAGCCCAGAGAAAACGAATTTACTTTACTTACATAATAAACATAAAGTTCCAATTGAAATACCGAATATTATTTTAATCAAGTTAAGATATTAGGCATAAAATTCTCAAATCATAGAAAAAAAGAAGATTAATTTTACCCAACATATCAACGGCATTTTGTATAGGATCGTAAGAATGAAAAATTTTCTGTTTTCACTTTGTGGAAAAATGTGGGGAATAAATACTAAAAAAAGAATAATTTTGTATAAAACAATTATCAGGCCAGTTCTTACGTATGGTTCAGAAATATGGTACAAATTTATAAATAGTCGATGTAAAGAAAAACTAAACTCTATACAATATTAAATTCTCCTTTGGGCGGTTGGAGCCTACACAAGACTACATCTTCCAATTGTGTTCATAGTCTTGCGAACATCCCCCTTCTTACAGATTATATTGAATCTAAAATAATTAAATATGATTTGGCTCATCTTTCGATAGAGGATCAAAATGATTTTAGACCACATTCTCCGAGTATAATTAGTTCATTTTTAAGTGCAAAAATGGATGAAATATTTCTAAAAACAAATCAAACAATCCAAAGCCTTTTCCCGTTCGGAATCCAACATTTTTCCGTTCGAATTTTTATAATGCCCAGTTTACAACGAACAATGGAAATTTTAAGGGATTTTTATCAAAAATTGAAGTGGTTGAGGACTCTAGCTGTCACTGTGGTAACAAATTCCAGGACTCGAGACACCTACTGCTGGAATGCCCAATCTTCTTTAGCGTTGGACAACAGACAATAAACAATGTTGTAGATCTATATCAATTTGTAAATACCAGAGAGAATTATCATAGATTTACCTATCTTTGTAAATATATTTATGATTATCTTTCAAACCTGAAAGGTTCAGGTTCCTAATGTGTGTATATGGTAATTTAAACCAACAACCCTATATTGTATAATTACTTATAACAAGATTGTCATGTTGTATATAGAAACATATCTATAAATAATTATATGCATGATTAATCTGTGTCATTGCATCACCATATGTAATGTACTTTGTACAAATTAAAGACAAATAAATAAAACTATGTAATAGATTAAGAGCTAAGTTAAAGCAAGATTGAGAAATTCAAAAACGTCTAAGATCGAGAGAGAAACCCAACAATCCTGAAGAGGAATTTAGCGAGTCGTTGCCATCAAGGCCAAAGGGTGCAGACGTTCAAAGTTCACATTCTCAGACAATCCAAGAACCCTGAAAAGGAATTCGGCAGCCCGTTGCCATCTGGTCCAAAGGGTGCAGAATGCCCCAGACGTTCAAAGTTCAACTTCGCAGATGTCTCCCCCCCCTCCTCGGGAATGGTATATAAACACCTCGGTTTTAGCCGACAATAGTTAGTTAGTCGGCAGTCACCCCTTTCATCGACAGCGTGAGCCCTTGTCGCTTATAGCCAGGTCCACCTCATCGACCATGTAAAACAGTAAGAAACTCTTATCTCCATCTTGCTTAGCTCAACTCCTATCTGTTCATGGAACTTTCCTACTACAGCTGTGTCTCTTCGTTTTATGTGTGTGCTTTCCACTCTGCCTCGACCACGACTGCCTGTACTCTGTGAAAACTGTTAAAGGTCTTCCAAAGTGCAGAGAGGTACTGGAAAACTCTCCACGCCCTGACTGTCCCTCTCGGCTACTACAGGTTTGACCACCGGTTACCACAGCTTATAGCAAGAGTCGACAGGATCTCATCACAGATAAGTCGACAGCACACTCTTCATCACATCAAAGTCGACAGGATTCTACAAGAGGCTACCAGACCTCAACTTATTACATGTATATTATTGATTCTCTTTTTATTTTTGATTACTTTCTTGTATAATATGTTTATAACTGTTTCTGTTTAAAAAATGTAAATCAACGCAATTATCCTTAGCCGGGATATCGCGTTTTGTGTGTTGAAATAAATAAATAAACACACATAATACATAACTTTATTTCTTGAAAATGAAGATACTTCGGCCAGTGAATCTTTTTATTTTCTCGACGTTTCGACAAAAATCTTTTGTCCTCGTCAGGAGCAAACAAAAATTAAACATTCAGCAAGGCGTTAAAAATCTTTTTAATTTTTGTTTGCTCCTGACGAGGACAAAAGATTTTTGTCGAAACGTCGAGGAAATAAAAAGATTCACTGGCCGAAGTATCTTCATTTTCAAGAAATATGAATGCCGGCCAGGCACCCTCAATATTTACGTAACTTTATGTAATATACAAAAGGTATATAAAAACTTATAATATTAAGTGTAAGAAAAATTAACCAAACCCTCATGCAATAATACTTCTTCAATATTTATACCTCAATTTTTTATATATTCCGCGATTCATATAATATCTAAATCAATTTTTAAAACAATTAAAGTAAGAATTCACTCCTATTATTAGTATTACGTTAATAAAATTTTATTTAAAATAAATTGAATTTCAACACACCCAAACGCATATTCTCAAAATATTTAACATTTCTCCGACATTTATTTTTTTTATTATTATTACATTTGCGTCGAAAATATAATACTTATATATCCACACACACAAAAATATTTTATTTTAAAATATAAATTCAATATATAAAAATGTTGTACATATTTTAATTATTTGTTACCACAGAGTGTGTGTAGCTCACAGGTAAATAGGCGTTAAAAAACAAGAAAAAAAGTTCCTTTGTTTCAATATAAGTTTCCCTTTTATATTTTGTTCTCTCTCTTGTAAATCAATAAATATAATGTTTAATTAATAATTATTGGAATCAGTTTCATTAATAATACTAAGCAAAGTCAACAATTGGTAGCAGAGCGTGGTTATTTGATATAAAGCTCAAAAAGGAAAATATTTAATATGAAGATTAAGCAAGAAGTTTATTCTGATCGGTAAACTGAAGCACTTATAAGAAGATTAAAGGTATTTATATAGATTAAGTTAAATTATATCTATATATTGCATGTTTAAAAGCTACCCAATTTTTAAACAAATTTAAAATATATTTGTTTTTTAAATTATATTGGTTTGTTTATAATAGCTCAAAAGACGAAAATGGCTGAATATAATTTTTTATCCCAAAGAAAAATTCAACCATTAACAGGAACAAATTATCAAATATGGGCGTTGAAAATCGGCGCAGTTCTGAGAGGAAGAAAATTATTTAAATGTGTAATTTCCGATCCAGAACCTGATATGGAAGACAAAAGTTCTTGGGAGATTTGGAGTGATAAAAATGATGAAGCTTTTGGGATAATCATCACTACTTTGACAAATGAACAAGCTGGAATGTTCATAGGAGAAACAAATGCTAAGAAAGTATGGGACTCGCTGAGAAAAACATACACAGGCAATTTGGAAGATAAAATTATTGATATAGGCTTAGAATTAAAGAACATCAGAATGAAAGATAATGAAACTGTAGATGATTATATAACAAGGGCAAAAAATATTGCTGCTAGAAGTTCATCATTAGGGCATCAATTTCCCTCAAGAGAACTTTCATTTCATATTGTCAGAGGCATACATCCAAGGCATGAAAATATTGCTATTGTCTTACGATCTAAGAGAGAGGCAACAATTGAAGAAATTCAACAAACTCTAAGAGAAGAGGAGTGTCAAGAAGAAATATGAGATTAAATCAATCAGTTGAGAATGGGCATGAACAAGCATACAGAATTAAAAATAGAAAAGTCCAACAATTTCAGCCAAAAAGATGTTTTGTTTGTAATAAAAAGGGACATCTAGCTAATGATGCTGGTTTCGAGATAAACAGAAACAAGGATATCAAAAGAAATGGACTCCAGATTATAGAAATCTCAAATACAGTAGGGAACATTCAAATAACCTAGTGGATACCGAAAAGTGGAATTAATGAGCAAGCATTTGAAACATATGTAAAAGAATTTGAAGATTCACCAAAAAGAAGAAATGATAGGCAAATATGGTGTATAGATTCAGGATGCACCGCACATTTAACCCCAAACCTAACTTTGATGGAAAATGTGGTAGATTATGAAAGTCAAATCAACCTAGCTGAGAAGGGCAAAACTACCCAAGCCAAAGCCAAAGGAGATATGAGACACACTACATGCACAAGTGAAGGCCAAGAAAATATTCACATCAAAGATATCTTACATGTACCAAGTTTAAGGAATAATTTCTTTTCAGTATACGAATTAGTCAACAAGGGAAATTCAGTTATTTTAAATAAGGATGGAGCAAAAATTTATAATGAAGGGAATGATTTAGTTACTG
This sequence comes from Cordylochernes scorpioides, assembly GCA_030710605.1. Taxonomy (NCBI): domain Eukaryota; kingdom Metazoa; phylum Arthropoda; class Arachnida; order Pseudoscorpiones; family Chernetidae; genus Cordylochernes; species Cordylochernes scorpioides. Next base: position 56,959,629 of record CP092871.1, on the reverse strand, counting down.
AAGCATATATTAAAGATACAATGTTTATGATGGAAACAAAACTAAGAAATGTACCAATAGCAAAAAATGAAAATGTCATGGTTATAAATACACATTCATCAAATTAAAAATAGCAATATAAGTTTATGGCATAAAAGATTAAACCATATTAATGAAGAATACATGAAAAAATGATTTCACGGACATATTGTAAGAGGATTGGATGTAAAATTCGAAAGGTTACCAGAGTGCGAAGCATGCATAATGGGAAAACTGGTGCAGAAGCCATATAATATTACGGAAAATTATACAGTTAAGCCCCTGCAGTTGATTCATATGGATTTATGTGGACCAATGCCATGTCAATCTTTAGGAAGATCTAAGTATTTTCTTGTTATAGTAGATGATTACAGTAGAAGAATCTTTGTATATTTCCTGAGATCAAAAGATGAGACCTTTGAGAGATTTGAAGAATTTAAAGCAAGAGCCGAAAACGAATTAAGTCTTAGAATAAAAGATGTAAGAACCGACAGTGGAACTGAATTTTGTAACTTTAGATTTGAAGGACTTTTCAAGAGAAGTTGGATCCATTACCAACTTACCACCACATACTCACCACAAAGTAATGGAGTCGCAGAGAGAGTGAATAGGACTCTTATAGATACAGCGAGAACCTTATTAATTGACTAAAAATTACCCATGAGGTTTTGGGCAGAGGCAATTGCTACAGCTACATACATTAAGAATTGTACACCCCACAGGTCTATCAAGCACCATACACCTATGCAGAGATTGAATGGCAGGAAACCATCGGTCAAACACATTTGAATATTTGGATGTTTGACACATTGGCTTGAGAGAAAACCAAGAAGGAACAAGTTTTCACCAAAGGGTAGAAAGGGAATATTTATTGGTTATTCCATTAAAAGAAAAGCCTACAGAATATATGGTATAATGACAAAGAGAATCCATGAAGTCAGATCAGTAAAATTTAGTGAAGATAAGAGAGGAATTGATTATGCAAATGATATTCAGGAAGATACTAATTGTGATAATTTGACCTATAAAGGAAATTGTGAAGAAATAGTTGAAGACTTTCTGTGCTGAGAACATGTAAGAAAACATGTACCTATGTTTTCCCACGTGACGCAGCGGAGCGTGGCCTTGGCTGCATGGGTGAGTCAGTTGTTGTTTTGCTCTCTGTTTAGATGGACATTAAAACATGGTGGCAGCGATAACTGGATAAAATACGAACCCGTATATTGCAAAATATCGATTTTTGCGTACCTTGGAAGATAATTCAACATGGCTCAGATTCAACCTCCAGAAACTTTCGACTTCTCGACTTCCAACGAATGGCCCAAATGGAGGAAGAGATTCGAACGATTACTCGTGGTCAGTGGAATGAAGAAGAAAGAGGAGGCGGACAAGATCGATTTGTTCATGTACTTGATGGTTGACCGCGCGGATGATATATTCAGGACCTTCAAGTTCGAAAAGGAGGAAGAGGCAACGAAAATTGATTCCGTCCTCAAGGCGTTCGACAGCCACTTCTGTGTCAGGAAGAATATTATCTACGAACGTGCGAAATTTAATTCAAGGATCCAAGAGGATCGGGAGCCAGTGGACGAATTCATCACTTCATTGTACAAATTGGCTGATAGTTGCGAATTTGAGGGTCTTCATGAGCAGTTGATCCGTGACCGAATAGTGGTTAGAGTGAGGGACAAAGCTTTATCTGAAAGAATGCAGTTGGACAGCGAACTGACTTTGGAAAAGGCGGTGAAAATGGTTCAACAGCAGGAAGCCGTTCGACAGCAGCAAGTCGACCTGCAGCGTCCCTCAACAAGCCAAAAGGTCAATCAGGTGAAGTTCAACTCGAAGAAACAATCACCGAAACAACAACAGCAGCCTTCGAGGAAGAAGGAGAAGTCAGCCAAAACAAGATCACGATGTCCAAAATGCGGAGGTTTCACCCACAGACGAAGATTTTTGAAGCTCAACAAGAAGATACGACCCTGAAAGCAGTAGTCAACTACCTTGAGCAAGGCTGGCCAGATAAGAAGAAGATGTCACCGGCTCTGCTCTCTTATTGGCATTTCAAGGATGAACTAGGCGTTCAAAATGGACTACTGATGCGTAGCTGTCGTCTTGTTATTCCAGCAAGTATGAAACTGGAGATCTTAGATAAGTTGCACGCTGGGCACTTCGGGATTACCAAAACAAGACTTCGCGCACGTGAGACGGTATGGTGGCCTGGAATTTCGGAAGAGATCGCGGAAACGGTCAGAAAGTGCAGTGTCTGTATCCAGGAAGCCGTCTCAAAACATGAACCTTTGATACCAACCAACTTTCCTACACGACCGTGGCAAAAGATTGGAATGGATTTGTTCAAGTTCGAGAATAAGTGGTATCTAGTCGTCATTGACTATTATTCTCGATTTCCTGAAGTGGTTCAGCTGGATCGGCTCACAGCCAGTGTGGTGGTGCGTAGTTGCAAATCCATATTTGCCCGACATGGAATACCAGAAACTGTTGTAAGCGATAATGGGACGCAATTTGGAGCTGCTCGTGAATTTGCAAATTTCGCAAGGCAGTACGGATTCCAACATGTCACTTCAAGTCCTCGATTCCCGCAGAGCAATGGGATGGCAGAAGCAGGTGTGAAAATTGCTAAGTTGATCCTCAAGAAAAATCAAGACCCATCGCTTGGACTCCTGGAGTATCGATCGACCCCTTTGGAGAACGGTTACAGCCCTGCTGAGCTTCTCATGGGACGTAAACTCCGAACGACCTTGCCAATTGCACCAGAGAATCTTAATCCAAAGTTGGTGGACTCTCAGACCCTGAAAAGAAAGGAGGGGAGAAGGAGAAAGGATATGAAATCCAGATGTGATCGACGCTGCGGAGCTACGGACATGGAGGAGCTATCCGAAGGTGACACGGTTTGGATTACAGATATGCGAACCTGGGGGATTGTAAAGCAGAAAGCATCGACACCAAGGTCATATATGGTTGATACTCCAGTTGGGACTTTACGTCGAAACAGGTTCCATCTACGAAAAGGAGTTACAGTGCAATATCCAGCCGACCCATCGACGCCGACCTTTTCGGGGGAGGAACTGGTTGAAAATGAAAAGACCCCAGTTGTGGATTATCCCTCTAACGACTCAGAAGACGGCCAGATAAGAACCCGGAGTGGACGAATTGTTAAACCTGTGGATCGCCTTCATTATTAATTATATTATGCATTTAAAGTTTGTAATGTATATATATATTTCAAGTCTTAAAAAGGGGGATGTGCTGAGAACATGTAAGAAAACATGTACCTATGTTTTCCCACGTGACGCAGCGGAGCGTGGCCTTGGCTGCACGGGTGAGTCAGTTGTTGTTTTGCTCTCTGTTTAGATGGACATTAAAACACTTTCTTATCTTGAAAGAAGACAATCCTGTCACAGAGAGTAAAATGAAGTCTCAGGAGGATACTTCAGTAAAACTAGGTGGTGACTGTGAAAATGACTCAACACAAACTGAACCAATAGAGGAAAGATGCGCAAAAGGAGGAAGAAAGAAAGGAGAAACAAAGAGCATCTTAGAAGAACGGCACAAAGCAAGACTTGAAGAACAAGAAAGGAAATTGATTGAAGAAGGAGTTCGACGCTCACAAAGAATAAAGGATAGGATTGATGCAAACTTAATTATGGAAGTAGATCATTATATCTCGGAGAACTTTAAAGAAGCAATGGATAGTGGAGAAAGAAATGAATGGCACAAAGCAATGGAAGAAGAGCTCAGTGAGATAGAGAAGCATAAAGTATGGATACTAGTACCAAGGGAAAATGGTATGGAAGTCATCAATAGTAAATGGGTCTACAGTACAAAGAAAACCTCAAATGACGGCATATATAAAAGAAATGCCAGACTGGTTGCTGTTGGATGCAATCAAAGATATGGTGTGGACTATAAGGAATCTTTTTCACCTGTACTCAAAAAGGAAAGCTTGCGAACAATAGTAGCTTTTGCAACACAACAGAATTTAATCATAAAGACTTATGATGTGAAGACAGCTTATCTCTATAGTGAGTTAGAAGAGACAGTATACATGAGACAACCAGATGGTTTTATGCAAAATGGAGAAGAAAACAAAGTGTGTAAATTGGAAAAAAGCTTGTATGGTCTACCACAATCAGGAATATGTTGGAACAAAAAGATCAATGAAATTCTATACCAGTTGGGAATGATTAGAACCAAATGTGATCCATGTGTCTATAAACTCCAGAGAGGAGAAGAGTATGCAATACTGGGTCTATATATAGATGATCTCATCATTGCTGGAACTAGTAAGGAAATTAATGACAACCTAGCCTCAGAAATAGAAAAATATGTTACTCTAACAGAAAAGAAAGATAGCGAACCATTTATTGGAATTGAAATAAAAAGGGAAGAAGATGGATTTTATCTATCTCAGACTCATTATATTGATACAATTCTTCACAGATTTGGACTGGAAGAATGTAACAGTGTGCAGACACCTGGAGATCAAAATCAAAATGCGGATGAATATTTGGACTCTAAGCCAGTAGATAAAACTGTATACCAGGAAATGATTGGATCACTAATGTACCTTTCTACGGGTACTCGACCGGACATATCCTTCAACGTCAGCAACTTATCACAGTATAGTAATGATCCAAGAGAAATACACTTAACTGGAGTTAAAAGGATTTATAGATACCTGAAGGGAACAAGAAATAAAATGTTGGCATATAAGTCAAAAGACAACAATATTACCATAAGTACTGATGCGAGCTGGTGCACAACCCGAGACGCAAAATCCTATTCAGGCTATACAGTCAAACTTGGCAACAACTTAATAAACTGGAGAAGTAGAAGCAAAATTTAGTAGCCTTGTCTACATGTGAAGCAGAACTTATTTCAATATGTGAAGGCATTTCAGAAGTATTATGGTTAAAGGGATTACTAGAAGAACTTTGTGAAAATTTAACTTTCCCAATTACCTGGAAAAGTGACAGCCAGGCTGCAATAAACTGGATACAATCTGACAAAATTTCTTCACGAACAAAGCACATAAACCGAAAGTATTATTTTGTGAAAGAGGAAATTCAAAAAGGAATCAAGCTGGCATACACCAAAAGTGAAGACATGGAGGCGGATATACTAACGAAAAGTCTACCTAAGGACAAACTACAGAAATGTTCAGATAGCCTTGGACTTGCTGATTAGGGCTTACACACAGGGGAGCGTGTGTTGTACATATTTTAATTATTTGTTACCACAGAGAGTGTGTAAGCTCACAGGTAAATAGGCGCTAAAAAAAAAACAAGAAAAAAAGTTCCTTTGTTTCAATATAAGTTTCCCTTTTATATTTTGTTCTATCTCTTGTAAATCAATAAATATAATCTTTAATTAATTATTATTGGAATCAGTTTCATTAATAATACTAACCAAAGTCAACAAAAAATATGAATTTATTTTAATTTTAATAAAGAATGCAGTATTATGGTGCATATATGCTGAAATATTTTTTTTATTTTTAACTTCAAATGTTTGACAAAAAGTTAACGTGGTTTTGTCTTTGCTCTTTTTCTTATCCTAATACCTTCAATTCTTCCTTTTTTCCCCCTATGTTCTGCTTATATGACGAGTAACTGCCGATGCTACAGCGTGAACTTGTTATAACCCTATGTTGTTACTTAAAATAAAAAACCTCTTGATAGCCTAAAAGTAATATTTTTATAATTTGTTTTTTATTATAAATAATCCTTCTCTAATACAACTATCTTTCATAAACCTTATATTTAATTCTACTTTATTGTTCAGTAATAACTTGCAATACTGACATTATACTCTCAATTCGACAATAAAATTTCCAATAACTTTCTTTAAATATTATAAAACCTTTATATATATACCTATTATTGGAAATATTAACGAATCACTCGTTAAAGCAGAGTGCCAATTGATTTATTGGTTATACAAGTTTAGAGAAAATCAAAAGAGAGATAGAATGACAGTTGTAAACAGCCAGCAGCTTGGCAGGCAGGAAGTAGGGGTAAGTAGTGACGTCACATGGTATCAGGTGGCGCCGCCGCACTGTACACGTGTCAAGGTCGACTTGGGATGAAAACAGCGACTCTATAAATTTCACATTTCTAACACTCCCTCTTGAAATTTATAACGTTCAAGTTTTCTAGGAGCCGCCTGAAGTGTTTCGGTCCCAAAGGTTTCGTCAGGAGGTCAGCCGTCTGCTGAAGAGTGCTGACATATCTTGTGATCAGCTCACCATCTTCCTGTTTAGTACGAATGTAGTGATATCGTACATCAATGTGCTACGTTCTCTTATGGAACTCGGGATTCTGCACTAGCTTTATGGCTGCTTGATTATCCATATTGACTACTGTGGGTCTGTCCATCTTAATCCCGATATCCTTAAGAAGTCTGCGTAGCCAGACCATTTCTTTAGTAGCAGCACAGGCAGCAATATATTCACTTTCTGTTGTCGAGAGGGCAACTGTCGATTGATTTTAGCTTGACCATGAAACAGCACCATGGTTTAACATGAAGATGTAACCTGTAGTACTTTTCCTTGAATCAATGTCCCTAGCATAATCGCTATCTGAGTAACCTGTTAACTCTTGATGGCTAGCGTACAATATTCCTAATTGTGGTGTTGCTTTCAAGTAGCGAAATACATTTTAATTGCTTTCCAGTGTGTCTGTCCTGGGTTGTCAAGGTATATGACTTCGTCTAGATCACCATATAAAAATGCAGTCTTTACGTCAAATTGTTTTAAGAACATTCTTTCTGACGCCGCGTTTGCTAGTAACACTCGAAGTGAATCATATCTGACAACAGGACTGAAGGTGTCGAAATAGTCTACGTTCTTCCTTTGTGTGTAACCCTTAGCTACAAGTCTAGCCTTAAATTTAGGTGCCGTAGAGTTGGGATGGGATTTTAGCTTATAAACCCATTTACTTCCTATTGGCTTATATCCGTCTGGTAGGGTTTCGAGTGACCATGTGTTATTAGATTCTAACGCTTTTATTTCTTCTTTCATTGCATCCAACCATTTTTCGGCATTTGGACTTTCCATAGCATCTTTATAGGTTGAAGGCTCATCGACAAAATGGTAGTTACAAGAATCTGCTTTCTTTTTAGATCGAGTTATCATCGGGTGGAATCCCGACGGCGTGGGAAACCGTAGCGCTGTAGGTGATTCATCTTCGGTCGTTGGTGCCGGCGAATCAAGGTCAATGTCTAGGTTTATTGGGATGAGATTTTCTCCCTCTAGTTCGCAATGTCGGAGCTTTGTCTCGTTAAAAGTAACATCTTTAGAGATAGAAATCTTTCTAGTAGAAGGGTTCCAGAGTCGAAAGTTAGTGCATGTTTTATCGTACCCTAAGAAAATCATCTTTTGTGATTTCTTATCCCATTTCCTTCGACGTTCTTTAGGTGTATGCAACCATGCTTCACAGCCGAAAATCTTTAGATTATACAAACTAACCTTTCTTCCGAAAAAGAGTTCATAGGGTGTGGTATTGGGAGCTTGTTTAGTGAATGTTCGGTTTAGAATGAAGGTTGCAGTATTGCAAGCTTCTGCCCAAAGTTCTTCGGGAAGATTTCGTGCGCACAGCATCGATCGAGCTGCTTCGACAATAGTTCTATTGTCTCGTTCTACGCGCCCTATCTGTTCCTGAACATATGGAGCTGACAATTCATGCACTATTCCGAACTTTCTGCAAGTATTTGTGAAATCTTTACTGGTATATTCTAGTGCATTATCGGTTCTAATCACTTTAATTTTATTGCCTGTTTGATTATAACTGAATCTAGCAAAGTTTTCAAATTTGTGTAAAATATCGGATTTGTGTCTAATGAAATCTATATGGCGAAAGCCACTGGAATAATATTTGAATAAAATGAAATAAAGTGATCCTCCTATTGATTGTGTTGGCATAGGGCCGCAGATATCACTTAGAATGAACTCACCAGGATTGTACTCCTTTGTTTCAGACAAATGACTAGGCTTTCTGTGAGCTTTTCCTTCTTGGCAGCCTTGACAGAAGAAATCGTCTTCTTTTATGTCCTCGGGTTGCAAACCGTTGATCAATCCTTTCTTGGCCATTTCTCGAATAGTGGTGAGTGAGATGTGTGCTAGTCTTTCGTGCCACAGTTGGAGGTTGTTGATCTTTGCAGAAAATCCTTGTGAAGATGAAGTAACTCGGAACATTATCTTGTAGAGCCCATCTTGGCGTTGTCCAACTGCTTTCAGATCTTTTCTTGAGTAGATGCGCAGCTCATCCTTGTCGATGTCTACTCGGTATCCCTTTTCAGTGCACACTCCCAGGCTGAACAAATTTTTCTTGAGCTTCGAAGAGTAGAGCACATTCCTGATTGATGTTGCAATCCATTCTCCATTCACCATGGCAAGGATTTCAATGTCACCTGTACCTTCTGCAAGGACGGAAGTGTTGTCTCCAAGGTATATTCTATGATCGTTGTGGATCGGAGTGAAGGACTTGAACCATTCACGTCGGAAGGTCATACTGCAGCTAGCTCCGCTATCTGCCCACCATATGTCGCAATCATTCCACTTTAGGATGGTATCAGCGTTGAAACCTTTATGATCATAATCTCCTGCTTGGTTCTTCCGCTTCTCGTTTTTCTTCTGCTGGTCGGCAATCCGTTTCCGACATTCCCGTGACCAATGACCAATCTTGTGACAATAATGGCATTCAGTCTTTTTCTTTAGTTCTGATATCTTTCCTGAATCAGTCTTCTTTATGTTATCTTCTTTGATTCTTGGTTTAGTATGTTGGTAGAATGCTGTACCTTGCGAGGAATCGGCCTGCTGGTTTCTACATTCTTCAATCAGAAGACGTGCTGATAAGTTCTCTAGAATCTGCGTAATCGGCGCTTGAGACTCCCATGCTGGGATGAAATACCGCATGCTCGAAGGAAGAGAGTTTATTATCTTTGACACTTTCTGGTCATCTGTATTCGTTCCTCCTGCATCCTGAATTCTTGCACTAAGATTTTCAATCTTGGCGATATAGCTGCTGACATCCTCTGATGACGACATTCGGGCGTCAAAAAATTGTTGCCACAACATGCCAATTGTGATCTCTGATCTCTGTTCGTGGATGGACATGAGCCTTGTCCACATTTGAGCGGCAGTTTTACAGGACATCAAAGGTTCTAGAAATCTTAATTCAAGTGCCTGTGATATAAGCATTCGGGCTTTGATATCTTTGGCGTGCCATGCATCCTGTATAGCAGAGGTAGCGTCACTTACCTCTGGTTTGATTTCTTTGCCGTCCACGATATCCAAAAGTTGATTTTGCTCTAATAGTAGTCGGAACTGAAATTTCCAAAGGGAGAAGTTTTCGCCTTTGAACTGGCGGACTTGATTCTCAAGGTGCGTCATATTTAGCACGAGTTAGGCTTAGCAGTTTCACTTTAGGTTTGCTTCTTCAAATTTGGGGCGTAGTCAGGACCCATAACCTATTGGAAATATTAACGAATCACTCGTTAAAGCAGAGTGCCAATTGATTTATTGGTTATACAAGTTTAGAGAAAATCAAAAGAGAGATAGAATGACAGTTGTAAACAGCCAGCAGCTTGGCAGGCAGGAAGTAGGGGTAAGTAGTGACGTCACATGGTATCAGGTGGCGCCGCCGCACTGTACACGTGTCAAGGTCGACTTGGGATGAAAACAGCGACTCTATAAATTTCACATTTCTAACACCTATGTTTAAATAAATAAAAGGCATATATTGGATCTAAATTTATTATTCAACCAATATTTCTAGGGGCAAGACGCCTCTCTTTATCAAGGTTTTCCTTTGATTTAAACTAAATCACGTGGGTATGTGATCCACTCGTGCTATACAAGATCAAAGTAAGAAACTATCTGATGAAAATTTCACTGTATATAAAATATATGTACAATGGTTATATTAATAATAATAATTAAATGAGTATATAATTAAATAACCATTTGATTAAATAAACGAAGAGACTGATAAATATTATAGAAATAAAAATACCTATGTATATATTTCTTTATTTTTAATATATATATATTATTACTATACAAATATTATTACTACTAAGAAAAAATAATATATTACAGTAATAATATAATTAACCTTTATTTTAAACCAATATTTTGAAATATTTTTCGCAATAAGTTTCTTTATTACAATATTTTGTAACATATATTGTAATATATATATAGTAATAATTTTGTAATAGAAAAGGTTTTTAGATATTCTTATAAAAGTATATCGCGCAATTTTCTTATATTTGAATCTAATATATGTTGGACAAACATTTACTCAGACGGAACAGGGATGAAGCCGTGTCAATCCCCTATAATTATATATATATATATAAATATGCAACATTTCTCTAATCAGTTTATTCGTATCTATATACTAGCGGACGTACCCGGCTTCGCCCGGGTTTTACCCGAGTAAAGGTTTGTCTAACGAATCTTTCGATAAAGTGAACATTTTTTTCCCGGTCCCTTGAAAAATACTCGATAAGTTGAATAAAATCAATATTAATTGGTTCCCTCGGTAATTGGAAGTTAAAGGAATAGTATCTTGCCTTGGAATTGTATCATTATTCTTGTATGGATGTACTCGGCTTCGCCCGGGTTTTACCCGAGTAAAGGTTTGTCTAACGAATCTCTCGATAAAGTGAACATTTTTTCCCGGTCCCTTTAAAAATACTCGATAAGTTGAATAAAATCAATATTAATTGGTTCCCTCGGTAATTGGAAGTTAAAGGAATAGTATCTTGCCTTGGAATTGTATAATTATTCTTGTATGGATGTACCCGGCTTCGCCCGGGTTATACCCGAGTAAAGGTTTGTCTAACAAATCTCTCGATAAAGTGAACATTTTTTCCCGGTCCCTTTAAAAGTACTCGATGAGTTGAATAAAATCAATATTAATTGGTTCCCTCGGTAATTGGAAGTTAAAGAATTAGTATCTTGCCTATGAATTGTATCATTATTCTTGTCTCAAATAAATTGTCGTGTCATCCTGAATTTTGTCTTTCTTAATTTTCTACATTACAAAATCATCGTATCATCATGATAATATTTAGAGCAGATTGTCGAATTATAACAGATAAATTAGAATATTTATCTTGATTATTTTCAGGCGAAAAGTTATTTCAAAAATTTTATTTGCTAGAACCCTTCCCAGTACTATACTAAATAACTTCCCAAAGTTTCATGGCGTTCCAATGAGTGGTTTGGTCAGGCATAAAGGACAGACAGACAAACACACACACACACACACACACACATACATTTATTTATTATATATATACTAGACGAATTTCCCGGGCAACGCCCGGGTTTTACCCGAGTGCGTATATATTTTAAAAACGTTTTAATTCAAATACTATTCGTTACAATTATAAATTGGCGCCATGGATGTCACTCTTGTGAAACGTCACGTTCCAAACTGTGTGTCTTTAAAATGTTTTAATTAAAATACTATTCGTTACAATTATAAATTGGCGCCGTGGATGTCTCTCTTGTGAAACGTCCCGCCCCAAACTGTGTGTGTCTTGAAAATATAAAAATAAAAATGTGAATTTTCATAAAGATTTCATCATGTCGATTTTTTTTTTGCATTTCACCTACTAAATCGATAGAGATAATTACATTTGCAACATGAACTTAGGTATATTGACTAAATAGAAAACTGCATAGTAATAAAGATCATTTTTTAAAGGCACCATATCGTTTTTTTTTTCAATAAAATCGAAACAAAAATTAACGATAAATAACGATAATTGCCTTAAAAAGAAATTGCCTTAAAAAAAAGAAACATTCGCGGTGATTTTGTCTTGCATTCGTTTATACAATTATTATATACGAATGACCCGGGCAACGCCCGGGTTTTACCCGATTAAATGCTTTTATTCAAATACTATTCGTTACAATTATAAATTGGCGCCGTGGATGTTATTCTTGTATAATATATAAATGAGTTTTAAAAATTGTAAAAAAAAATGCATCGGCCGGGAATCGAACCCGGGCCGCTCGCGTGGCAGGCGAGCATTCTACCACTGAACCACCGAGAGTTATGAAAAATCCCATCCGTGAGCTTCAGACAGACAAACAAACAGACAGAATAAGGCAAATATATAAGTAGATAAGTAGTATAGATAAATGAGTTTTAAAAATATAATATATAAATGAGTTTTAAAAATTGTAAAAAAAAAATGCATCGGCCGGGAATCGAACCAGGGGCGCCCGCGTGGCAGGCGAGCATTCTACCTCTGAACCAAAAGCAAACGGTGACAGAATTAAGAACGCATGACGATGATAACTGTATATTATCCGTGACAGAGGCCACGACAGACGGTCGTGACTATATATATTAATAAGTATATTTATCAAAGGATCTACATATAATAAAAAAGCTTCAAATAAATTTTAAGAATGTTCAATTACAGTTTCAAAAAGTGTTGTTTCTGTTGACTTTGCTTAGAATTATTAATGAAACTGATTCCAATAATTATTAATTAAATATTATACAGGGTGATCCAAAAGTCCCGCACAACTTTAAAAATTAATAACTCCGCGAATATTTGCGCTAGAGCAATGCGGTAAACACCATTGTGTTCAGGATGCAATGGGATTTTTTTATGGCAAATAATGAAAAATTCGAAATTGATTTTAGTTACAACTTTATTCGCTAGATGGCGCTCTACCAGAATCAGAGATTCAGCGGCCAAATTGTTTGATAAATTGAAAAATATAACTGAACGACACGTATTTTTCCTTTTTGAATACCAGGAAAGAACCCTAATTATATCAAATGATAAATTAATAAAACACCATTTTTCCAAAAGTTAGAAGATTTGGTTGACGATTTTTAAATACAATCTGAGATATGTAAAATAGGTATATGCAAATTGAAACATGTAGCAAAAAATATTTATTTTTTAGATGGAGTTTTGTGAAATAGATTGAATGTTTGAGAATAACTATTGATATCAATACACGATTTTTTTGAAATGTTAATATAGTACCAAAAATTATGATGGCACTACTAATAGGATTTCTTGCTATAAGGAATGTATAGTTTCTTGACTAATTGACGACACTTGACTATTTAACTGGATATTTTCATGATCCAAAAATGAAATATAGAGGGTAGTGACAAAATATATTTGTCGTACTTTATTCCGAATATCCTATGGGCTTGTCAAATGTTATCATTGCTTATTATACTGTACACAATTTTAAAAATGTTTCCCCTCAAATAAAAAAATCATTTTTAAATCGATCTTTTGCGTTGAAAAACGTGGTAGTAAAATCATTTTGTATTATTTTTTTTGCGCAAAATTTCTAAAGTTTGGGGGGGGGGGGGAGATACAGAGAATATTTCTTATGCTATTTCTTCTAATGAGCGAAAAGCGATAAACTAAACATAAGGGGTAAAATTGTGTATACCAGTGTTATTCGAGAAGTTATAACATTTTGATCTGCACGACATAATATAAGATGTGGGCAAATGACAAACAAAAAAATTACTGTTCACAGGAAAAAAAAGAGAGTCAATATGTGAGGACAGCATTTATTATTCCCATAACCCAAAACAAAGAGCTGCAAAATATAACACATGAGGTAACTGCCTTCTCTCATGTATTAGGTCACAATCCTTGCTCAATATGGCGCCCTTCATTCTCAAACACCGCCTGCAGGCGATAGATGACAGAATGGTCACAATTAAATAGTTGAAATTTAAAAAACGTGCCATCTGATAGAAAACTTCAACATGGCCAATATGGTAGGCCGGCATCGATAAAAACGCGACTTAATGTACCCCCATAACCGAAATTGTAAGGCGTCAAGTCTGGTGATATTGGAGGCCACTGGTATATAAAGTGGCGACTTATCAACGAATTTCACCGAAGGTATTCTTCAGCAATTGTTTGGCACCGCGGGAGATATGAGGAGGTCCTCCATCTTGCACGAATGTTATTTCGCTTAGTGCTTGTCTGTCCTGCAATATGGGAATAACCTTTTCTCTCAAAAGTTGAATATAACGTTCACCAGTTACAAAAACGGTTTTAAAATTTCTTCCATTGATTTTTTCAAAGAAAAATGGCCCAATAATAAAATAAGAAGTAAACCCACACAAAACTGTAACTCTGTGCTGATGAAGTGGTTTTTCTGTAGAAATCCTAGGGTTTTCTGTTGCCAAAATGAGTCAGTTTTGAATGTTAAATTCTCCCTTTAGATAAAAGTGAGCATCATCTGTTCTTAGAACATTTGACAGCCAGTTTTCATCAATGTTAATTTGCCGGAAAACCCATGCAGCGAATTCTTGACGCTTCTCAAAATCGCTGACTTTCAACTCGTGAAAACTTTGAATTTTGTTAGGGTATTTTTATAGAAAAATTCTAAATGTGTGTTCTCTCCAAACTGTTCCATAGGAAATCCCCGTTTGTCGAGAAACTTGTCTAGCACTTACTTCTCCATTCGTGGATAACGTTTCAATAGCTTCAGCATTCTGCAAAACCGTAACAGCCACTGACTTGCATGTCGATGGTCTTCCACTCCGAGGTTTTGCTTCCAGAGATCCAGTTTCCTCAAAACTTTTAATCAATCGCTTTAGAGAGTAGCAACTCATTGGTCCTTTACCGCTTCGAATATCATTAAAGGAACGAAACGCTCGTAAAGCTTCAGTGGCAGATTCTGAATCACAATTTAAAAAATTCACTAAAAGTGCTTTATCCTGTAGTGACGGCATTCCAGGGGGAAGGGGAGAAGTCCGACCACACCTCCTTGCGGTCCCCCCTGGACCCTTGGAATATTTGACCAAATTCTGGTTCGTTTCCAAGATGACTAACGTTGCAACGGAACCCATTTTCAAATGAAGAGCAAAACTGATAACAGAGGTCCGTACGTCTGACCTCACGGACAATACAGCAGCTACTGGACATGCCTCTCAAATTTTAATGACCGATATGTCCTCACTTCTTTTTTCTAGATTTAATTCATTTTGTCTCCTCTCTAATTGTAAATACGCTGCTGTATCACCTCATAAGCATAAATAAATAAATAAATCTACTACAACTCAATATAAATGGTACCCAGAGGAAAATGAGCTGACTTGTCTTCTCTGTGACAACAACAATGCACATATTACTTGTTCTCGGGAGACAAAATTGAATCAGAATCTGAGATTCAATATCAAAGATTATACAACACTACGAAAGGACAGACCGGGAAAATTCGGAGGAGGACTTGCCGTTTTGATTAAAACTCTAGAAATCAAATTTAAGGAAATCGCCTATAATCAGAGTAAGCCTAGAGAAAGCACGTCATAAGCTCAGGCAATAGAAATCTATCTTACAGATAAAACAATTCCAATCATAAATGTTTATCACCACGATAATACTAGCATTAATACAGGCCTGATAGAGACATTAAGTGAAGCATCTTCGGATATCGCAATCATACTTGGTGATTTTAACGCCGAAAGACCAACTTGGGGATCACCTGTCCAGGATAACAAAGGTCAGCAGGTTGAGGACATGCTAACCGACCTCGACCTTACACCGTTAAATAACGAAAAGAACACCTATCTATCCAAGTCCACAGGCACAGAATCCGCAATAGACATCACAGCGATAAATTACAACATCGCACCCACAACACAATGGAAAATTCTGAAAAGTGAAATCAGTGACCACAGATCAATTTTAACAACCCTAAAATTCAAAATTGAGAATTTCCAACAGAATAAAAAAAACTGGAAAAAAATTCACAGAAAAGCTTGAAGAACTGTGCAACGAAGAATTAAATCACAGAACGATTGACAAAAAATTGGAAAAATTCTCTTCGAACATATCCAAAGCTGCAAAAGTATTGATACCTAGAGGTAGACGTAAATACCTGTGAATAATTTACTGGAAGGACCACAATATCGAGGCAATGATTGCAGAGAGAGAGACAATATCAATGAACTTCTTAAAACAAATAAAACAGAATAAATCATAAAGGAACTCATTGAAATTAGTCACAAAATAGAACAAGAAATTTTGATATTCAAACAAGAGAGAGAGAGAGAAAATGGGCAGAATTCTACGAAAAAAATGGATCCAAAAAAGGAAAGCCATCACTGGAATAAAATAAGTGTTATAAAACAATCAAAACCAACACTAAACCTCCAATACTCTAACCGATATGAACAGCGAGAACGAACAAACAGATGGCTGAAATAATTGCTGAATATCTTTCAAGCACTTCCAGACTCAGCTATACGAATGAAGGCAGGACTATGAAAAATAATGTAAACAGGTTAGTTAAGCAAGCAAGAAATTACTATCAACAAGATATTTACTCGAGAGACTTCACACTGAATGAGCTAAACTCATCAATAAGAAAGTTAAATCCAAGATGTCACCTGGAGATGCTCTAATCTTTGGTCAAATGATTAAACACTTTGGAGACGAAGCTAAAAATCAACTCCTATGAATACTGAAGATTTCATGGCAAACTGGTAAACTACCAAAGAATTGGAAGATATCAATTATAGTGCCAATACTGACACCAAACAAAGATGCCAAGGAATGCAAAAACTATCGGCCAATTGCTCTTACCAGCATACTTTGTAAAATAACAGAATGAATTATCCACTCTAGGCTCATAGTCTGGCTCACTAACAATAATAAAATAAACTTCTACCAAACTGCCTAAAGATTCAGACACTGTACAACTGATCAACTGTTCTACTTCTGTCAATCAATAATAGATTTCAAGGAAAAACCGCCAAAGAAGACAACGGCCGTATTCCTAGATATGACCTCAACTATTGATCGAGTGTAGAAATTATTTGAAATGCTGCACAACATCGGAGTAAGAGGAAAAACCTTAATCTGGATTGCAGACTTCTTAAGGGGAAGAAGGATAAAGGTTCGGGTCAATGGAACATTTTCCAAGAACCAAAGAACATGGGCTGGTGTACTTCAGGGATCTGTGCTCAGTCATCTACTCTTCTCGCTATATATTAACTGTTGTTTATGTAAATAGATGAATATTATTTTTATTATTTAAAGCCTCATCAAGTAAAAATATATGTATATATAAATTGGACATTTGTTGTTGGCCATGGTCAAGTTTGAGCTCTTGTACGTCTAATTACGACACAACAAAAGTGGTGACGAGGATGCGCGATCTACAGAGCCAGTAAAAAGCTGAGGAAAACGGCGTCTATGCAAGTATAACAACTACATCTTTTAAACTATCTGGATCAAGAAAACAAAGGAGTAGAAAAGATCAGCATGACAAGTTCAAAGTTAATAGTTCCTTTTAGATGCTATAGCCCAGTGGAGGACACTTCGATCTTTTTGTACAAAAATTTGAGGCTTTCTTTTTGGCATCTGAAGGAGGAGATTAAATTGCTGATTTTTTATCTCGCTACCAGATTCTGAAACTTTGAAGCAGGGAAACGACATTTTCTTCCTGGTCTAATGAAAGATCAACCCTATGATACTATCATTCAAAGAATTAAGCTGCATTTGGATCCAAAGAAGAAAGTGATACCACAGCGATGCAGATTTTTAAAGAGAATTTAACAGGAAGGAGAATCAATTTCGGAATATCTTAGAGGATTGAAACATTTAGCAATAAATTGTAATTTCAGCGATATGCTGGGAACCATGATGCGAGACCGTTTTGTGGCTGGAATCAAGTTGGAAAGCCTGCAAAAGAAGCTACTACAAGAAAACGACGATGTCACCCTGGATAAAGTTTTGCAGTGGCGATCTCGTTCGAAATGGCGGAGATAAATACAAGAGAATTACAAGGTGAATTAGTGGCCAAGATATTCCCTGTGAATGGAAAATATAAAAAGGGTGAGCACAATGATAGTACGGCGAAGCATAGGCCTTTCAATCAAAGAGGAGAAATAATGTGTTATAGATGTGGTGAAAGACATTCACACGCGGCCTCTGTTTGCCCTCATAGAACAAAGACTTGTTTTAAAATGTAAAAAACTGGGTCATTTAAGTAGGGTCTGCAAAGCTAGTAAAAAAATGTGGGGATGTAAATTTGTTCAAGAGGACTCTATATATTCTCTACAGGGCGAAACTGATGCCACAATAAATTTAACAGTATATGATTATTATTTGTGCTTCACAATAGATACAGGAAGTCCAGTTACGTTAATACCTAAAGATATTTATAAGAATTATTGGCAAGGTAAAAGATTATTTCCAACAAATTTAAGATTAAAATCCTTTTGTGGTAAATCAATAGAGATTATAGATCAAAGAAATGTTTTTGTAAAAGAAGCCAACCAATATTTACGATTAATAGTTGTAAATGAAAAATCCAGGTGATTTTGTTAGAAAGAGAATGGCTTAAACAGTTAAAACTTGATTATTCTAGATTGTTGAGCATTAACAATTTAAATAATGAATCTAATAGAAATAGTTTGATTGATAGATATCCAGATTTGTTTAACAAAGATTTGGGCTGTCTAAAGGATGTTAAAATAAATTTTAATTGAAAAAAAAAGATGTGACTCCTGTGTTTTGTAAGGCCAGAAGTTTACCTTTCTCTTTAAAAAACAAAGTAGAGAATGAAATTGATCGTTTAGTGAATTCTTGAATTTTATAACCTATAGTTCATGCATATTGGACCGCTCCAATAGTACCAGTATTAAAAAAGGATGGTAGTGTAAGGATATGTGGTGTTTTTGATGTACAGCTAATAAAGCAATATAATTAGATAGGTATCCCCTTTCATCGATCAATGAAAAATCTCCAAAATTATCTACAAGCACCGTACTTTCGACTCTAGACCTATCACAGGCTTACTTACAAGTAATGTTACCGGAAGAAGCCAAAGCTGTTGTTAATATAAACACAACAAAGGGTTGTTTTCTTATAAAAATACTACCATATGACGTAGCGGTAGCACCAAATAAATTTCAGAGGATTATGGAAGTTCTATTTGCTGATATGCCAGGTGTGGCCTGCTACATAGATGATATTTTGGTTGCAGGAAAAGACTTTGAAGATCATGAACAAAGGTTGGATCTAGTGTTTAGATGATTGCTAGAAAAAGGTTTAAAGTTAAACAGATATAAATGTAAATTTAAAAAGAAATCGGTGGAATATTTAGGGTTTAAAATGGATAAATATGGACTGCATCCCTTAGAAAATAAAATTAAAGCAGTGATAGAGGCGCCCCTGAACCTAAAGAATGTTTCGCAATTAAGATCTTACATAGGAGTTTTAATTTATTATTATAGATTCATAAAGAATATAGCAAACATTTTAGCGCTATTCTATCAACTTTTGAATAAAAATTGTAGATGGAATTGGACGAAAGAATATCGAATGTTATTTTAAAAATTAAATCATTATATATATTAATGGACTATGGACTAGGCGTAATTCTGAGTCATAGAAATGATAGAAAGGAAGAATGCCCTATAGCTTTTGCTTCTAGAACATTAACTGAAGCGGAAAAACGTTTCTCTCAACTAGAAAAGAAAGCGTTGAGCATAACTTTTGGCGTTGAGAAATTCAGACAATTTATACTGGGACGAAAATTTGTATTGGTCACAGACAACCGACCCTTAATTCATATATTTTCACCTCATAAACCAATTCCCATATGTGCAACATCCAGAATTAAAAGATGGTCCTTAAAATTAGCTGCATTTAATTATACTGTGGAATTTCGAAAAACTAGTGATAATTCCAATGTTGACGCATTGTCACGTCTTCCTTTAGAATAGAGTGTCAGGAAGTCTCTTGATGAAGACCAGGTACTTCTTCTAAGGAAGTTGAATGAGGTACCGGTCTCTTTTATGGAGGTGGCATATGAGACGCCCCAAGATAAAATACTGTCTATGGTATTAAGGAATGTTAGAGAAGGCAACTGGAAATTCTCAAGGGTACCGAGAGAAAACCCACTAGCTCCTCCTTATAAGATCGATGAGGAATTAAGTTTGGAGTTTGGTTGTCTTCAATGGTGTGAAAGAGTGGTAATTCCCCAAAAATTAATATCTTTAATTTTAAATGACTTGCATGAAATACACATGGGGATTGTTAAAATGAAGATGATTGCCAGACGGTATTTTCTGGTGGCCAGGCATAGACAGTAACATCGAAGAGTTAATTAGAGAATGTAGAATATGCCAAGAATCGGCAAGCATGCCACCGGCTACCATCTCGGAATGGACTTGGCCCGAAAAACCGTGGCATCGACTTCATCTTGATCTAGCGGTCCGTTCATGGGAATAATGTTTTTGGTTCTCGTGGACGCATTATCAAAGTGGATAGAAATCTTTATCCTCAAAGATATTACCAGCAAAACGATTACAAGTCATCTTGGAGAAATTTTCGCCAGATTTGTATTGCCCGAATTTTTGGTTACAGATAACGGAAGACAGTTTGTCTCCGGTGAATTCGAGCAATTTACCAAAATGAATGGTATACGGCACACTAAGACCAGTCCGTATAATCCTAGTACAAATGGTTTAGCTGAGAGATATGTAAGAGAGTTTAAAAACATTTTGAGAAAGAATAATGGGAAGGATGATTTAGAGACGAATCCACAAAGATTCCTATTTGCTCATAGAGCATTCCCCCAAACTGTAATAAAGGAATTCCCCCGCGGAACTGCTAATGAAGAGAAGTTTAAGATCGAGATTCTCGAATTTAATACCAAGATGGGAAATCCGCGAGAGGTATTTCATGAGGCCGTAAGAAGAAAGGAGCAGTTTACTACAGGTTGCGAGGCTTATTTCCGCAACTATGCAACTGGACCTAAACGGTAAAAAGGTACCATTTTAAAATTATTGAGCTACCGTCACTACCTTATAAGTTGCGAGGGCGTCGTGTATAAGAGGCATATCAATAAATTGCGACCTGTGAGAAAGAAACAAGTGGAGACAAGAAATTTGATACCTTCTCGAACATCAGGAGAGAAGCCTGTAGGTGGAAGTCAGAAATAAAGTGAAGAGGAGGTTCCAGAGGTTACATCAGGAAACAAGGAGGAGACTGCTTCTGTGCACGTACCCTCTTGCACTCCTAGACCAGGGCCTGTTGCTTTGCACGTGCCTTCTTGCACTCCTAAACCGGAGCCTGCCGCTGTGCAAGTGCCCGTCCGCAGTCCTAGACCTCAGAGAGCCAGGAAACCCCCAGACCGACTGGAGTATTTTAAAGGGGGGAGATGTGTTGTGTATGTAAATAGATGAAGATTATTTGCATTCTTTAAAGTATCATTATGTAAGAATATATGTGTATATAAATTGGACATTTTTTTGTTGGCCAAACGAAAAGAATAAGAGCTAAAAAAAGAGTTATGGTCAAGTTTGAGTTGCTGTACATCTAATTACGACACAACCTTAACAACATCCATCCTCACTGAAGACACAAAAGTTGCCTGTTATGCAGATTATATAGCCATATGGCACACAAGTAGCAGTATAGAAATATCAGAAAAATACTGAACACATCAATGAGAGGACTGGAGAAGTGGGCAATGAAACTTAAAATGACAATAAACCCAATAAACACAAACCTATAGGTCTCCTTCACTGACAGGAAAAAAAGGCATGAATTTAACTCCAACATAAGCATAAACAACCATATAATTTATGAAATTTTATCTCCAAATTACCTAGGTGTGATACTTGATGAGGAATTGCGATTTATAGAACACATAATTAGCACCTCAAATAGAGCTACCAGAAACCTAAACATTCTGAGAAGGCTATGTGGAACAAATTGAAGAGCAAAACCCAAAATTATCAGAACAACATATATCACCTTAATAAGGCCAATAATGGAATATGCAACACCTGTTTGGGCTCCCTCAAGTTCATCACTAAAAGGAAGACTAGACAGTGTTCAAGCAAAAGCGGCCAAATTAATCACTGGTGCTGTTTGAAATGCCAACAATTAGAAAATTCAGAGAGAAGTGGTCTAGACCTACTTGAAAGCAGAAGACAATTAAAAACAATAAAATTCACCAATAGCTTAAAAACTAAAGAAACCGAACACATATCCCATTGAACCTATTTAAACTGGACACAAAAAGAAAGGCTCAAAAGTTCTTTAACACTTCAGTACGTACACAATATTAGAAAGAGCATAAATATGAAACATAATGAATTTCAAATTTAAGAATAACCAATATTTCCTACCCCATTGCCATCAAATGTAATCATCAATCTTAACCTGAATGAATCCTGCAATAAAAAAAGAGAGAACAAAAACATACTTAAAAAGAAAGAACTTGACACAATTAGTTTATGCGATCAGATAAATTATTTAACAGCATATACAGATGGATCAGCAGACCTTACCATAATTAATGGAGGGGCTGGAATTAACATAATACTGCAAGATGGAACATACATCAAAATCGAAGAAGAAGCAAGAAAGATTTCGTCAAACTTCACTTGATACTGACAGCTATCTGGAAAGCTTTTGATGTATGTCTTAACCAACCATCCCTGCATCAAGCAGAAGGAATTATAATATACCATACAACGATTTCATATCCGATCTAGAAGCAATTCAGAAGGGCAATACTATAATCACACAGAAAATACATTCGTTACATACTCAACTGATATCATTGGAGAATAACTGCATTTTACAATGGATTCCTGCCAGTGTTTGGATCGGGGGTAATGAAATGGCAGTGGAATTTGCAAAGGAAGCCAGAAGGTTGAGCCAAAGGAAAGAACAAATGTCATTATTTGACGCTGATGCTTTGGCAAAATACAAGAGAATTAAACAAAAAATAAGAAAAGATCAAAATGTGAAATAAACTCCGAGATAAAAATGACAAAACTATAACAAGATTTAGAACAAAACATTATAAAGGATGACAATACATCCGATGGCACAAGAACCTATAGAACATGCAACAACTGTCCTGGTGTGGAACTAACACCTACCCACATATTTTCATGCCCGCAGCCTTGCAGAAAATTGACATAGACCCAGAGCAGCTGCTTTACACACCCAAGATAGTGGACAATGCTGCTGCTGCTGTGATAGAGATGCATGGAGACATCTGAGGCTCTTTATTGGACACGACAAAAACAACAACGGCATTCCAGAGTAAAATAAATCATCAGAGATAGATAAATATTTTTCAAATGATTTAAAATAAATATAATCGATACTGAGAGAGAGTTGAATTTAAAAAAAATAGAAAATTATTATTTTCGAAATTTAAATAGCTGAGAGGATTCCAGCAAACTGCATCTAAAATATCAGTTTTTTTTTGCTACATGTTTTAATTTGCATATACCTATTTTACATATCTCAGATTAGAAAGAAGGAATCATATATCGCCGCAACTCCTTTTATTATTATAGCGGTTAAGGAAGCTTTCGGGCAAGCCCTTCTTCAGCTAATTATATTGTACAAACAAAGAGAGATTATATATAGTTTTTAATATAAAACAAAATAAACGAAAAGAATTTTACCACGCCCTTATCGCCCTCGTTCAATAGCACCGCGTGGCCACGTCATGTCTTTTCGTTTATTTTGTTTTATATTAAAAACTATATATAATCTCTCTTTGTTTGTACAATATAATTAGCTGAAGAAGGGCTTGCCCGAAAGCTTCCTTAACCGCTATAATAATAAAAAGAGTTGCGGCGATATATGATTCCTTCTTTCTAATTTGTCGAAATCCGCAAACCGTTTACCATGAATATCTCAGATTGTATTTAAAAAATCGTTAACCATTTCTTCTAACTTTTGGCGAAATGGTGTTTTATTAATTTATCATTTGATATTATTAAGGTTCTTTCCTGGTATTCAAAAAGGAAAAATACGTGTCGTTCAGTTATATTTTTCAATTTATCAAACAATTTGGCCGCTGAATCGCTGATTCTGGTAGAGCGCCATCTAGCGAATAAAGTTGTAACTAAAATCAATTTCGAATTTTTCATTATTTGCCATAAAAATCCCATTGCATCCTGAATACAATAGTGTTTACCGCATTGCTCTAGCGCAAATATTCGCGGAGTTATTAATTTTTAAAGTTGTGCGGGACTTTTGGATCACCCTGTATTTATTGATTTACAAGAGAGAGAACAAAATATAAAAGGGAAACTAATATTGAACAAAGGAACTTTTTTTTTTGTTTTGGTGAGCGCCTATTTACCTGTGAGCTTACACACACTCTGTGGTAACAAATAATTAATATATGTACAACACACGCACCCCTGTGTGTAAGCCCTAATCAGCAAGTCCAAGGCTATCTGCACATTTCCGTAGTTTGTCCTTAGGTAGACTCTTCGTTAGTATATCCGCCTCCATGTCTTCACTTTTAGTGTATTCCAGTTTGATTCCATTTTGAATTTCCTCTTTCACAAAATAATACTTTCGGTTTATGTGTTTGGTCGTGAAGTGATTTTGTCAGATTGTATCCAGTTTATTGCAGCCTGGCTGACACTTTTCAAGGTAAATGGGAAAGTTTAATTTTCACAAAGTTCTTCTAGTAATCCCTTCAACCATAATACTTCTGAAATGCCTTCACATATTGAAATAAGTTCTGCTTCACATGTAGACAAGGCTACTAAATTTTGCTTCTACTTCTCCAGTTTATTAAATTGTCGCCAAGTTTGACTGTATAGCCTGAATAGGATTTTGCGTCTCGGGTTGTGCACCAGCTCGCATCAGTACTTATTGTAAATATGTTGTCTTTTGACTTATATGCCAACATTTTATTTATTGTTCCCTTCAGATATCTATAAATCCTTTTAACTCCAGTTAAGTGTATTTCTCTTGGATCATTACTATACTGTGATAAATTGCTGACGTTGAAGGATATGTCCGGTCGAGTACCCGTAGAAAGGTACATTAGTGATCCAATAATTTCCTGGTATACAGTTTTATCTACTGGCTTAGAGTCCAAATATTCATCCGCATTTTGATATTGATCTCCAGGTGTCTGCACACTGTCGCATTCTTCCAGTCCAAATCTGTGAAGAATTGTATCAATATAATGAGTCTGAGATAGATAAAATCCATCTTCTGCCCTTTTTATATCAATTCCAATTAATGGATCTCTATCTTTCTTTTTTGTTAAAGTAACATATTTTCTATTTCTGAGACTAGGTTGTCATTAATTTCCTTACTAGTTCCAGCAACGATGAGATCATCTACATATAGATCCAGTATTGCATACTCTTCTCCTCTCTGGAGTTTATAGACACATGGATCACATTTGGTTCTAATCATTCTCAACTGGTATAGAATTTCATTGATCTTTTTGTTCCAACATATTCCTGATTGTGGTAGACCATACAAGCTTTTTTTCCAATTTACACACTTTGTTTTCTTCTCCTTTTTGCATAAAACCATCTGGTTGTCTCATTAATACTGTCTCTTCTAACTCACTATAGAGATAAGCTGTCTTCACATCATAAGTCTTTATGATTAAATTCTGTTGTGTTGCAAGAGCTAATATTGTTCGCAAGCTTTCCCTTTTGAGTACAGGTGAAAAAGATTCCTCATAGTCCACACCATATCTTTGATTGCATCCAACAGCAACCAGTCTGGCATTTCTTTTATATATGCCGTCATTTGAGGTTTTCTTTGTACTGTAGACCCATTTACTATTAATGACTTTCATAACATTTTCCCTTGGTACTAGTATCCATACTTTATGCTTCTCTATCTCACTGAGCTCTTCTTCCATTGCTTTGTGCCATTCATTTCTTTCTCCACTATCCATTGCTTCTTTAAAGTTCTCCGAGATATAATGATCTATTTCCATAATTAAGTTTGCATCAATCCTATCCTTTATTCTTTGTGAGCGTCGAACTCCTTCTTCAATCAATTTCCTTTCTTGTTCTTCAAGTCTTGCTTTGTGCCGTTCTTCTAAGATGCTCTTTGTTTCTCCTTTCTTTCTTCCTCCTTTTGCGCATCTTTCCTCTATTGGTTCAGTTTGTGTTGAGTCATTTTCACAGTCACCACCTAGGTTTACTGAAGTATCCTCCTGAGACTTCATTTTACTCTCTGTGACAGGATTGTCTTCTTTCAAGATAAGCAAGTCTTCAACTATTTATTTACAATTTCCTTTATAGGTCAAATTATAACAATTAGTATCTTCCTGAATATCATTTGCATAACAATTCCTCTCTTATCTTCACTAAATTTTACTGATCTGACTTCATGGATTTTCTTTGTCATTATATCATATACTCTGTAGGCTTTTCTTTTAATGGAATAAACAATAAATATTCCCTTTCTACCCTTTGGTGAAAACTTGTTTCTTCTTGGTTTGCTCTCAAGTCAATGTGTCAAACATCCAAATATTCTAATGTGTTTGACCGTTGGTTTCCTGCCATTCCATCTCTGCATAGGTGTATGGTGTTTGATAGACCTGTGGAGGGTACAATTCCTAATGTGTGTAGCTGTAGCAATTGCCTCTGCCTAAAACTTCATGGGTAATTTTGAGTCAATTAGTAAGGTTCTTGCTGTATCTATAAGAGTTCTATTCACTCTCTCTGCGACTCCATTACTTTGTGGTGAATATGTGGTGATAAGTTGGTGATGGATCCCACTTCTCTTGAAAAGTCCTTCAAATCTAGAGTTACATAATTCAGTTCCATTGTCAGTTCTTACATCTTTTATTCTAAGACTTAATTCGGTTTCGGCTCTTGCTTTAAATTCTTCAAATCTTTCAAAGGTCTCATCTTTTGACCTCAGGAAATATACAAAGATTCTTCTACTGTAATCATCTACTATAACAAGGAAATACTTAGATCCTCCTAAAGATTGACATGGCATTGGTCCACATAAATCCATATGAATCAACTGCAGGGGCTTAACTGTATAATTTTCTGTAATATTATATGGCTTCTGAACCAGTTTTCCCATTATGCATGCTTCGCACTCTGGTAACTTTTCAAATTTCAGATCCAATCCTCTTACAATATGTCCTTGAATCATTTTTTCATGTATTCTTCATTTAAATGGTTCATTCTTTCATGCCATGAACCTATATTGCTATTTTTATTTGATAAATGTGTATTTATAACCATGACATTTTCATTTTTTGCTATTGGTCAATTTCTTTGTTTTGTTTCCATCATAATCATTCTATCTTTAATATATGCTTCAGAAACTAAATCATTCCCTTCATTATAAATTTTTGCTCCATCCTTATTGAAAATAACTGAATTTCCTTTGTTGACTAATTCGTATACTGACAAGAAATTATTTCTTAGATTTGGTACATGTAAGATATCTTTGATGCGAATATTTTCTTGGCCTTCACTTGTGCATGTAGTAAGTCTCATATCTCCTTTGGCTATGCCTTGGGTAGTTTTGCCCTTCTCAGCTCGATTGATTTCACTTTCATAATCTATCACATTTTCCATCAAAGTTTGTTTCGGGTAAAATGTGCAGTGCATCCTGAATCTATACACCATATTTGCCTATCATTTCTCCTTTCTGGCGAATCTTCAAATTCTTTTACATATGTTTCAAATGCTTGCTCATTAATTCCACTTTTTAGTATCCACTAGGTTATTTGAATGTTCCCTACTGTATTTGAGATTTCTATAAAATGGAGTCCATTTCTTTTGATACCCTTGTTTCTGTTTATCTCGAAACCAGCAATCATTAGCTAGATGCCCCTCTTTATTACAAACAAAACATATTTTTTTCTGAAATTGTTTAACTTTTCTATTTTTAATTCTGTATGCTTGTTCATGCCCATTCTCAACTGATTGATTTAATCTCATATTTCTTCTTGACTCCTCTTCTCTTAGAGTTTGTTGAATCTCTTCTATTGTTGCCTATCTCTTAGATCGTAAGACAATAGCAATATTTTCATTCTCTCTTTGGTTGTATGCCTCTGAAAATATAAAATGAAAGTTCTCTTGTGGTAAATTGATGCCCTAATGATGAACTTCTAGCAGCAATATTTTTTGCTCTTGTTATATATTCATCTACAGTTTCATTATCTTTCATTCTATGTTCTTTAATTCTAAGCCTATATATCAATAATTTCATCTTCCAAATTGCCTGTGTATGTTTTTCTCAGTGAGTCCCATACTTTTTCAGCATTTTTTCTCCTATGAACATTCCAGCTTGTTCATTAGTCAATGTTGTGATGATTATCCCAAAAGCTTCATCATTTTTATCACTCCAAATCTCCCAAGAACTTTTGTCTTCCATATCAGGTTCTGGATCGGAAATTACACATTTAAATAATTTTCTTCCTCTCAGAACTGCGCCGAATTTCAACGCCCATATTTGATAATTAGTTCCTGCTAATGGTTCAATTTTTGTTTGGGATAAAAAAATTATATTCAGCCATTTTCGCCTTTTGAGAGCTAATATAAACAAACCAATATAATTTAAAAACAAATAAATATTTTAAATTTATTTAAATATTGGGTAGATTTTAAACATGTAATATATAGATATAATTTAACTTAATCTATATAAATACCTTTTATCTTCTTAGAAGTGCTTCAGTTTACCGATCAGAATAAACTTCTTGCTTAATCTTCAGATTAAATATTTTCGCTTTTGAGATTTATATCAAATAACCACGCTCTGCTACCAATTGTTGACTTTGCTTAGAATTATGAATGAAACTGATTCCAATAATTATTAATTAAATATTATATTTATTGATTTACAAGAGAGAGAACAAAATATAAAAGGGAAACTAATATTGAACAGAGGAACTTTTTTTTTGTTTTGGTAAGCGCCTATTTACCTGTGAGCTTACACACACTCTGTGGTAACAAATAATTATTTGTTATTATATATTAAATATATAATATATTTAATATTGTTATTATAATTAATATATGTACAACAGTTTCATATTTTTATGCCAAATGTAAAAATAATAATAAATAAGTATAAAATTATTTTTTAGAGGAAAATTTATGGATATAAAAAAAGGTATGAAATGGTTATATATCAAAAATTACAATAAAATGTTTTCTATTAAAATTATTTTTTTTTATTATTAATAGTATTAGACGTGGTACAGGCCATGATAATCATGATGGGTAGAAGTTGGCGGCTGCTTTTACTGTAAGTGCACCACATGTCTACACATATGAAGAGCAGTTCGACTTTTGCACTTACAATTATACCAGAGCCCCATTTGGTTACTTGCATTCGTTGATGGGGTTGGACTTTTGCAAGAATCGGGAGCCTTAGGAGCAAGGAAAAAAAGTGTCCAATGCAGGATTCGATGCCGGGTCGTAGCGGTGGAAAACCAATGGTTTAGACCACCCTAACACCCGAGCGTTGTAATTGTAATGGTTGTAGTCAGAGGTCAAAACATATATATTATTTTTATTGCTGAAATAAAATGGATATAAAAAGATTGAAATAAAAAAATCGAATTAAAATAAAGTGAATTTCAAAACTAGAATTTCATTTAGTAGAATTGTTCAAATTTATAAATATATTTTTTTAAATATATCAATTAAAATGTCTTCTATCAACTGGAAAAACTTGTTATTAAAATGAAAAATTTTGTCTTAAAATTACAAAACCTACATTTGTGAATATATTTAAATATAAAATTTTATACTTAAACACAGATAATTAAAAATATATATACCTTAATGAAAATTACAAAAGTGTTGCCCTTTATAGAAAATAGCTTTTAAACAATTCTAAGTTAAATGTAATTACCATATCGTAGTGGTAAAATAAGTGGCTATTAAAAATAAAATTTAAAAATATATAAATAGTACAAAGTAAAAATGAAATAATTATTTAACACTTATATATCTATAATATTTATACCACACATTTTAAATATATTCTCTTCTTCTATTTTAATATACTGTTTGCAAATGGTGATAAATAGCGATTAAAATATATATATATTTTAAAAAGGTAGATTAATTAAATCAAACGTTTCTAAATGGAAAAAGCAAGCGATAAAGACCTTTAATTTTAATTAAAATATAAAATGAAATACTTATTCAATTTAGAAGTTTACTTCCCTTCTCATTTTCCTTCTCTTCCTAAAGGGGAGGGCCTCTGTGATAGTCGAGGGATTAACCTAGTGGGGTATATAACCATCGTCTGCCAGAATTCACCGTCTTTATCACGCTATGCGCCTTCCTTACTTTTTCTTTGCCGCCATACTGCTCCTAGTTGTGGCGGCTCAACCTGAGCCTATTCCAGAGGAACTTTTGCAGGTAGGTTATCTGAACAGAGTCTATTAAATTGAATATAATTGATTTTTATTAACAAATATAGGTACTTTTGAATATACTAGATATATTTATTTTACGCATGGATGTGTGTTTTTTAATCTAACATATATATTTTTGAAGGAATAATTCTTATTCACAGTATTTTCTCTTTAATTCCTATCTCGATAATGTGAATTTTCAAAGATTCGTTTTTTCAGGCCCTGTCCTTTAATATCTAGATCTACCCTAATCTTAAAAATTATAAAATTTCGAATTTTTCGTTAATGGACATTAAAGAATTAAAATTTATTAAAATAAATATGCTTTTTTAAAACACAAAAGGAAAATTTTAAAAGCATTACTCTATTATTTTTTAAATCCACGAAAAAATTTATAATTTTAAAAGTTAATTTATTAACCATATAACGTATATTTTATTTTCACATTCAAAGTGAAAAATGATAAAAAAATTATTAGAGGAAAATATTCAAAAATAACATTTTTTTTTTAATCAGGTATTCGCTAATGTGTTTTCTCTATTGTTGTAGTTTTGCTGGTTTACTGGAATTAAATTAGAGCTTTTATATTTTACCCAATTTTTAATAAATAATAATACTTTTGCTTTTTAGATGTTTTTTTTTTCAAATAAATTATAAATCTAATCAATATTTATTCTTCAAAAAATAAATGTATTTAGGACGCAATTAAAATGGGGCCATAAAAATGATTTTTTAAAAAGCATGTCATTAAGTTAAGAAAAAGACATCTCCTGATCGTGTAACTAAAGTTGGTTAATTAGTGTTTAGTTGCACGATCAGGAGATTGCTTTTTCTTAATTTATCCACCTGATCCCAGTACAAATTCGCTTTTATACTTTTTTATCACATGTCATCAAGGCCAAAAATGTTGATAGATTTTTCATGGGGTATAACAGTTCTTAGTTTTATTTTTATTTTTTAATCTAAATCACCAAATCTAGAAGAATACGAAAAAATAAAGGTTGATCTTACAGATGTCTGAATCGGTCTTAGATTCTGATAATTATTTCGACAAGGACAAATATACTTAGTGTGTCAGGAATATCGCAGATTATTGATTAGCCGTATTCAAAAGCGTCTAATATAAAAATACCAAATAATGAGAGAGAAGTCATTGGAAGAAATTAATTATAAGGCAATAAGGCGCCATCTATATAAGAGAAATAGAACTATTTAGCGTTAATTTTCATTTTGAATTAAAAGAAACTTTTTATTGCCCTCACCGCGATGAACAATTTATACGTAATTCTACTGTACAACGGGAATTTAAGTCTTATAATGATGATTACACTATATATTATAAAGCCATTTCAAAGTTCTCACTTTAACAAAAAATAAGTCTAGTTTAATCTAAATCGAGGAATTATTTATGTCGAGAAAAAATAATTAAAAGACAATAATACGTCATCTATATATAAGAAATGAAAGCATTAAAGCACGAATGTTTCTTTTACACATAATACTGTCTTCTAATGTCCTTACTACGAAGAAAAATATTGAAAGGGCTTTTGGCTCATCAATGGTAAAAGCTTATGTTCACATAGTTTGCTTAAATATCAAACTAAAAGTACGCGGTGTCGCATTATAAAAACAGAATGTCCAATAAAGTTTTAGAGCTGTAAAAAGTAGGTTGGTGGATTAAATTAACGAAACCGCTGGGGGGAGTTCACCACTGATAAGCCAAGCTCCTCCCAATATTTTTTTTACACCGTAGTAAGGACAGTAAAAAGTTTTGTTTTATTTGAAAAATATAAAATTCGTGTGTTTAATAGACTTATATTTCTTATATAGGAAGAAATCTTCAAAAAATACTTTCTTAAAAAATAAAAAAGAAGGTTCCACCGAGATTTGAACTCGGATCGCTTGATTCAAAGTCCAGAGCACTAACTATTACACAATGGAACCACAGAAATCACATTATTCTCTAAATATAAAAAAATATTTTCATTGTATTTGAAATTGATTCTCTTTAAAACTCTATACGTGTCTTTTCTATATATTGAAAGAAATATATATTAAATTTATATTATATTTTATTCAAGATGATGTTTTTTTTACATATTTTTTTTTCATTAATAGTAAATGTTAAAACTCTTTTTGCGAAGTTTTAAAAATAACTTTTTTTTTCACTAAACATCTTGTAAAAATTTGCATAAAAGGCTCTTTTTTGTATATAATGATAAATATTTCCCTGATGAAAAAAGGTTTGGTGTGATCTAATATATATGTGTATATAAATATATATATATCTTACTCTTTTCTCTACTTTTTCTATTTCTCAGGAGATTTCTGCATAAGAATGAAATTTCTTAAAGCTCCATGTATGTGATAAAAAAAAAACAAATATATTCGCCCCAACGATTCAACCCAAGGCATTCATTCTACTTATACAACAGCAACAGTGGAATCTGATTATTTGATACACCTGGTCTTTGGCACAGCTGCGATAGTAGGCAAAAAAAAATCTTATATACGTATATATCTATTGTGTCCAACAGTCGTAAGGCCATTTCTGTATGCAGAAATGGTTTGTGCAACGAGCTTCGCTTCCAATGAATAAGTTGAGAGGGCTTTTGAAGAATATTTTAACAGCCTTCCAGACTCTCATTTAAGGGAAGGAATACTGATATTGGAGAAACTCTGAACCAGCGTGTTGAAGTCAAGGGAGATTTTGTAAAAAAAATGTTTTCAAACTGAAAATCAGAGTCTTTTAATGTCAGGCTGAGAACTTTTCACCTTACCCTCGTGAAAGGAAAGGACGACTCTCCCTTCAGAATAGAACCTATGTGCCATCTATCGACCGTTTCTACAACCAGCTGACTCGGGTCGGTGACAAAGCCAACTTAAAGCCTTGGAAAATTTAAAAACCTACCTGGAGATCATGGTCCTCATCAGTCCAGGATGGGTCTTGGTTCCGAATTTAAAAAAAATATCCCTTCCCAGTAAAATTTGCATCTTTATTTTGGCCATAGAATTGGCCAAGCCATTTTGCCAGCTTAACACCACTTTGGCGAATTCTGAGGATTCCACGAATTCCTAGTGAATCTCATCAAGGCCCACTCTGGACTGACGAGGGCCATAGCCTGAAACCACGGCCTCCTGAATTTGCCAAAAGCTGGTCTTGTGGATTTTACATCGACCCGAGTTTCTAGTTACAGAGACGGTCGATAGATGGCACATAGGTGTTGTGTATATTTTTACGGGAGAAATTACCTTTCTTCTTTAAAATCAACTTCCTACCGGTAAAATTCAATGTATTTTGGTATATTGCTTTGTGTACGGTTGTAAGAAAGTCTGGTCTCTAATCCCGGTGTTGTGAAGCTGGATCCCCTGGAAGAGGATTCTGTGAAAGAGGAAGGTCACGAACATCAAAAAGGAGCAAAGGAAGAAAACGATGAAGGTAAGACGACACTAGATGACCTGGCCTATGGTGACATTTGTGACTTGCGGCAGATCAGAGCCTGACGTTTGACGACTTCTACAGAGCCGGCAACCTTTCCAGTGAGTACCTCCACATATGTAGACAGCCAGTTAGTTAGGATTTTAACACCTCATATTTAGAGTAAAGTTCATATACCTTTTTGACATACAATAACATATTTCTTATCTTATAGGTCATTAAAAACTACTTCTGAAGATAGCTTACTGCGATTAAAGAAAAATATATAGAAAACAGAATTTGGTCCATCAATGATGAACCTTCTTCTCATGGGATTGTTTGTCGTATAAAATGTACATTTTCTGAGAGTAAAACATATAAGGAGTATTTAAAGAATCAATGAACGTGATTTTCTAGGACTCTGCAGAAGTATATTTTATGCACATATAAATGTCAACTAAATTTTTCTACGTTTCACTATACCCTCTAATATAATATATCATAGAATAAATTATAAAACATCAATATTTAATTAGGCAATTTATTTCTATATGGAAAAATTATTTTAAACGATAAGAGAGAATTGTGTTTGAAACTCAATAATAAATCACTTATACTATCTCTGACATTAAAGGCTTTTAATGAGCCACTATATCCACGATTATAACAATACTCTGTGATTTTATATATGGTTCTAAATTCGGCAACCCTGTAATGCAGACGAGTATTTCGACATCCCAGAAGATATCAACCCTCTGGAGCTAGCTGGGGCATTCGAGGGGGACATCAAGAGTTCAGACGTTGTGAGTATTTTCCACACTTTCTTTCCCTTTGGTTATTTGTGTGATGTCGATTTACACACTTGTAATACACTCTTGTTGCGCACATTGTAAACACATGTTTTACCAGGGGGTACATAAGATGACCAACTGGTTAAAACACTGTTTGTGTATCACAAAATGCATATTACAGGAGAATGAATCTTCCAAAATTCGAATCTGGAATCTTCAATTTTTCATAATCATATGCCTGAGCTGTTGCGCGCCTCCAATGACATATAAACTGATCTTATAAAATTATATATTCAAACATGCGAGCCAATATGCTTTGAGTAGACAAGAAGTATACAATAAATTGACAAGAGGTTCATAAGGTAGACAAGAAATTCTGGTGACAAGGAACAAGAGCATGATATTGTGAGCCGACCTGAGTCCTCTAGTTTGCGGAGACGGTCAATAGAAGACTCTTAGCGTCTATTTGGTGACAGGAGAGGTAAAATTTCTTTCTATAGATCAATATCCTCCCTGAAAATTTTCTATATATTATATTTGTAGCATTGACATTTTACTTATTATCTAAAATTTTTACTCTTATATATAGGGTGGCCCATAAATACCGAACCCATTTAATTTTTAATAAAACATAAGTTTTCGGGAATTATGGACAACCCTGTAGAATGAGGGGCAGGTTTCGCTCAGGAAATGCCTGTGTTTGATGAAACAATATTGTTTCAACTCTTACTATATTTAGTCGCACTACCTTTAACATTGACAACATTATTATCTGCGATATATGTTTACGTTCCACATAAAACTAACTAATAAAATTTGACTGTTCTATAAAATGATAGGCAAATTACGCAACAAATAAATGGCTTCAATTTAGAGATGCACTTTCTGTTGGAAGAGTTTACAAAAAAAAAATAAAAATAAAACATTTTTGCGCAGGTTGGACTTATAAATACGTATAACACAAAGTAATAACGCGCCATCTATACATATAAAATAAAAGGATTTAAAAGCGCGAATATATTTTTTCATCGCAGTAAGGACAGTAGAAGTTCGTTTTATGTATAAAAGAAACATTCGCGCTTTTAAATCCTTTTATTTTATACTTATAAATATGATTAAATATATGCAACCTTTTAATATATTTCTCTATTTCCAATTTTCTCAATAAGAAGTGATGTGCCTAAATAGTATAAATACCTATTAAAAAAATTAGTTGAATGATAAAAGTTTAAAGATAAGGAAATGATTGCAAATCTTTTAAAAGGCAGTTGAAAGCATTCTTTCTTGTATTTACCTTTTTGCAAATATTTCGCATAATATTTCCTAATTTTTAATTTAAATTCAATGTATTTGAAATATATATGCGCTGAGAGCGCTCTACACGTTTTTAAATATTTAAATATGTAGAAAAGATATATTGGATTCAAATAAAAAAACGGCACATCTTATATTGAAAATAAATTGCGTTCTTATTGCATGATATTTCGACGATCATAGCGTTGTATTTAAGCTTCTGAAATATAATTGTCATATATATTATACAAAAATGTTCACCTATATTTGTATTAAATATTCTGTAGAAAGATTTTGAATAAAGATCAATTTTGCATTTCATTCGGAATTTTGACCGTTTTCTATTTTGTTAGGAAATGTATTGATTTTCTTGAACTATAGATTAGGTTTGAATAAATTGAGCATGTATTTCCGACATGTCTATTTTTATGTTTATAGTTTTTTGTTCTCTGCTAAGAGTCATCAAATGTCATCTACAAGATTCCATGCTAATCCTGCAGTGCCGAGGATACCAGCAAAACATTAGAAGAACGAATACAATAGAACCAATCAGCCTTGAAAAACTATAACCTACTTTTTGTAGAACATTCAATCAAACAAAACTATATTCTGACTTCCAAAAAACCACAATAGTCCAAGAAAATATAAAAATAAGAATTCCAGACTCTTCTTGGAGAGCAGGATTTCAGCAGAGAAAAAAAAAACATAAAAATAGCCATACCGGAAATATAAGCACCATTTATTCAACCCTATTCGACAGTTTGGGAAAATTAATAAATTTCCTAACAAAATAAAAAACAGTAAAAAATCCGAATGAAATGCAAAATTGATCTTTATGCAAAATCTTGCTGTAGAATAGCTAATATAAATTTTTGTATAAAATTATAACAATTTCCTTGCCATTTCAGAATCTTTTGGAAGAAGACGAACGTTCTAATCATGCAATAAAAACGCAGTTTTTTTTCGATCCGAGAGATGTGCTGTTTTTATTTGAATGTGAATCTAATTGATTGCGATATTTTCAGAAAGATTTATTGGATTGAAAAAAAAAAGGATTTTCTTCTTTTAATATCCATTATATGCCTTTTTATTATCTAATGATTTCAATATGGATTTCCTTATTTACAAAATGTTTTAAAATAAATTCATAAGTCGGCAAAAATAAAAATTATAGATTTGCCTGCCTTGAAAAGGGCGACAGAAGGTCACCGAAACGTTGGAAATAAAGAATTAAAAAGGTTTTATTGGATATTCAATCTTAATAAAAATCAATCAAATACAGAAATCCCTTCAATCCATATAATTATGCCGCTGATTTTTAGATTTTTTAAAATTTTATTTTATTATTACAGAGGAAGAAGTCTATCAGACTATTGTGCTATATTAGAATTATTTACACATATATATCTTTAATTATTTACACGATGAATTAGTAGTGATTTATAAATCTGTATACAAATTGCTCTAAACTTGCCTAAGTGTTCATAAGATTGAGTATATACAGAAAGATGATTTGGCATTGTGTCAAAGTAAGCAAGTACAATTTGGTTAGTCAGAGGGCAAAACAACAAAAGATGCTCTGGTGTTTCAACATCTAGATAGCATTCACATGTTGGATCATTTGTAACTCTCAAATCAAAGAGAAAACTTAAAAAGGGTCCTTTGCCTGTGAAGAACAAAGTAGTGTATCTATCAGGAACAATGAAGCTTGGACATCTCTCGGAAAACATTCTTGAACGTTGGATTAGTTTGAGAAAGATAAAATCTAAATTTTGTATTGATATATAATTTATTCAATTCATTTGAAAGAGGCTTATTTAGTGTTTGGTCTGTCAGAGAATTCTTCATATTGTATCTAATTAGTGATAATTCAAGGTAGTCGGTGAGCATAGGAGTTTTGGCCAGAATATGAGTAATGTAAGAAGATGAACTTTTGTAAGCATGAATGCACCTAATTAAAATTTGGTACTGTATAGAATTCAACTTTGAACGCTTTGCTGCATTAATAAATGGGAACCAGATATTTGATGCATAACTTAACATAGGACGTATCACCGCCTTGTATAAAATCAATATGCGCCTTGAATCAATTCCCAAGTACGTGCACATAATGAAAATAGCGCATTCTTAAATTTCATAGCCCTATTAATTATATTGTCAACGTGTGGTCCAAAATCAATTTTATTTCTTTGTCTGTGGTTGCGAAAAATAACTCCCAAATTCTTATAGTTTCTGATGGCTGAATATTTTACCTTTAAAGTTTACAGGTAATTTTTGGTAATTGTGAAGGCAGAGTATATCTGTTTTATTTGGACTTATTGAGAGTTTTACCTTTTCACACCAATTTTTAATATTATTCAGACTTTTTTCAATTTTGAACTGAAGATCCTGGATGCCAGAGCCCCAAACCACAAATGAAACATCATCGGCAAAAACTATGACTTTTGCGAAATTTTCACTAAAAGATGAGATGAAATCATTTAATAATATATTCCAAAGAATTGGAGAAATAATTCCACCTTGAGGGCATCCCTTATTTACCATTTTTGTAGATTTTGAGTTTAGGTATCTTAGCTCTACCTTTCGATCTTCGAGATATGAAATAACTATTTTAATTAGTGGCGCTGGAAAGTTTGCTTTGTCCAATTGTTGATTGATTTCAGGAAGCCAAGCGTTGTCGAATGCTCCGCTGATATCCACAGCAACCAAGGCTGCAACATCTGTTTCCTTTCTTTGGAGACTTATTTTAGTTATTTCGTGTAGGGCAGAGATTGTAGACTTTGCTTGTATGAAGACGTGCTGATCAGGATGCATAACATTATTAGCATTGATATGATTTAAGAGTCCGATGTGAATTCATCCCTCAAAAATTTTGCCAAAATTAGATGACAGACATATAGGTCGGTAGGCCTTCGGTTCATTATAATTTTCTTTAAACGAAAAGGATGAGTAAGGAGAAAAGATTTTTATTCAAATATACTTGTTACAAGCTTTCGGGCAGTCACGCCCTTCGACAGGTAAGTAATATAAAAGAACAATTTACTATTAAATAGAAACAAACTAAGCTTTAAACAAAAATGATACAAACTGCAGCCTGGCCACGAGAAAACGTGAACTCGGGAAAGTAATGTGAGGGGGGGGGGGGGGGGGGGGGGGGGCAAGTGGTTTATCCGGTTTTTAGGTTAACACATATATTATGATATTGTTTAGGTAAATCTATATGTCGATTAATACTGTTATTGGAAATGGATAAAATGGCCTCTATGATTAATCTCTGGTGTTTACTGGGAATGTTATTGTAAATGGTGGTAGGAGAATCTAAATTGAAAGAATGACCAGTATTAAGCGTGTGGTTGTATATAAAGGATCTGCCGTCTTTATTATTGATGCACCTACTATGTTCGATCATCCTGATGGCTACGGATCTACTAGTTTCACCTATGTAGGTTGCACTACAATCGTTACATGTGACCGAATAGACCGAACCACCAGAAGATCTAACAGTGGTAGGTCTCTGAATGCGGGTAATGGGATGTCTAAGAATGGTGGCCAGACTTCTACTATTTTTAAAATAAGTGTTGATGCCGTGGGATTTAAGTATGCGGGATATGGTAGCGGATTGTGATGAAAAAGGCAAAATACAGGTATTTCTATGGGCTGTAAGGGGTTTCAACTTAGCAGAGTTGTATTGATATGTGTGTCACACATATCAATACAACTCTGCTAAGTTGAAACCCCTTACAGCCCATAGAAATACCTGTATTTTGCCTTTTTCATCACAATCCGCTACCATATCCCGCATACTTAAATCCCACGGCATCAACACTTATTTTAAAAATAGTAGAAGTCTGGCCACCATTCTTAGACATCCCATTACCCGCATTCAGAGACCTACCACTGTTAGATCTTCTGGTGGTTCGGTCTATTCGGTCACATGTAACGATTGTAGTGCAACCTACATAGGTGAAACTGGTAGATCCGTAGCCATCAGGATGATCGAACATAGTAGGTGCATCAATAATAAAGACGGCAGATCCTTTATATACAACCACACGCTTAATACTGGTCATTCTTTCAATTTAGATTCTCCTACCACCATTTACAATAACATTCCCAGTAAACACCAGAGATTAATCATAGAGGCCATTTTATCCATTTCCAATAACAGTATTAATCGACATATAGATTTACCTAAACAATATCATAATATATGTGTTAACCTAAAAACCGGATAAACCACTTGCCCCCCCCCCCCTCACATTACTTTCCCGAGTTCACGTTTTCTCGTGGCCAGGCTGCAGTTTGTATCATTTTTGTTTAAAGCTTAGTTTGTTTCTATTTAATAGTAAATTGTTCTTTTATATTACTTACCTGTCGAAGGGCGTGACTGCCCGAAAGCTTGTAACAAGTATATTTGAATAAAAATCTTTTCTCCTTACTCATCCTTTTCGTTTATACAATCTATGGAGAAAGTTTTCAAGTAATTTTAATAATTTTCTTTATTTGGTTTTTTAATTAACATAACAGATGCTTCTCTCCAGGCCATTGGATAATAATTTAGTCCAATGCAAGCATTGAATAAATTTGTTAGGATTGGCGATATGTAGTGAGCTGCCGTTTACTTATATTATCTAATCATGGAGTCTTTTTATTGTTGAGTTTACTAATTATAGAGAAAGTTTGAATATTATCAAAATGAATAGTTTCGTTATTGGAAAAAGTATGTATCTTGTTTCTGATTAATTTATGATAATTTGATTCAGAAGATGTGAAATCGAGAAAAGGATGGATCTCTACGAGATGAAACAGAGAGAAAGAAACTTGATTTTTTTTTTTGGAATAGAAGGAAAAGAAAATGAAAGCCCCGACGAATCTCGCTCGCTGATACAAAAAACTAATTACAGATAAGATGCAAATATCAGAAGAAATTGAAATACAACAATGCAGAAGATTGTCCAGGAAAGTCAATTCACTTTTTATTGAGGTACCCGAATATAAAGAAAGAAGTGTACTTTTGAAAAATTTATTCAAGCTCAAAGATAGCAGAAATTTTCTAAATAAAGATTACCCTCCAAATATTATTAACCAGAGAAAACTACTAATTAGAAAAAGAAAAGAACTCCTGGATAGAGGAATAAGAGCTAAACTGAGAGACAACACCTTATTAGTGGGAAATACAAGATACTATGTTTAAAATGACCAAGTTATGGACCAGGGAGGTAATGTTTTATAGCAATATATAGTTAGTAAACATTCTAACGTAAATAGAACTGGTAACTATATATGTAGATCTTTGTCTTAAAATGTTTCCAAACAGTTTCCTGCTAAGAATGCGACAATTAGATTACTACACTGGAATATTAACGGATACCACAGAATCATATCGTTATTTTCACTCATAGACTATTTTAAAAAATCGAAGTGTTTGAAATTACTGAAACATGGCTTATAGAAGAAACGAAGATTTTGACAGAGAATCACCAAATTATACAACTCCCAGCAATCAAGGCAGAAATACAAGCAACAACAACAAAAAGCCTTTATTTAGGGTCACTGACCCTATACAGGATTCACCAGAGGTATGCATAAGAACAAAGCAGTGAGACAAAGGAAATACGATATATACAGAAGAAAAAGAAAAAAAGAAAGAGAAAGAGGGAAGCAAGAAAAACAACACAAAAAGAGTAGCAGTAAGAAAGTGAGGAGTGAGTGTCACTTGGCCTTCTTCTGAGATATGGACTTGTGGAAACCATAAAACGCCGTAGCAATATACTTATTCTGGGTCATATTGTCAATTATTGATGGGAGTGAAGCACAGACTTGCCCAGTTTTGAGCATAAGGGTTCTTCTTTCTTCTTTCAGAGCAGAGAAATCAAAAATATAGCGAGTTATTTCATTTTTTAGTTTTGAATTACAGAAGGTACATATCGGGTCCTCACCGCAGAGCATCTTGGTGTGGTTTTCTCTAAAAAAAATTGAAAGTATTCTAACTTGTGCAAGTAGTCTTACAACCGGGAAAGGAAAATCCCCTAAAAGGTATCCATCCGTCATGAAAGATATGTGAATGTCTTTGTAGTGAGAGAGTAAAGCTTAGATTTATCCACTTTTGTAAGGTCATTTTGTATAGATTGGTCTGCCGCTGTTTTTAAGAGCCCTGTAATCGCGTTCCTCAGCGTTTCAGGATCATCACAGGAAACAAGTGCAGGGGATCCATTATTGTTAAGCAGATTGGTGAGCTTTTTAATGAAACCGATGGGTGTGCCCGAAGCATTAGACAGTCCCCGTGTTCTATTAAAACATATAAGCGGCAATCTGTCACTGCTCATATCCAACGCCCGCAGCCAATACTTCAGGGTTAATTTTAAAGCTGTTACACTTAAAGAGATACGACCGGTTTCTAATCTGATTATGTAGCCTGGAGTGTATCTGGGCAGATTCAGGAACCAAAGCATAAATATGTCTTGTATACTGTCCACTAAGTTTTTATGCTCTGTTGCCCACAATGGAGCGGCATACATCAGGATAGCTCTCACTATTGTATCAAAGAGTTGGATTGATAAATTTATTGACTTTGCTTTTGATTTTATCAATATTGGGTGTGTGGCGTTAATTGCTGTAAGTGCTTTTCCTTTAAAGTAATTTTCCGGGTGAGTATTTGTTATTGTTGGTGTCAGAGGGAATCCCAAGTATGTATATCTTGAAGTTATTGTTATGGGTTTATCATATTCCAGAACCATCATTACGGAACACCATAATCTTTGATTTGGACTCATTTAGTGTCATTAAGTTCTCATCGAGATATTCTTTCAGTATTTTGATCTTCTTTTGGAGGTTCATCCTGGACTCATCTATAATTGCTATGTCGTCGGCGTACAGCAATAAATGGATATCTCCAAATTCTGGCAAATTTACACTCGGCAGGTCTGAATTATTATAAATTTCTATTAAGTCCGTGATAAATAATATAAAGAGCAGTGGGGAAAGTGGTCCTCCCTGGAGGACTCCCGAGTTTATCTTAATACTTTCCGTAAATGATCCCTTCCATCTGATAGCTATAGTTGCTTGTTCGTATTAACTTCTGATCGTACTTATGAATTGGTAACTTATGCCTAGGTTGTAAAGTTTTTTCCAAAGTATTGAGTGAGGTACAGTATCAAATGCCTTCCTTAGATTGACAAAAAAGACATATAGTTTTCCCCTCTTTTTTCTTAATGATAGTTGGATTAAAGTAGTTAGTGTAAATATGTGGTCAATACATGATCTTCCTTTTCTAAATTCAAGGCAGAAATAAAGGGAAGAGCTTCCGGAAGAATTATAGTATGGCTTAGGAAAAATTTACAATTTACAATTAAAAAATCAGAGGTAGGTTCCTGTTGGATAACAATAATTATAAACAAATTAATCTAAGGGTCTGATGTGAACGCATGTTTGCTTTTTACCTACCTACCCACCAATGCATCACATGAACAAAATGTAACCAAATTGATAAATCAGATTGAATATCAAATAAAAGAGTGCAATAAAGTCGTGATTGCTGGTGACATAAATATAAGAACAGGGAACAGGGGCAGTCTGCACAACCCATTACAATTGGAAACAACCCTAAATAAGCACAGACATTCCAAAGACCAAATAATTTCTCCATTATAAGAAAGACTCATTGCCTTCAATGATTCAAACTCAATAACAATAGCAAATGGAAGAACAAAAGGAGACACAGAAGGTTCATTTACCTTTGTGTCAGATAGAGGTTCATCAGTCTCCGACTACTTTATGTTCACACAAAGTCGAATAGAGAACATATCTGATATGTGGATAGAAGAACTCCCCTATTCTGACCATCTATCAATAATCTTAGTACTAAATACGGATCATAAACAGAAGCAATCAACACAAAAAAAAAAACGTGATACCATTCAGAAAATACGACTGGTCTCAAAATGAAGAACTACTAAACCGAAATCTGGATGCACTAGAAGAAATATATGACATCGCTACAGATATTGATGCAATGACTACAGATTTCACCGATAAAATTTTCAGGGTAATGGAACTATCAAATATTACCAAAATATTTAACAAATGCAACACAATATCTAAGCCCTGGTACGATAGGGAATGCTATCAAATGAAAAACACAACTAAATCAAGTTTAAAGAAATGTACTAATTCAGCCGAAGAGCAGGACCTGAAAAAATACATAGAAGATAGAAAGAAATACTTAAAATTACTAAAAATAAAAAGAGATAAATATAATAAAGACAAAATAGACAAAATAAAAATGGTAGAGATCCCAAATCTTTCTGGAGCACTCTATCTACGATTTTATCTACGATTTTATCTACGATCGTATTCTCAGAAAAAAACTAACCCTATCAGCTGATATAAATATAAAGGACTGGTTTATCTTCTACAAGAAACTGCTAAATAAAGGCGACAATGAACCCTTCCATAAAGCAAACCTGATGATCAGGTGGGAAGATATAGAATTAGATAAAGAAATAACGCTTGATGAGATCAAAGCCGAAATAAAAAGTTTAGCGGATGGAAAAGCCGCAGGACCGGATAATATTCCCAATAAACTTTTAAAGAAATTACCAATACCTATTCTAGAAAAACTAAGAACTATATTCAACAAGATAATGATAACAGAGAAATATCTAGAGATTTGGACGAATTTAATTATACATCCTAATTTCAAAAACGGAGACAAAAATAACCGATCTAACTACAGAGGAATTGCACTATACAGCAATATGTCCAAATTATTTACCTCAAGTCTAAGAAACAGACTCAACAATTGGATTGAGAAAATACAATATATAGGAGAAAATCAAGCAGGATTCCGAAAAAAAACCGCTCATGTCTAGACCATATTTTTACCCTGAATACCCTTATCCAACTATCTTTAAGAAAGAAACGAGGTAAACTAT
Organism: Cordylochernes scorpioides; assembly: GCA_030710605.1. Classification (NCBI taxonomy): domain Eukaryota; kingdom Metazoa; phylum Arthropoda; class Arachnida; order Pseudoscorpiones; family Chernetidae; genus Cordylochernes; species Cordylochernes scorpioides. The sequence continues at coordinate 56,914,974 of CP092871.1, read as the reverse complement.
ACGTTTTCTTTGTTGATTTGACCAAGGCATTCGACACAGTTCCTCACGAAATACTCTGGAATAAATTACGAAAAATGGGAATCAGCCCAAGGTTTATATCAATAATAAAAAGTTATTATGAGGCAGCAAAAATCTCAGTTAGATGGGAAGGTGAATACTCAAACAACGTAAAAATTGATTCCGGAGTTTTACAAGGAGAGCCGCTGTCACCTCTACTATTTATAACTTATATATCTGATCTAATTGAATATTATAATAATTCTTCACTTACAGGATTCTATCTTCCTGACTTCGGCTTCCTTCATCTTCTCATGTATGCAGATGAAAGCAATAATAGGAGAATCAAAAATCAATTTGCAAAGCAAAATCAATTTACTTATAACTTATCTGAAGGAGAACAAATTAGTTTTAAATGAAAAAAAGTCGAAAATAATGGTGTTCAGAAATGGTGGAAGAACAGCAAGAAATGAAAACTGGTTCTGGGGAGGCACTCCGTTGACGGTCACCCCTAGAATAACATATCTGGGATTTCCCTATACAAACACACACAGTACCAAACAAGCTGCGCTAGTTTTCAAAGCAAAGGCATATACCGCACTAAACTCAACCATTGGTTTTCTAAAAAGAGAAAAATCGATTCGATAGAAGTTGCATTCAAACTATTTGAATCTTCGATAAAATCAATTATTTTTTACGCGGCCCCAGTGTGGGCCTGCGATAATCGGGAAATTATAGAGCAACTTCAAACCTCATTTATAAAAACCTTTCTTGATTTACCTAGATATATCCCGGGGGGGGGGGGGGGGGGGGGGGCACTTACTAAGATTAAAAACTGGAAGAATATCACTCACTGCTACCGCCACAAAATTAACATTGAAATACTACATGAGAATACTGGAAATGGACGAGTACAGACTGCCAAAATTATGTTGGAACAGACTGAAAGAAGTACATCAAATGTCAAAAAACTCCATAGGATTATACAAAACCGTTAATGATATAATCAACTGTTGTGCTCAGTCATGGCTGAACCTCCCACCGAACCATGATACAATTAAAAAAGAACTTCCTAAGATTATTAAAACAAAAATAGAACAGCTTATTCAACAAGACTTCGCTAGACTCGACAATTCGAATTTTTTTTTCAAACTATAAACTTCTCTGTAATTCATTTATGCCAGAACGATACTCGTCATGAAATCTGTCATCGAAGATAATAGCCTTCATTGCACGGACTAGAATTACTACTAGATAGAGAAAGTCATATTCTCATCATCAAAAAGGAAAATATTCACTGCAGGATTTGTGAAAATATGATATCTGATGAAATCTCCCACTATATCATAGAATGCCAATATTTAGGTGAAGAAAGAGAAAAAAAAAACTCTTAAAAACACCTTCTAGAGACTTAGCAACCCACTGAAGACGCTGAAAACTATTTCAGAAAATAAAAATATAGCAATAGAACTCTATAATTTCTACAGATCAATTGTAAATAGATTCATACACAAAAGAGGTAGTGAGGAAAGTTTTAGAACACAGATGTCTAAATAAATCCCTTTTCAAACAAAGACTCTCGTGCACAAGGGGAAAGGGAGAGGAATTGCTGTATTGTTTTGTTGTTGTGTGGCGATTCCATACAGGGCAATGGGCCTTAATAAAAGCCTTTTAGTTGTTTTTGTTGTTTGTTTATTCAGAAGATTGATTATCGTCCGGAAACAGCGAAGTGAGAAGGTTGATCATTTCTGATTGAAGCCTATCTCGAGATACATTTAAAATCGGTAAATCAAATGATTTTGGATTGGTCCTTTGTTTCAAAATTTTATAAGTATTTCCAAAGGGGGATGAATTTTCCACTTCCTCTAAGAATGCCAGCCAACTCACTCTTCTTGTTTTTTCAATTGCAATCATATAATTATTTCGTGTTTTTTTTTGTATACTTTGTCATCAATTAGCTGTCTATTGATCCGTTTACCTCGGTAATAAAGATTTCGAACATATTTGAAATGACTTTTAAGAAGTTCCAATTCACCAGTCCACCAATTAAATGAATTATCATGTAAGTATTTTGGTTTTATTTTTAAAGATGCATATGCGGCCTCAATGAGTATATCGGTTATATGGGAAACTACACGATTTATATCGTTTTTATTTTTTATTTTACTAGATGCCTCAACTGCCTCGTTAACTCTTGAGACCTCAATTGCTTGCTCATATTTTAGCCAGTTTATTCATTTCTCTTGAAAATACCACGTTGAAGCATTTCCACGCAAAATTAATTCTGTTCCCAATCCAATGTCAAAAGAAATTGCGAGGCGGTCTGATATTTGGGAGAGATTTAATGTTTTCCATTCTTCAACAAGTACATGAGCATGACGATTTGTTATAGTGAGGTCTATTATGCTTGAACCTCGACAAGTTTTGTCTCGATTATAATGAATAAGCATGTTATGAAAATTAATTATGGACTGAAGGCTTTTAGCATTCTGATTCAAAACATTATAAAACCATAATTGGCTTCGAGCATTAAAATCTCCTGTCAATATCAGCGGATTTGTATTAAAAGTTATAATCAATTTATCGAAGAATTGAACATGATTAGTGTCCATTTTATTTGGAGGTATGTAAATATTTGAAATAATAATTTGAAATTTAGCAGTTTGCACCGAAATGGTAGTTGCAAATGAGTTGGAGAAATTCGCAATTAAATTACATACTAGGACAGGATTTGCTACAATAATTGCAGTATATACCGGAGTGCTCGAAATATTTGCATATAGTATTTTACAATGCCTATTAAAAATTACATCGTTATTTATCTTATATGGCTCTTGAACTAAAACCAGATCACACTTTTCTCTATTAATGTATTCCATGATGGTTATGGTTTATTATGGTTATGGTCGCCTCGTGGGAGGTTCTACTATGTTATGGATGGAATTAGTCATTACTACAATTATAAATGGGGGTCGATGGAAGGATGGTCTAAACCATTGGTTTTCGACCGCTACGAACCGAGATCGAATCCCGCATTGGGCACTTTTTTCTAATTAAAAAAAAATGTTCCAATGTGTGGCCCCCGATTTTTGCAAAAGTCCAACCCCACCAGCGAGTGCAAGTAACCAACCGGGCTCTGGTACAATTGTAAGAGCAAAAGTCGAACTGCTTTTCACATGTGTAGACTTGTGGTGTACTTACAGTAAAAGCAGTCGCTAACTACCCACCATGTTTATCATGGCCTGTACCACGTGTGTACTAGGGATAATATAAACAAAAAAAAAAACAACAATAAGAAATGTGAATATGGAACAAAATTTAACTACATACTATAGAACCAGACTGAGCAACACAATAGTTGATGGTTAAATTGGCGGGAAGGTTCATCATACTAATGAGAGAAGTTCATCTTCAGTCCACATCTATTGTAGAAATCCGACCATTCGGATAAAAATAAATAATTCCATCGTCGACCTACATACGACACTTCCAATACCTACTGACGGTGTGTCCAGGGCAGGAATGCTGTGAGGAACAAGAACAGTCTGTGGCCCAGAGGAAGGATCCCATACGTCGTTTCCAGGGAGCTTGGTAAGTTCAGTATAACGTTACATCGGTAAAAATCACATTTTTTGTTATTAAACTCATAGTCCAGCTGGTCCTTCCTGAGTTATAGAAAGATATTTATTTAGTCCTCTATATACATTCTTGTGAGATACACTGCAATGAGTATGGGAAAAAATATGAGGTGAGAAATTTTAATTTAAGAAGTTATATGTAAAATATATGGACATGTCGATATCTAAAAAAAAAATATAATCTATATATAATATTATATACATTGCGTATATATATATATAGATTCCCGTGAGTTATATGAGGACTCAACAAAAATAAAGAATAAATTAAAATGCATGCAACTATATAGAGTGAATGCTTACTTAACCAAAAATGGGACCAAAATTTGCTTTTCGTTAAATTTCCATTTATTTTTCTCTACGAGTTACTTTTATATTTATGGTCTAAAGGTGTATTATATATAATATTGTAAAAGGTAATTAAACTATTAGTCGTTCATAGTGTTATGGAATATAATATTTATATGTTAAATAAATAAACCAATACAATATATAAAATACCATATATACATACATACGATGTCTGTCTGTGGTGAACGATTTCAACTCTAAAGCTGCTGGGAGTTAAGACTTGATTTTTTTCAGCGATTGTTCAGATGTAATTTAAGTAATCTGCGCCAAATTTCATCATAAATATATTTATAATAAATATTTGCGTCTTCAAAAATTCAGGTTTTATTGTTTTAAAATGATCTCTGATCCATACATTAATTATACACATTTTAGTCCAATGGGTCATGCTTCTATTATTTGAAATATGACTAAAAAAATTAGAATTATCATCGCGAGTGAGCGAGTTGAAAATTCTGAAATAGTCAAATTTATATTTAAAACAACAACAAAAAAAAACGTTTATGTGACTTATATAAATGTGAGGGTGTCGGATGGCTGATATCATCATATAAATGGATGGATTAGATAAAAGAACTATATGAAACACTAAATCTTGATATTCAGTTTTTCACTATTGTTTACATTAGGTAGAGTTAAAGATATATTAGTGAAACTTTTATAGTCTCACATTTACTCTATTTTTTAGCTTTAAAAAGGCTTAGGACTGGCTGTCTTTCTAGACCCGTCATGCGGACTGCGCACTTTAACCTTGTAATGGCAAGATGTCAATTAAATTGTGTTAATTGTCAATTGTCTAGACCCCCGTTCTATAGAAAAAAAATTATATTTAACTTATTCATAGATTAGAAGGCTCTCCAACCACAAAGAGTTCTCCAGATAAGGAAGATATCTTTAAATAAAACGTTTATAGACCTATTGACCCATGCGAGGATGTCTATGCCTAACCAATACTTTTAAACAAGGAATTAGTATGATAATTGTTGAAACTGAATATTATACTCAAGGTGTACTAATAGTACTTCATTAAAAACAAGAAATATATATATATATATATATATATATATATATATATATATGATGTATTTCTACTATAGATGTGTGAAAAATTAGCAGTCGTTTGTGGCTGTCTCCACCTCAATCATCTCTCTCTTTATTTTCCAAATCTTTTATACAAAAACAAAATTTATATACATGTTAACTGCTTTAAAATTTACATATTAAAAGATTTATATTGTACAATTGAATTTAGAGATTTTGGTTTTATTTGCATACATAAAATTGAATTTAAGGAAATGAGAGGGAGAGAGAAACTATGAACAAAGCTAAACTGGAAATTTACTTTCTATCATTCAAAATGTATCACTACCCCCCACAAAAAAAAAAGTATTAATTTTTTTCTCAACAGAAGTTGGGAGGGGATGGAAGGTAAAGGATAAGATACATTTTGAAAGAAAAAAATGCAAAAATTATATTACACAAGTAATTGTATTTACACAAGAAACCATATTGTTAGAGGTAAAAGGCGACCAAAGCCTGTTAGTTGGGGAAAATCACAGGAAAAGGTGGCCCTACAAAACCTAACTAACAATAGGCAGGAAGAAAAAAAAATGATATTTTAAAATTTGGACATTATATGTCTATGGAGACACTCTCCATGTAGAATCCCATTCCAGGGCAACTTTTAGTTATTTTCCCAATGAATCGCACCCCAGTTCTTGGAATTTATATGACCTCTTCCACCTTTGGTAAACCTCACAGGATACAACTGGTTCCGATTCAGTTTGAGTGTCTACCGAAACCAGCAGTAGTTTCTCCAGGGGCTCTGTGGGGTGATCTGGATTTTTTTTTAATGGAAGAGAATAAAACCTGAGGACTATCGGTGGAAGCTTGCTTGTTAGGTTCGACACCCAAGCATCCTTCCAAATCCTCTTCTTCCTGAAATGGGAATGGTGGTTCAGTATTATCTTCAGTTACCGGATCCCAGAGCTTTACTTTAGAAATATTAACTATTGTTGCATGCTTATTTTCGGGTTGGCATGGCTTATCTATTTCTATGGTTTGTGGTCAGGGTATGGAAATTATGGTGTATGGTTCTGGGTAAAAGGCTGGCATAAGCTTACCTTGACCTGATTGGTAAGGGATCTTATAAAGGACCTTATCCCCTATTTTTAGATTAGGCGTTTTATGGGATTCATTATATCTTTTTACCAATTTAAGATGTAATTTTTCTGTATTTTCATTTGCAATTCTCCTAGCCTCTTCTATGGGTGGATATGCTCTTGTTAAATTATTGATATATGATGGCGTTATGCCAAAAAGGAAATAAACGGGAGGCATTTTAGTTATGGAATGAGGAATACTCCGATATTCTTCTAAGGCCTTTTGTAATAATTTGGGCCACATGGTATTCTGGGATTTTGTTGATGGTGAAGTCTAAGTTTTGAGATAATAGTCGCATTCGCCCTTTCTACAAGCCCATTACATTGTGGGTGCGAAGGGGATGTCATTACGTGTTTTATGCCCCTTTTCTTGTATAAATTTGTTAAACCTTTTGGACACAAATGAGGGGTGCCTATCAGTAACAATAATTTTTGGTTTACCTACATTTAATAACTGATTTATTATATTGATGTACGTTGCTATAGACGTACTCTTAGAAGGATAAGCCCAGAGATGTATCTTGAGTGATGATCAACTATCACATGAAGACAATTCTTTGTACTGTTATAATCCCCTAATCCTAAAATAATGTCAAGGGCAACTACATCAAATGGTTTCTCAGCTAGTGATAAATTACCCATGAGTCCATACGAAGGTGTAGTTGGCTTCTTTACAGACTGACATATTTGACATTTCAGAATATAATTTTTTATTTGTCCTATCATTCCTTTGAAATAATATTGTGTTGAGATAACTCTAGCCATTGAACTTATGCCTGGGTGTCCTAAACTTTCGTGAGCCCTACTTATCAATTGTTGTTGTAAGGAGGGTGGTACTATAATCCTATCTCTATTTTTTAGCCTAATATAGGTAATACCGTTTTTAATGAAATATAGTTTAGATGAAGGCTTAAATAATGATTTTTGTTCTTGTTCTATATTTTGAACAGTTAAGAAGCAGGTATATGGCAGTCGGGACAAACCATCGGCTTCATGATTCTCACATCCCTTATTATATTTAAATTCCAAATCATATTCTGATAATTTTAGCGCCCATCGGAATAATCTACCGTTAGTATGTTTGAAATTATTTAACCAAATTAATGCCTTATGGTCGGTATGAACTATCACATGTTGACCTGTGAAATATAGGGATGATATCTTTTACATGTTTCTATTATCGCCAATAATTCAAGTTCTGTTATTGTATACTTGGATTCTGCTCCCCTTAAAGCCCTACTATAAAACGCTATGGGTCTTAAGGTGCCATCAGGATACTCCTGTTTAAGTACGCCTCCTAAACCTGCAATACTAGCATCGCAAAAGATATGTGTAGCTAATAATGGATTATAAATTTGGAGTATTGGTTTCGAAACTAATGCTTCTTTAAGGGCTTCAAAACTCCTCTGACACTCTTCAATCCACGTAAATTTTACATCTTTTTTCAATAGATCATTTAAAGGCGCTCTCAACTTATTAAAATTATTTATAAATTTTGCATAATGCGTAACGCTGCCCAAAAATTACCTTAAGCATCTAACATCACGAGGGGGGGCAAAGATTTAATTATTCCAACATTAGTACTTGAAGGAGAGATTTGATCTCCAAAAATTTCGTAACCCAAATAATTTATCTTTTACATAAAAAACAAATATTTATCTTTCCTAAGTTGGATACCTTCCTTTTGTAGGATTGCAAATATTTCCCCAAGGTGTTCTAAATGGGATTCGGTATCTTTTGAGAAAACCAATATATCGTCAAAGTAAGATATTATATTTTTAAGTTCATATTTCTGCAATATGGAAGTGAGGATCCTGTTAAAAATAGCAGGAGCTGTCCGCAATCCAAATGGTAATCTGCACCATTGGTAAGAACCTTCTGTGGTGTTGATAAAATAGATATTCTTGTGATCTTCCCGTAGGCAGCGATCCTGTCGACTTGCTGATGTATTTCTACTATAGATGTGTGAAAAATAAGCAGCCGTTTGTGGCTGTCTCCACCTCAATCATCTCTCTCTTTATTTTCCAAATCTTTTATACAAAAACAAAATTTACATACATGTTAACTGCTTTAAAATTTACATATTAAAAAAATTATATTGTACAATTGAATTTAGAGATTTTGGTTTTATTTGCATACATAAAATTGAATTTAAGGAAATGAGAGGGAGAGAGAAACTATGAACAAAGCTAAACTGGAAATTTACTTTCTATCATTCAAAATGTATCATATATATATATATATGTGATGAAGTGAGGTCTGGTAAGCCTTGTAGAATCCTGTCGACTTATCTGTGATGAGATCCTGTCGACTTAGATGTGATAAAGAGTTGCTGTCGACTTATCCGTGATGAGATCCTGTCGACTCTCGCTATAAGCTGTGGTAACCGGTGGTCAAACCTGTAGTAGCCGAGAGGGACAGTCAGGGCGTGGAGAGTTTTCCAGTACCTCTCTGCACTTTGGAAGACATTTAACAGTTTTCACAGAGTACAGGCAGTCATGGTCGAGGCAGAGTGGAAAGTTTGGGAATGTCCACACACACAAAACGAAGAGACACAGCTGTAGTAGGAAAGTTCCATGAACAGATAGGAGTTGAGCTAAGCAAGATGGAGTTAGAAGGGTTCTTACTGTTTACATGACGATGAGGTAGTCCTGGCTAAGACTGACAAGGGCTCACGCTGACGGTGAAAGGGGTGACTGCTGACTAACTACGGACTAACTGCGGACCTCTGCGCTCGGCTAAAAAGCGAGGTGTTTATATACCATTCCCGAGGAGGGGGGGGGGGAACATCTGCGAATTTGAACTTTGAACGTCTGGGGCATTCTGCACCCTTTGGACCAGATGGCAACGGGCTGCCGAATTCCTTTTCAGGGTTGTTGGATTTCTCTCTCGATTTTAGACGTTTTTGAACTACTCAATCTTGCTTTAACTTAGCTCTTAATCTATTACATAGTTTTATTTATTTGTCTTTAGTTTGTACAAAGTACATTACATATGGTGATGCAATGACACAGATTAATCATGCATATAATTATTTATAGATGTGTTTCTATATACAACATGACAATCTTGTTATAAGTAATTATACAATATAGGGTTGTTGGTTTAAATTACCATAGATGAGCCCCGGGAGTGAAAGGGTTTATCCGGGTTTAAACGGGTAAAGCCTCTCTAACACAGGTAAGTAATTAAAATTTCTTTTAATTAATTAAAACTGTGAGGGTTAAAAAGGGCTATAACAAGATGTTTTGTTTGGAAATATCTGCAAATTATAAAAAATACAACTTATGTTTAATTTAAAAGTTATGATATTCATATAAAAGAGAAATTAAGATAAAACCTTTGTTTGATAAAAAAATAATGATGATATTTTAAGAGATTGTTGGCGGGCGTTGGAAAGGGTTAGTGGTTAAAGAATATGCAATTGTAAGTATTACACCGGTAATCAAATACTTAGGTCCTGGTGCAAAGCGAGGATATAGACATGTGCGTCTTCCGAGGCAATGTTTCACCTGTGATCCTGTATAAGGGTTACAGTGCTTTGTCACAATTGTAGGGTTATTGCGTTGAAAAGTTGTTGAAGAACAAGTTGTTCCTTAATATGATTGTGAAAGGGGTGAAATAGAGTCATGCGTTAAGTAGAATTGTTGTAGCGACAGTAGGTGAACTGACTTGACTTAAAATCAATGGTTGATTGTGGTCCGCTAGAGCTAAAAAATTGAGTTGTGAGAGTTGTGGACGCTTTGTGTTTGCGTGGGTGATTATGCTCTAGGAATGATTGTAGTAAACTTTTGAAACGTGTCAGGCCAGAAGTTGGGATTTTTACATCTGGGGAACTTTGATCAAATAGTTTGTTGAAATTATGAAATAAAAAAAAAATAATTGTCAAGCAGTACTGTCGTTTTTCTGCGTTGATGTGAAGCAATGACTGAGAAGATAGTAGTGTAAAGTACACTGAAGTGGTTAGAGAAATAGATTGTTGTATGCCCGAAAGTTAATGATAACATAGTCATTTTATAAAAAGGTATAAAACAAATATAAAATGGATAAAATATAGAAATATCATTGTGGTTGAATAAAGTTTAAGTGGATAAAATCAAACAATCAATATATAAAAGTGATAATAATGAAGAATTAAAGTGATTTTTGACAACAAATATATCTTTTGTAATACTAAAATAATATTATGAAAAATAAAATTGATTTTTTTTTAATATATAATGTTGGATTAAAAACTAGTGTGTGTGATTATATAATTGAAAGGCAAAAAATAAAAAATAAAATATTTTATACAAAAAACAGAATATAATTAAAGATTGTGATCTCAATTTAACATGTAAAATGTTTGATATGTAGAAAAAATTAGAGATTTACACGGAATCTAAATATTAAAAATGTTCAATTTAGGGTAGGTCTTGTTCAACTTCAAATATCTAAATGTTTAAAAGTTAGGTTGAGATATCGACTGCTAATGTAGGTGTGAAAAAAAAAAAGAATGTAGGACTCAGCCCCCATTTACTGGAGGACGAGATAGGGGAGAGTGGCGATAGATTTAGGTGCCTTGGCATGGTGTTTCGTATTGTTTAGTCTATCAGTCCGGTATTTTTATGACTCTGTCTGGGAATTTGTGAAATTCTGGGGGAAATATAAATGGCTGATGTGAAACATATGGTGGTCGTTCCGACAGCGGATTTTTAGTTGACAGCTTTGTTAGCGGGGAGAGAGGCGTTGTATATACATGAAACGGGGTCGACTAAAGGGCAATTGCCGCTGTTTATCGTCGGGGATTATATTACTGGGGGCTTGTCTACAGCGTTAAATTCCTTCTCCTCTAGTTCTAGGTCTGGCGGTTTCAAAGAAATATTTGGGTTGGTGTAATGTAGATAGAATAGGATTTTGAATTTAACGGGAAATTTTCTGATCGCTACTTGAGGTTGGTTTTAAAACGATCGCTATTAAATAAATCTGGATTTAAATGTAGGAATGGCTGGGAAGTTTGTGGCGGTATAATTCGGTAAAGTTGCGTTTCGAAGATATCTGGAGTCAAAGGTTTGAATTCACTGAGATATACATCTGGGGACATTCGCTGTGGGTCTTGAATAAATCGGGTGTGTGGAGGTGTAATGTATAGAACATTCTCTGTGTAATATTTTAATTTATTGACATGTATGTTCTGTGCTGCTTATCAAATGTTTCTTTATCTTTTTTATGCTTATTTTGGGTACGAGTGCGTGCTATCTCTCGAGCTATATTTATTTCGGGGTATGGATTAAGATGAGTTATTAGATCTGGGGGGACAACATTGAACATTAAGTAGGTGGGTGGAAAACTTGTGACAGAATGGGGTGTGTTATTATACGTCTGAGTGACGCGTTTAACAAGTTGAGTCCAGGAAGCTTTTGGATTTTCTAGATAAGCTAGTCTGCGTTTGCCTGTAATGGTGGCATTTAAGCGTTCTATTAAACCGTTTGCTTGTGGGTTATTGCTTGTGGTGAGCAGGGGTTGTATACCATGTGTTATTAGAAATTTACGGAATTTTTCTGAGGTAAAAGCGGGCGCTCTGTCAGATAACAGACCTTTTGAAAATCCTTGTCGTAGTACAGTTCTGAGGGCTTGCATGTACGTTAGTGTACTGTTTAACAGGTTAAACTCCCTTTGAGAGTGGTGAAAGCTTGTTGGAAGTTTATGGTTTATTTGAAGATGTAGTTTTCTCGGTGTTCGTAAGTGTTGTCTTTCGACGTTGTTGCGGTAAAAATGTCATTCAATGATGTCAGGTTTAGATGTGGGTAAAAGTGCGACTTTCGACGTGGACACGCTTTGGGGTGAGAAGTGTCACAGGCATGAAGGCGTCTTTGTGGCCTTTTAAGTGAGAAAAATTGTTGTGATGCGCTGTGTGACACGAGTGAGTGAATTGAATGGAAAGGTGTCACGTGAAGTCTTAGTTTTTGGTACAGCATCTAACTTGTTTCATCATGAACAACAAATTTACTAGTCATGAGTGGTGGTTGTACAAAACACATCGAGATATCTTGGTTGTTAGTGAATGTGGCACGTTTAGTGGCGACGGAGCTTGTGTTGCTCGAATTCGAGTTGTTGCTAAGTCGCGCGCTAATAGATGGTGGCCAATTGTAGAAAGTGATGGGAAGTGTGTTGTAGTTTGTTGAGAGAGATGTGTGGATGATTAATAATTATGCATGTAAAAGGAAAGGACGGGGGAGTGAAACTATGTTGGATTTTTAACTTGTTTTGGGGGGAGAACATTTACTTTTCTAGTTGTGATTTTGAAGATATTGTATCTTTCGATTTTTGCAATTAAAAAAAATGCGTCTCACCTATGTTTATTAAAATTTGAATATATTTTTTAAATCGTTGATTATGGTAGTGCGAAAATTATCCTTGTAAAAGGGGCAATGGCGTGATAGTGACTTATAAATTGAATGTGGCGTTTACATAAAATAGTGAACATAATCATGATTTCTGCAAAGTTTTGAGCATTTGATTAAGAAATTGGTGTTTTGGTATAAAAATAAAATATTAAAAAAAAAACACACAAATAAGTTTAGAATTATGATTCGAGTAATTAAAAAAAATAATGATTTTTTTAAAAAATGTAAAATTGAAAGTAATGAATTAAAATTTATAATTTGCTTAAAATAAAATAAAAATTGATAAATGAGAGTGTAAAAGATTTAATATTTGAATTGAAATGATATAAAAATGGTAAAAATTGAATTAAAATGATTACAGTGAAAATAAACATTAAATTTATGGAGAATCAAGTTGTGAGCATGAGGTGAAAGTTACGAAGTTTTTTAAAAACTCACAATTTTGAGGATTGTTCAGTCAGGACACTTGGGCTTTATTTGTCGTCCTGATGACGCGGAAGACGCTCCAAGTAGAGCTTGTAGAAGCTCGTAACTTCTGTTTGGTGACGGCGGCATGTCGCCTGGAAGATGGGTGCGTTGTAAGGCCGAAGGTGGGGAACTTCTCACCGGCTTATTTTGCGGGATTTTCGGCTGTGTCGTTGGGGGGAAGATTGATTGGTCGTTTCGTTGGACTGGCGGCGGGCTTGTTCCTCCATCTTTGCTCTTCCTCACTTCTATCTGGACAGGCTTCTTACCTCTTCGTTGTGGTCATCTTAGTTGTGGTCATCCTTCGTTGTGGTTATCCTGTCGACTTTGTTGTGATGAAGTGAGGTCTGGTAAGCCTTGTAGAATCCTGTCGACTTATCCGTGATGAGATCCTGTCGACTCTCGCTATAAGCTGTGGTAACCGTTGGTCAAACCTGTAGTAGCCGAGAGGGACAGTCAGGGCGTGGAGAGTTTTCCAGTACCTCTCTGCACTTTGGAAGACCTTTAACAGTTTTCACAGAGTACAGGCAGTCGTGGTCGAGGCAGAGTGGAAAGTTTGGGAATGTCCACACACACAAAACGAAGAGACACAGCTGTAGTAGGAAAGTTCCATGAACAGATAGGAGTTGAGCTAAGCAAGATGGAGTTAGAAGGGTTCTTACTGTTTACATGACGATGAGGTAGTCCTGGCTAAGACTGACAAGGGCTCACGCTGACGGTGAAAGGGGTGACTGCTGACTAACTACGGACTAACTGCGGACCTCTGCGCTCGGCTAAAAAGCGAGGTGTTTATATACCATTCCCGAGGAGGGGGGGGGAGACATCTGCGAATTTGAACTTTGAACGTCTGGGGCATTCTGCACCCTTTGGACCAGATGGCAACGGGCTGCCGAATTCCTTTTCAGGGTTGTTGGATTTCTCTCTCGATTTTAGACGTTTTTGAACTACTCAATCTTGCTTTAACTTAGCTCTTAATCTATTACATAGTTTTATTTATTTGTCTTTAGTTTGTACAAAGTACATTACATATGGTGATGCAATGACACAGATTAATCATGCATATAATTATTTATAGATGTGTTTCTATATACAACATGACAATCTTGTTATAAGTAATTATACAATATAGGGTTGTTGGTTTAAATTACCATATATATATATATATATATATATTTAATAGCTATCATATACGTTAAGCCATGTTTACCCTAAAGAGAGAAATAGGTTTTTTGACATCTCTGGATTAATGTCAAACTTTTAAAAATTATCTTAATTAAGTTATAAATACAGCTGCGCAAGGCAGGCGATAAAATCAATGGAAGACAAAATACATTTTTGAAGCAAATATTGAAGATCTCATGAATCCCGTGTGAATCTCAAGAAATCAAAGACTGCCCTGGACTAAGGCCGAAACCATGGTCTCCAGGTGGGCGCTCTGAATTTGCCAAAGCTAGTGCTATAGCATCATAATCGACCCGAGTCCGCTAGTTTGCGGAGATGGTAATAGAGAGAGCTTAATTTGAGCGCTTATTTTGACGTAATAGGTGCAATATCAGGTATATTTTATTATAGAATGGAAGACTATTTATATATAAATGTAACTTGAGCGCCGTCAGTGCTGCCCTCTCCCGTCGATGAGCAGTTGAGAATAAAATTCCTATAATTATTATTATTATCATTATTACTACTAGTAGTAGTAGTATTAGTAGTAATATAGCAATAATATAGTTTTAATATATATATAGAGAGAAGGTAGTGTATATATATATATATATAATTATGATAGGAATTCAATAATAAATTGTGATACTGATTTCCTGATCCTGGGGGCATATACAAATTACAGTCTATTATTTTGACTAATTTGCATATTTTATGGTTGACTCCAGACCTAACTTTTAACCGGAACCCCAAGGTGATATCCGTTAAATCTCTATATACAGACAACCTGTAGAAGATGTAATTCTCGAAAGCTTACATCTTTCTTATCAAGAAAGCTGTGTACACTTCGCTCAACCACTTACTGCCTTTATTTTAAAGAAATATTGGGTGATTTTTTTGGCAGGAAGTAAACGATGTTTATGATGATGATAAAGCAGATATAAAAATAAAATAAACGATTTTTTTCTCCATATTTTTCTAAAATCGTCTATACGTGAAACTAACGAACCCCCTTTTGAATGTTGATACAGTAGAATCTTCCGTGAATGTCCATCTATTGAGCGAGTAACACTAAACAGCCATCACCTTTGTAGAATAAAAAACTAATTATAGATGAGGAAATTTACGGGAGGATATTGATCTATAAAGGTCACATCTCCCGTCAAAATAGACGTCAAAGCCAGACGCCATCTATTGACTGTCGCCGCAAACTAGCGGCCTTGGGTCGGTAACAAAAGCATAACACCAGATTTGACAAACTGAGAAGCGTCCACCTATAAACTATGGTTTCGGGCTAATAGATGGAGTCTGGCTTTGACGTCTATTTTAACGGGAGAGGCGACCCTTACCTTTATATATCAATATCCTCCCGTCAAAATTTCCATCTACATTTTGGCCATAAATTTGGCCTCGCCACTTTGCCAACTAGAGGTTTCTTTGGCAGATTATGAAGATTCCATTAGAACCCTTGTTGATATCATGGAATAAAGTCCGCCCTAGACTGACAAGGGTCATTACCCCGAAACCATGGTCTCTAGCTGGACGCTTCTCAGTTTTTCAAAGCTGGTGTTGTGGCTTTGTCACCGACCCGAGGCTGCTAGTTTGTGGTGACGATCAATATATGGCGTCTGTCTTTGACGTCTATTTTGACGGGAGAGGTGACCTTTATAAAAAAAAACTAATTGACATAAATCAACCTCCATTGAGAGTCTGCCTCCGGGAGAGACCATGGGGTATTCATTATTATAGGCGGTTTTTCACATACCACACACAGGAACACGTTCTTACCCCTAAACATCACAATTACATACATATATAACACACAAGACACATATGCAACATACAATGCACATATGAAACATACAAAAGCCTATGCAACACGTAACACACAAATATAACATACCATACACATGGGTAGTGTAGTGACTGAAATATATTCAATATCCAATGCTATGTTACAAATCAGTAATAAGAATTAGTGATTTTACCCCAAATTACACAAAGCACAGTATATATATATATATATATTTGGAGCCTATTCATATAACTTGACCTTTTAAAAAAAAAAAAAACATTTTAAAAGATTACACAGGTCTACAAAACTCAAAGTAGTTGTACCTTATAGCATATATATATCGGGATTCAGAAAAAAAACTCTGAGAGATATTTGATGCACAGGGATATTTATCACTGTGCATCAAATATCTCTCAGAGTTTTTTTTCTGAATCCCGATATATATATGCTATAAGGTACAACTACTTTGAGTTTTGTAGACCTGTGTTATCAGACAACTCCGACTAACCTATCAACAATTCTATATTCTGGGCGTCACAGGAAACTAATGGACTCTGTGTCGTACAGACGAAGCCACTCGCAGTGTCATCGCCAGAGCCATCCAGGAGTACCATCTCAAGAGCTGCGTTCGCTTCATACCGCGCCGCGGGGAGAGGGATTACGTCAAGTTTGTCAGAGGCAATGGGTAGGTACCTGGTGTAGGCGGGCTTGAAGGCTAACAGGCTGGGCTTGCAGGTTTACATGCTTGTCTTGCAGGTTTACAAGCTGGTATCGCATGTTGATATGGTGTTCTTGCAGGCTTACAAGCTGATTTTTAGGGTTAAAAAGTAGACTATAAAAAGCTAATTTTGCAAGTTAACATGCTAAACATGCTGGCTAAAAGACTGGAAATGCAGACTATCAGGCTGGACTTGCCGTTTAAAATGTTGGTCTTGAAGCCTAAAATGTTAGACTTGCACACAAAAAATGCTGGAATTGTAGACTGACAGGCTGAACTTTCAGGTGCTACGCCTATCCTGGGAGAGAGGGAGGCATGCAGGAGGTGTCTATCGGACAGGGCTGCAGTTTCGTAGGCGTGGTCATGCACGAACTCATGCACACGTTGGGCTTCTACCACGAGCAGAGCAGGACGGACCGGGACGATTACATCCATGTCGTCTGGGATAATATCCTTCCTGGTAAGTCTCCGAGTTTGAAAATGTCCTAATGCCCGTTTATCTTTTTGCCAAAAAATGAAATTACGCTTATCAAGGTAAATCTCTCTCTAAATAAAAGTCAACCTATGTGTGCAATGTATATCGTGTTTTATGTGATATATATACAAGGTTGTACATAGAATCACCACATGATGTAATTTCAAAATGGCATCAAATAAAATTTACTATCAGTGAAGAAGGTCGGCACCCAGAAAGGTCGTTTAACAGGTCGTTGACATTGTCCAAGCAACTCAAGGAAGATGTAAACATATCGGTCATGCCAGTCCACGGATGCCCTAAAAAGTCCGCCCTCTCTGATGTCACCATTAGCATATAAGCTGGATGTTTTTCTGAGCCCAGAAGGCAACAGAGAGGAATAAACAGAAGAGAAGCCAGCACAGTAGCAGCAGAGAATAATCAGAGTCATACAGTTAGGTCGCCATGCTGCCTGATTGGCTAGTAGACTTCCTCAGAACCCATCTCACCTTCTCGGGTGCCACCCTCTCAACCGATGTAACTATACTCCATGCATGTGGTCTTCTTTTGTCTTCAGACTTGTGAACTTTTATTGAGCAACTGGTTGGAAAGGTTTTATGTTTCACAATTTTTTATCTATCCAATGGATATAAATCAAGAGCTTATTCTCTTACTTTTACTTTTAGCTCTAAAATAGCTGAAAATAATATTTGAACGCTTTTATTATATTACAAGTCTTTATTTAGAAATATTTTGTACCTATATAAAATGTTAGAAGGGTATAGTTATGTTAAAAGGAAAATACCACAGTTTAGACCTTTAAATATGCATATTTTCCAAAATATGAAACGGAATAATTTGCTATTTTTTATTATTATATAATGATTCTAACATTTCTGCATCATGTGTATGATTGTCAGAAGTAATATGCTCTTAGCGAAAATTCACTAGAGCCGAACCCGGACGAAGCCAGGTCATATATAAAGTATCCAAAGGCCATTTTCCATATTTTCCCTTGAGTCTAAAAAAATATTCATAGATTTAAAGGTAGGTAGATAAAGATGCAGTTACCAATAGGGACTATTCAAACCCTGCTCAAATTAAACAAATAACTATCCAATTTATATATTTTGGTAGAATATTGTTACTTAAAAAGAATAATTAATTATAAAAAACACTTTTTTTAAAAAGCTTTTATTTAAAATGCACTAAAATAACAAAATAAATATTTCTGAAGTATTGCTTTTTTTCTGAAGGTACCATTTAACAAATAAAATAATAGACTTAGAAATAAAAGCGGTGGGGGGTGATAATCATTTATGCAGCAAATAGGTATAAATTTAATGAAAGGCATAATCTTGCTAATCATTTGCTTCATATAAAATCACATTGATCTCAAATTTATTATTATTGTACCCAGCGCTTTTATTTCTAAGTATATTATTTTATTTGTTAAATGGTACCTTCAGAAAAAAAACAATACTTCAGAAATATTTTTTTGTTATTTTTAGTGCATTTTAAATAAAAGCTTTTTTTTAAAGTTTTTTATAATTAATTATTCACGCTATTTTTAGTCGCATATATGCCAGTCCCAAAAAAAGCCTTATCACTGAGACGACGTTGGCCTTAAATAGCTGCAAGCCTGCTCGCAGCAGATTGGTCAATTCCTCGTGGGGGGTCGGAAGTGACGTAAGCAAAATCCGTTACTAACAGAACTGCGTCTCTTTGCTTTTGGGAACCCTAAATTTATTGAATTATATTACAAAGTTAGAGACACCCAGTGGATTATTGTTAGGGGATAATTGGTACATATAAAATTTGAATTATAATTAAAAAATTGATTAAATAGTTAAAAGTAACAACATACTAATTGAAAAAGGGGAACTATTTAAAAAGGTGTCGTGAAATGTATGGTGGTATATTGTTACACACACACCTATATATATATATATATATATAATAAATATAAATATATGCGTGATGATATTGGAATAAGATGACTAAATTATAACAGATAAAATTAATATATTTGTTGGCTTTTCTCATTTATTTGCTTGTAATTCCAATAACGTTTTAGATAGGAATCTGAATATTTGGATTTCTAATTCCTTCCATGTCTTGAACATTTATTGAAAAATTCCTTTCGCAACCTCCAGCATTTTCCGAGTAGATATAATGCAACACATAATATTAAAAAAGAAATATAGATAATGGTTCATTTCTCACCTTCCCGACCACCCAGAAGTCTGAAAATTAGTACACTTGCATTGTTAATTGGACTGAGCGAGTATTGTGAGTTTCATTATTCTATATGGTCTGGAAGCATATTAAAATTAAATATACAAAATTTGAAAGGAAATTTGGAAATTTGTCCGTTCTTGGCCAACCTGACAACCCAGAAGTCTGAAAATTGGTCAGCTAGCATTGTCATCAGGTTTGAACATGGGAACCAAATTTCATATTTCTAGGTGCCCTATAATTATATTAAAAATTGATTACAAGATTTGGCGACAGACATCCAGACAGAGAGACATGGAGGCAAGTTAAATGAAAGCTTTTAATTAAAATGGCGCATTCAAGAAGAGAATGTTCTAGAGCGTTTAAGAATCATGTAGAAAAAACGGAAGTCAACTGATTGGCCAATCTACAGCTATTGCGCAACGCTCGGTGCTGACGGCTTTCTGATTGGCTGACCAACCGTGACCGTTCTGCAAAGATCTACTCCGGGATATATAGGGATGAGAAACTCATGCCGTAAGAGAAAGATAAGAAAAAAGAAGAAGAACGAAGCTACGTGGTGTACTCCAAGCAAGCTGCTGTCTCAAGAGGTCGGACTGCTGCTTACCGCCGACGCCGGTGTACTTCCTGGAAGATTCTAGAAGGTTCTACGAACTTCTGTCTCCTGTTCTGCTCTTGCTTTCCCTCACCATGCTGCAGTTGGTGAGTTTGTAACTCCTGTTTTATTTATTGCTGTTTCATTTTTGCACTCTTCTGGAATTATTTTATCGATTAGGCCTAAATAAAGTCCTAAAGATCCTTTGTACCCACGTAAGTTATTCTTTGTCAACCAACAACGCAACAATTTGGTGTCAGAAGTGGGATATTTAGGTGAAGCCTGAATTATTTATGGTACTTACCCGAAAAATGGAAGAAATATTGAAAGCGATCCAAGCTATGCAAGCTCAAAATCAGGAAACTCGTGAAGCTATTCAAGCTCAAAATCAAGAAACTCGTGAGGCTATTCAAGCTCAAAACCAGGCTCTTCAAGCTCAAAATCAAGAAACTCGCGAGGCTCTTCAAGCTCAAAATCAAGAAACTCGCGAGGCTCTTCAAGCTCAAAATCAAGAAACTCGTGAGGCTTTTCAAGCTCAACATCAAGAGCTAAAAGAAAGCTTGGGACTTAATTTCAAATGCTTAGAAGATGAAATCTCCTCTGTAAAAGAAGAAATGGATTCGTTAAAAGAGAGACTTGCTGCTGTGGAAACGGGCCATCCAAGAACTCCAGTTTCAAGCAAGAAAATAACAATTCGAGTAGGCCTCTTGTCAAAGTTCCTACCTTTGATGAACAATCATCATGGACCTCCTTCAAAACCCAGTTCTATGTGGTTGCCCAAGCTAAAGGATGGAACGTTAGGGATAAGGCAAACTTTTTGGCTGCTGCACTTCGTGGACCGGCAGTGGAAGTTCTCCAGATGATTCCGGAACAACTTCGCCTAGACTTCAACGCCCTGATTGATGCGTTGGAGTCTCGATATGGAGAAGAACATTACCAACGACTTCATGTGGTGAAGTTCAAGAATAGACTACAAGAAAAGAGAGAAAGTTTTCAGGATTTGGCCAACGACATCCGACGCCTGGCAAGATTAGCCTTTCCAACGTGCCCGTCTGAAACACAAGACTTTATGGCCCAACAACAGTTTATTGATGCCATCGGAGACCCTGAGACCCAAAGGTTTGCTAGACTTTCAAGTGCGACTACTCTAAAAGAAACCCTTGTCCAAGCCATGAAGCATGAACCTGCCCAACAAGCCTCAAGGGGAAGTTAACGCTTGGCTAGACAAGTTAAATTCGATAATCTGGAAAGAGAAAAGGGTCGCTTCTGGACCTGTCGAGCCCATGATCACATGTCTCCAACTTGCCCCCGAAAAGTAAAACAGCGCAGTGATACAGGTTGCTGGAAATGTGGACAATATGGCCACATGAGAAGAAACTGTCCGGAAAATTCTGAAACCACCACAGCCCCTAGAAAGAACCATGGGAGACGGAACGAAAATGCTGATGTCTTATCAAGAAGGCCGTGTGTTCCACAAAGTGGACATTGTGCTCGTGCTGAAAAGATATTTTGCGTAAGACAAGTTACAGTGCAAGAAAGCGATGAAGTAGAAGAGCAACATTGGACTGGACAAGCTTTAAAAAAAGCTCAACGTGAAGACCGAGTTCTCTTGTCAGTGATAAATTGGAAGAAATCAGGTGAAAGACCATCCTGGGAAGATGTAGCCTCGCACAGTCCTAAAACCAAAGGTCTCTGGTCTCTCTGGAATTCGTTACCCTGCTAGATGGAGTCTTATACAGGAAATGGGAGAGCGAGGATGGCAAGCATGAATCCTGGAAGTTGGTGTTACCCAGATCTCATGTACTTTTGGCTCTCCAGGAGATGCATAGCAATCCCACGGGAGGTCACTTCGGCATCAGAAAAACATTGGCCAAAATTAGAAAAAGATTTTGTTGGCCAGAGGAAGTCGAACTGATGTTGAAAAATGGTGCAGAAACTGTACACGATGTTCAGTGAGAAAGGGACCGACAACAAGATCCAAAGGAAGGTTGAAGATCTACAATGTAGGTGCCCCATTTGAACGGATTGCAATTGATGTTGTGGGGCCCTTTCCAAAAAGCGACCTAGGAAATAAGTACATCCTGGTAATAATGGATTACTTCATTAAATGGCCTGTCGCAGTCCCTATTCCAGACCAAGAGGCTTCAACTGTATCCGAGGCGCTACTGCAAGATTGGGTCTGCATTTTTGGTGTGCCAAGAATTCTGCATTCCGACCAAGGAAGAAATTTCGAATCAAATATTTTCCAAGAACTGTGTAGACGACTGGGTATTGAGTAAACAAGAACTACACCTTCGCATCCTCAATCTGATTAAATGTTTGATCGTTTTAACAGGACTCTTACACAACACCTGACTATGTTTGTTGACAAGAATCAAAGAGACTGGGATCAACATCTTCCCATGCTCCTGATGGCCTATCGATTAGCTGAACATGAATCGACTGGTTATAGTCCTGGTAGAATGCTATTTGGCCATGAACTCCGAATGCCTTGTGATATGCTCCTTGGTCGTCCAGAAGAAACCTTCGAAAACACTAATGAGTACATCTCTGACCTGGAAGAAAGGATGCTGACCATTCACCAGTGGGCAAGAGAAAAGCTTAACTTTTCCAGTGAGAAAATGAAAGACAGGTACAACGTCAAGACTTCCCACAAGACTTTCAAAGAGGGTGAAATGGTTTGGCTCCATAATCCTCAACGGAAGAAAGGACTTTCTCCTAAACTTCAGTATCAGTGGGAAGGACCCTACAAGATCATCAAGTGCCTCAATGATGTCATCTTTCGGATTCAGAAGACCCGGACTTCTAAACCCAAATTTGTGCACTACAACCGATTAGCACCTTTCAGAGGTTCTGTTCCAGAACAATGGACTGTTCGGGATGATCAGTACTAAGGAGTGGGCAGTGTTACGTAAAAATAAAAATGGCGCATTCCAGAAGAGAATGTTCTAGAGCGTTTAAGAATCATGTAGAAAAAGCGGAAGACAACTGATTGGCCAATCTACAGCTATTGCGCAACGCTCGGTGCTGGCGGCTTTCTGAT
This sequence comes from Cordylochernes scorpioides, assembly GCA_030710605.1. Lineage (NCBI taxonomy): Eukaryota > Metazoa > Arthropoda > Arachnida > Pseudoscorpiones > Chernetidae > Cordylochernes > Cordylochernes scorpioides. Next base: position 56,891,971 of record CP092871.1, on the reverse strand, counting down.
TGGCTGACCAACCGTGACCGTTCTGGAAAGATATACTCCGGGATATATAGGGATGAGAAACTCATGCCGGAAGAGAAAGATAAGAAAAAAGAAGAAGAACGAAGCTACGTGGTGTACTCCAATCAAGCTGCTGTCTCAAGAGGTCGGACTGCTGCATACCGCCGACGCCGGTGTACTTCCTGGAAGATTCTAGAAGGTTCTACGAACTTCTGTCTCCTGTTCTGCTCCTGCTTTCCCTCACAGTGCTGCAGTTGGTGAGTTTGTAACTGCTGTTTTATTTATTGTTGTTTTAATTTTGCACTCTTCTGGAATTATTTTATCGATTAGGCTTAAATAAAGTCCTAAAGATCCTTTGTACCCACGTATGTTATTCTTTGTCAACCAACAACGCAACAATATGATGATCAAAATATATTAATACACAGCAATATTTTAATTTGTTACTATAATATATTAATGAAATTTTGAAACTACTGATAAGATATATTTTTGAAACTATGTTTTGTTGGGCAAATTTTCACTCGGACAATAACTGGGAGAAGCCGGGTACATTTGCCAGTGCGAATAAAGTCCAAGACCATTTTATTGTAAAAGAATATCTAATAAAACCTAAAAGAGTATAACCGTATCCATATAAGCTACAATTATGTCAATTTCGAAGTATATATTTTGAGAATTATATTGAAGTAAAAGTTTTATTGAGGTTCATCTTCTGAAATCATTAAGAACTAACATAGAATAAATTAAGGCAAAAAATTTTGATGGGGAAAGAAAAATATTTTAATAAGGGGTAATTTTGATGTTATACTACTCGTATGTTGACTTTGCTTAGAAATTTTAATTAAACTGATTCCAAGAATTAATAATTAAATATTATATTTATTGATTTACAAGAGAGAGAACAAAATATAAAATGGGAACTAATATTGAATAAAGGAACTTTTTTCTGTTTCGGTTAGCGCCTATTTACCTGTGAACTTACACACACTCTGTGGAACAATTAATTAATATATATACAACACACGTTCTCCTGTGTGTAAGCCCTACTCAGCAAGTCCAAGGCTATCTGCACATTTTGTTTTCTTCTCCTTTTTGCATAAAACCATCTGGTTGTCTCATATATACTGTCTCTTCAAACTCTCCATAGAGATAAGCTGTCTTCACATCATAAGTCTTTATGATTAAATTCTGTTGTGTTGCAATAGCTACTATTGTTCGCAAGCTTTCCCTTTTGAGTACAGGTGAAAAAGATTCCTTATAGTCCACACCATATCTCTGATTGCATCCAACAGCAACCAGTCTGACCTTTCTTCTATATAAGCCGTCACTTGATGTTTTCTTCGTATTGTAGATCCATTTACTATTGATGACTTTCATACCATTTTCCCTTGGTACTAGTGTCCATACTTTATGTTTCTCTATCTCACTGAGCTCTTTTTCCATCGCTTTGTGCCATTCATTTCTTTTCCCACTATCCATTGCTTCTTTAAAGTTCTCCGGGATATAATAATCTATTTCCATAATTAAGTTTGCATCAATCCTATCCTTTATTCTTTGTGAGCGTCGAACTCCTTTTTTGATAAATTTTCTTTCTTGTTCTTCGAGTCTTGCTTTGTGCCGTTCTTCTAGGATGCTCTTTGTTTCTCCTTTCTTTCTTCCTCCTTTTGCGCATCTTTCCTCTATTGGTTCAGTTTGCGTTGAGTCATTTTCACAGTCACCACCTAGTTTTACTGAAGTATCCTCCTGAGACTTCATTTTACACTCTGTGATAGGATTGTCTTCTTGCAAGATAAGAAAGTCTTCAACTATTTCTTTACAATTTCCTTTATAGGTCAAATTATAACAATCAGTATCTTCCTGAATATCATTTGCATAATCAATTCCTCTCTTATCTTCACTAAATTTTACTGATCTGACTTCATGGATTTTCTTTGTCATTATATCATATACTCTGTAGGCTTTTCTTTTAATGGAATAACCAATAAATATTACCTTTCTACCCTTTGGTGAAAACTTGTTTCTTCTTGGTTTGCTCTCAAGCCAATGTGTCAAACATCCAAATATTCTAATGTGTTTGACCGTTGGTTTCCTTCCATTCCATCTCTGCATAGGTGTATGGTGCTTGATAGACCTTTGGGGTGTACAATTTTTAATGTATGTAGCGGTAGCAATTGCCTCTGCCCAAAACTTCATGAGTAATTTTGAGTCAATTAGTAAGGTTCTTGCTGTATCTATAAGAGTTCTATTCATTCTCTCTGCGACTCCATTACTTTGTGGTGAATATGTGGTGGTAAGTTGGTGATGGATCCCACTTCTCTTGAAAAGTCCTTCAAATCTAGAGTTACAAAATTCAGTTCCATTGTCAGTTCTTACATCTTTTATTCTAAGACTTAATTCGTTTTCGGCTCTTGCTTTAAATTCTTCAAATCTTTCAAAGGTCTCATCTTTTGATCTCAAAAAAAATACAAAGATTCTTCTACTATAATCATCTACTATAACAAGAAAATACTTAGATCCTCCTAAAGATTGACAAGCATTGGGACACATAAATCCATATTAATCGACTGCAGGGGCTTAACTGTATAATTTTCCGTAATATTATATGGCTTCTGAACCAGTTTTCCCATTATGCATGCTTCGCACTCTGGTAACCTTTCAAATTTTAGATCCAATCCTCTTACAATATGTCCTGAATCATTTTTTTTCGTGTATTCTTCATTTATATGGTTTAATCTTTTATGCCCTAAACTTATATTGCTATTTTTATTTGATAAATGTGTATTTATAACCATGACATTTTCATTTTTTGCTATTGGTACATTTCTTAGTTTTGTTTCCATCATAAACATTCTATCTTTAATTTATGCTTCAGCAACTAAATCATTCCTTCATTATAAATTTTTGCTCTATTCTTATTGAAAATAACTGAATTTCCTTTATTGACTAATTCGTATACTGACAAGAAATTATTCCTTAAATTTGGTACATGTAAGATATCTTTGATGCGAATATTTTCTTGGCCTTCACTTGTGCATGTAGTAAGTTTCATATCTCCTTTGGCTATTCCTTGGGTAGTTTTGCCCTTATCAGCTAGGTTGATTTCACTTTTGTACTCTGTCACATTTTCCACCAAAGTTAGGTTTGAGGTTAAATGTGCAGTGCATCCTGAGTCTATACACCATATTTGCCTATCATTTCTCCTATCTGGTGAATCATCAAATTCTTCTACATATGTTTCCAATGCTTGCTCATTAATTCCACTTTTCATTGTATCCACTAGGTTATTTGAATGTTACCTACTGTATTTATGATTTCTATAATCAGGAGTCCATTTCTTTTGATATCCTTGTTTCTGTTTATTTCGAAACCAGCAATCATTAGCTAGATGTCCCTTTTTATTACAAACAAAACATCTTTTTGGCTGAAATTGTTTAACTTTTCTATCTTTAATTCTGTATGCTTGTTCATGCCAATTCTCAACTGATTGATTTAATCTCATATTTCTTCTTGACTCTTCATCTCTCAGAGGTTTTTGAATCTCTTCAACTGTTGCCTCTCTCTTTGATCGTAAGACAATAGCAATATTTTCATACCTTGGATGTATGCCCCTGACAATATTAAATGAAAGTTCACTTGAGGGAAATTGATGCCCTAATGATGAAATTCTAGCAGCAATATTTTTTGCCCTTGTTATATAATCATCTACAGTTTCATTATCTTTCATTCTAATATTATTTAATTCTAAGCATTTATCAAAGATTTTATCTTCCAAATTGCCTGTGTATTTTTTTTCAGTGAGTCTCATACTTTCTTAGCATTTGTTTCTCCTATGAACATTCCAGCTTGTTCATTAGTCAATGTTGTGATGATTATCCCAAAAGCTTCATCATTTTTATCACTCCAAATCTCCCAAGAACTTTTGTCTTCCATATCAGGTTCTGGATCGAAAATTACACATTTAAATAATTTTCTTCCTCTCAGAACTGCGCCGATATTTGATAATTTGTTCCTGTTAATGGCTCAATTTTCGTTTGGGATAAAAAAAATTGAATTAGACATTTTCGCCTTTTGAGCTAATATAAACAAACCAATATATTTTAAATACAAATATATATATTAAATTTATTTAAATATTGGGTAGCTTTTAAACATGCAATATATAGATATAATTCAAATTAATCTATATAAATAGCTTTAATCTTCTCAGAAGTGCTTCAGTTTACCGATCAGAATAAACTTCTTGCTTAATCTTAAGATTAAATATTTTCGCTTTTGAGCTTTATGTCGAACAACCACGCTCTGCTACCAATTCTTGACTTTGCTTAGAATTTTTAATGAAACTGATTCCAAGAATTAAAATTTAAACATTATATTTATTGATTTACCAGAGAGGGAACAAAATATAAAAGGGAAACTAATATTGAACAAAGGAACTTTTTTCTGTTTTGGTTAGCGCCTATTTACCTGTGAACTTACACACACTCTCTCTGTGGACAATTAATTTATATATATGTCATAATTTGTATATAATTGTATGCACCCCCGACCCACTATGCATGTACAATGTATGATTTTCAAAGATTTAATAAAGAATAAGGTAACTTGAGAAAAGAAAGTAGCAACAAGACATAGGAAGTAGGCTTAAACCGGGCACAATTATTAATAACTTGTACAGTCAATACTTCCTGACAGGGCCGGACGTATCTGGTGACCGCAGAAGTTATAAAAGTTGAGAGACCCCCAATATTTCCGGAGCAGGACCGGACGTATTTGATAACCGCGGAAGTTATAAGAGTCGAGCTAACACCCAATACTTCCTGACCAGGCCGGACGTATCTTACACCAAAGAAAGCCGCAGGACCAATTAGAAAGTATCCCCTAAATAGGTCAACCAATAGAAAAAGGTCATGTGACATCTTTCGACCAATGGGAAAGAAGACAACCCTTGGTGTTAAATCGAGAAGCTAGAATTGTCAGTCTTAGACTCGCCCCCACAGAGGTGACATCTGCTCTAGACCTCTCTCCCTCTGCTCATCCCATAGCTAAGTCCAATCACCACCATGTGATCAGATAATTAACAATCAAAACCCGCTCCGCCTTCTCAAGTCTTTCTTTCCTCCAAACCAGTTGCCTTTTATTTTCAAACCCCATCCCGTGTCCTGATTATTCCTAACTGTATGCTTCAACTTCCACTCAAACGACTGCGTTTCAATCAAGCCTCACCATTCTCATCGAACAACAAGAAATTCCGCAACGATATTGTCACAGAACGGTTAAGTCGACAGGATAAAGAGATGGAGATTAATCAGGATTTAATAAGCGTAAAAACGGACAACCCTACGAAAGAAAGAGAAGAAGACGGCAACCAATCGAGAGAGAACGAACAGGCAGGAGAAAGGCAGGAAGTGACCGGCCGAGAGACAACTGCGCCCCTAGCGGACGCCATCACCCAACTGTCGGCGCTCTTGACCCGAGCAAAGATTTCTGATGGAGCTGAGGCGACAATCCCGCCTTTAGATGGCACATACAGCGCGATCCAGTTTTTCCAGACGTTCGACCGAAAAATGGAAGGCGCCTCCATGGGAGAACAAGAAAAATTACTCCGCCTACCAAACTATCTGGTGCGACAACCCCTGGAGCTCTTCAGGAAACTTCGGATGGCCGACCGGAGCTATTTCCAGGTGAGGCAAACCCTCCTAGATCTCTATCCTGAATCAAGCGAAGCGTCCTTTGCGAAATATTTCGCCATGAAGCTCACTGGGCAAACCAACTTAGAGACCTACTACCGGGAGAAAACCGCCATGGGATTGCAACTAGGACTTCCGCAGGAGGTGATCCTCGAGACGCTGACAGAAGGGCTGCCATTCAACGACCAGCGCCTAGTCCGCGTAGTGCCTCCCGAGAACCTAGGAGAGTGGTTCCGACTGGTACAGCGGATCCACGGGCCCAGTGTACCGACAACGCGACCCAGAGAAGATCAACCACCCACAATGTCGGGTCCGTATCACAGCACACCCCGACGCCCAGGTGCATGGAATGCACCTCTTCCGCCGTCCAACTGCAAGTTCTGCGGCGCGAGGCACTGGCACAGCGAATGCCGACATCGACCAGTCCCGGCGGCCCACGAAAAAGTGCGGACGGTGCAAACAGTCCCAAAACAACCAGCCCCGATTCCACAACAACCAAGTCAAGCCAGGGACACCCCAGCCGAGCAGACTTTTCGAGACTGAGGTAGGATTCCTAACCCAACTGACTGTAAAACTTTTTCTAGCCCCTAATATACCATGCCCCTTTTTAATTGATACAGGCGCCAGCCTGAATATAGTGCCATATAATCTTTATCATATGTTAAAAACCCACCTGCCTAATTTAAACCTTAAGGGACATTCACTGAACCTCCAAACCCTAAACGGTTTTGCAAAAACCATGGGTAAACTGTCTATCCCACTGACAATAGGACAAATATCCCGAAGAGAGAATTTCCATGTAGTGAATGCACCGTTACCATTTGGAATTCTTAGCATCAATAGCCTCCATAAATTCAGATTAACCATAGATTTTAATAAATGCACTATATTCCAGCTGGGCGCCCCATTGTCTACCCCATCCTACCATTTTAACAATGTACCAAATGTATGCACGTACTGGCAGTGTCAGGCGATGTCACAAAGACCTCACCATACAACCAAATCTTCCGCCTATGACAACCATTGCGTGCATTCATTGAAAAACACCCCCTTACCTACATGCCCTTTGTTCGCTAAGGCCAATTGCCTTTTTTACATGCCCTCAAATAACCAAGTCACAACGGCTTCAACTTGTAAACATGCCCAAAACGCACCCACACAGCGGGAAAACTTGCATACCAAGCACATAGGTGATCACACACCGTCGCACAACTACCACATGACCAACCCACACAACGAAATCGACACTCACACTAATACACAACAAAATCCTTTGCCACATGCATACTACAACACAACATTTAACACTCACTATACACCGCAGTTCACAACACTTCTACAAAGATACACTCACATTTTCACACAGAACAAATTCAACGTACCATGCTTACGGATTCCACCAGTAAAAATACCCACGAATTCCGATAAAATAATTACCATACGTCCATATCGTGTTCCGATATGTGACCAACAAGAAATCCGTCATCAAATCCAACAAATGCTGGAGAAAGGCATCATAGAGCAATCTTTTTCACCTTTCTCGAGCCCTGTCACCCTCGTCACTAAGCGCGACAAGACCAAACGGTTTTGTATCGATTACAGAAAGGTGAACGAGCTAATCAGCTCTGATGTCCATCCCCTCCCGAGAATCGAGGATATCCTAGACCGCCTCGCACAGGCCAAATATTTCTCCACGGCAGACATATCCTCTGCGTATTGGCAAGTCCCAATACACCCCGATTCTCGACCACTGTTAGCATTTACCACCCTCGAAGGGTTATACCAACCCACTCGACTACCTTTCGGATTAAAAACCAGCCCTCAGATTTACGAACGAGCCATAAGTCAGGTCCTACAAAGACGCGGACTTGACTGTGTGGCACATTACTTCGATGATTTAATCATTTACTCCAACACATTGGAGGAACAACAAAACCACTTGCGACAATTTTTCGCCTTTTGCGAAGCGGAGAAACTACAACTTAACTTCGTGAAATGCGAATTTTTTAAGCAGTCCATAGATTTCCTAGGTTACACCATTACAGCTGGTACAATTACACCGCTCACACGCAACACCGACATTATCTACGCCATCAAACAGCCACACAACCGAAAAACACTACAATCCTTTTTAGGCGCTGTGAACGTCTATAACAAATTCATTCCGGAATACGCTCGCTTGCGAGCACCACTCAATAACCTCCTCAAAAAGGATGTCGTGTGGAACTGGAATGAAGTTTGTCAAGAGGCGTTCATTGACCTGAAAGGAAACCTCACACAACACCCCATTTTACACCTTTACAAAGAAGGTCTGCCATGCCAAGTGTATTGCGATGCATCCACCATCGGTATAGCAGGCATTCTCAAACAAGTTCACCCTGACGGGAACGTATATCCAGTTCAATATTTCAGCCGAACATTGCGCCCACACGAGAAAAACTACTCCATCTCTGAACTTGAGTGCTTAGCAATCGTTGAGAGTGTGGAGAAGTTTCGCATCTACCTTATGGGCAGAAAATTCACAATATTTTCTGACCATCACGCATTATAGTGGTTGAAAACCATCAAAAACCCGTCCGGCAGACTGTTTCGATGGAGTTTACGACTATCGAGTTACGAATATGAGGTCCGCTACATAAAGGGAAAACTACAATATGAAGCAGATCTCTTGTCCCGTAACCCGTTTTGGGGATTCTTGGACGCCACCCTTATCAAGACACACCAACCTCCTCCATCGAAAGAGTCTAGTTTGACCATTGATCATAATGGATTACATACAGTTTCCCGAAAAGGTGTAACCAAGATTATAATTCCAAAACCACTCATACAACAACTCTTACAAACAGTACACACACAATACAATCACCCCGGTATTTCACAAATGTCACGACTCATCTCCACGCAATATTACTGGCAAGGTATGTCCAAAGATATTAAACAAAAGGTTAAGACCTGCTCCACCTGCCAATTAACAAAACGACCAGTAGGACCCACTTACGGGGAATTAAGTCAACCTCCGGAAGCCAAAGAACCCTTTGACCTATTATCCCTTGACACCATAGCAGGATTTGCCAAATATGGCAACACCAAAATATACCTCCATGTGGTAGTCGATCATTTTTCGCGCTACGCGTGGACTTTTCCATCTAAATCCACCAGCATCATCACCTACCAACAGGTACTTAAGCGAGTATTACAGGATGGCTCTCCAAAACGCCTTCTTACGGATAGAGCCCCTGCTTTCACTTCGCCAAAATTTCGTAGTTTCCTACTTAATAGAAATATTCACCCATTACTCACAACCAGCAACAATCCACAGGCCAACGGCCTATGTGAACGCCTGAACGCCACCCTCACTGGAAAACTTAGGCTATTACATCTAGAAAATCCTAAGATCGCATGGACCAAGTTGGTCAAAAGAGTTACAATTATATATAACAAAACCCCACACTCTACCACAGGTTTTCCACCCATCTACTTAATGTTTGGTATACTACCCCCAGAAATCTCTAACCACAGCACACGTTACCCAGATATCGACAAAGCTAGAAAAATTGCACACACACGCACACAAAACAAGCACTTACAAGACAAAAACATTTATGATCAACGACACAAACAACCACATTTTGAAGTAGGTGATCTAGTATTAGTAAAATTATATCACCACCCAAATACAGGGAAACTTGCGCCATATTTCACAGGACCTCACACAATATTAGAAATTATTTCACCAAATGTGGTCCGTATAGATCGACCAAATCAACCACTTCAAAGAGACACTGACACGATTCACGTCAACAAGCTTAAACTGTATACAGAAACAGTCCGTTACATATCACCGCCCACCGTTAGAATATGTCATATAAAGCACAACCCCAATTACACGTTCCCTTTCAAACATTTAACACCCAAATTATTCCCAGCAGAGTCATTAAGGTTCAAACCCACCAGCAGCGAGCCTTTCAGGCATTTAGACCCTGCCATTTTTGCAACAAGGCGATTTGCAGCACTCTTCCCCGATGTTAAAAACTGCAAACCTGACAACCATTTCAATCATATCACACCACTCCCCAAAGATATCAAACAGTGCGAAATTAAACGACCAACAATGAATAAGGTTCGAACAAATATTTCAGAGTCCCCATTTACAATAATATGGAAGAACATGGGGCAATACCCTATCTTTCATCTGATTTTTATCCTTTGTTTGTTAGTTCTACCATACAAATATATCCCAGTTTTATTTCTTAGTTATTTGTTTATCTATACCATGCCCTCTCATAAGATTTTCGAACTACAAGAGGCAGTTTTTCATTGTGGACAAGCATTTATAAAACTTCTCATAATTTTAGGAAACATTTTTACAGAAAATCTAAATAAACTCCGAAGAAATAGAAGTAACTGAAAGTAACAAGATCCGAATCGCACCCAAAAACAAATAAGCGGAAGGAAGTGAGAATTTTGAGACGCCAGGACAAGGACGTAGTCCCGCGAGGTCATAAAATTCGAGTAAGACAGCAAATACAAAAAAAGGGAGCGTACTTCCTCGGCACGCCCCAGTCCCGATCCAATTACCACCCCTCATTTCCGGCCAACACATAAAAATAGGACACCGCTTTTCCCCTGCCTCAGATTTCTCCATATCATCCCACTTTTTCATGCCACAGATTTTGGATTCCAGTTCGAGTGTGCGTATCGATTTTTACCATACAATTCCGCACGCACAAGACGTCACACACATTTAAATGAGTTCATATTCCTATTATAATTAATCATAATTACTTTACAGACTTCTAACATTTTTCACAACACACACAAAGACAAAAAATTATACACAAAGGTTATATAGATTTCCATGTCTCCTGTACACATAGCATAAACGCGCACTTGCGGGCTAGGATCACGTTTTCACCTAAGTGTCGCTACAGATGAGACAAAAAATTTATAGGGCATAATGGAGCAATCAATACATTTAGATCAGGGCATGTAGATACAAAAGGGTTCAAACCAATACACCTTATTGTTCATATTTATCATTTTCATTATTTTCTCTCAATTAAAATTTAAATATTTAATCAATTTAGCAATTTATTCAACTTATTATCACTTTTAATCATTAATTATCATTATATTTACCACTTAGTTTATATTATCATAGTTTCAAATCAACGAAAACTCATTGGTTTTCTTTTAAAATTGGATATTATATTTTATTTTGATTTACAAAAACATTCTTTTTTTTTCTATTTTTTTTTTCACCATGCAACCAAGCATTTACTTTGATTTCTTCCAACTTTTATATTATTTTTGATTTCTCAAAAGCCCTAATAAAAATCCCTCGATTTCCATTCCCAATTTCGAGCAAAAATATAGTTAGGCATTTTTTATTTTTTTTTTCACCATGCAACCAAGCATTTACTTTGATTTCTTCCAACTTTTATATTATTTTTGGTTTCTCAAAAGCCCTAATAAAAACCCCTCGATTTCCATTCCCAATTTCGAGTAAAATATAATTAGGCATTTCTTTTTTACCATGCAACAAGCACTTTTCTTTTTTTTTCCTCACCATGCAACAAAGCATTTTTTTTCTCACCATGCAACCAAGCATTTACTTTGATTTCTTCCAACTTTTTATTTTTATATTATTTTTGATTTCTCAAAAGCCCTAATAGAACTCCCTCGATTTTATTTCCAATTTCGAGTAGAAATTAGTTAGGCGCATTTTCTTTTCTTTTTAATCCACTATGTACCATAGCATTCATTTTGATTTCTTACAATTAAAAAATTTTTTTATTTCTATTAATTATACTCAACCTATATCATCAACACCATTCTATTTTACTTCTTATATCACCACCAATGCTTGTATATAACCTCTCAATACCCACAACTAATTTTCCCACAAAATTATTTTTTACTTTACAGAATTCTCTCAGGCTAACCCCTTCTTGAATTCTTCACATGTAGGGGGCGCATCTGTCATAATTTGTATATAATTGTATGCACCCCCGACCCACTATGCATGTACAATGTATGATTTTCAAAGATTTAATAAAGAATAAGGTAACTGGAGGAAAGAAAGTAGCAACAAGACATAGGAAGTAGGCTTAAACCGGGCACAATTATTAATAACTTGTACAGTCAATACTTCCTGACAGGGCCGGACGTATCTGGTGACCGCAGAAGTTATAAAAGTTGAGAGACGCCCAATATTTCCGGAGCAGGACCGGTCGTATTTGATAACCGCGGAAGTTATAAGAGTCGAGCTAACACCCAATACTTCCTGACCAGGCCGGACGTATCTTACACCAAAGAAAGCCGCAGGACCAATTAGAAAGTATCCCCTAAATAGGTCAACCAATAGAAAAAGGTCATGTGACATCTTTCGACCAATGGGAAAGAAGACAACCCTTGGTGTTAAATCGAGAAGCTAGAATTGTCAGTCTTAGACTCGCCCCCACAGAGGTGACATCTGCTCTAGACCTCTCTCCCTCTGCTCATCCCATAGCTAAGTCCAATCACCACCATGTGATCAGATAATTAACAATCAAAACCCGCTCCGCCTTCTCAAGTCTTTCTTTCCTCCAAACCAGTTGCCTTTTATTTTCAAACCCCATCCCGTGTCCTGATTATTCCTAACTGTATGCTTCAACTTCCACTCAAACGACTGCGTTTCAATCAAGCCTCACCATTCTCATCGAACAACAAGAAATTCCGCAACGATATTGTCACATATATACAACATACTAATTTCTGCGCAAAGTGGAAATACGTTGGCGATTGTATTATTCGCGGCAAGCGAAAATAGTTCCATTTATAAAACAGCATAACCTAACTAAAACTTGAACTAACCAAAAATTTTAACCTATCTGAAGACTAACCTAACCCACTCGGCGGCACTAGTGGTCTACAGAAATGAGTATCCCACCAATATATTGTAGAGCAGGATGTCAATGCCCACGGTGTATGTTCCAGGGGCCAACGGGCAGTTCGCCAAGTACACCCAGAAAGACATCCAGCACCTGGGGGAGCCCTACGACTACAATTCCATCATGCACTACGGCCCTCGGGCCTTCGCCCTCTTCCGTTCCCGAGCCACCATCATCCCGCGCAGGGCCGGCGCCCTTATCGGGCAGCGCAGAGGTTTCAGTCGCATAGACCTCCGCAAGATCAACAAGCTTTACCAGTGCGCTCATCACCTCGCCATGCTGGGCGTGGAGGAACACGTGCCTACTCGTGAGTAGTCGTCGCCCGCAGAAACACCCCGCTATGTGTCCCATATAGCAAACATAACAATCCTGGGGGGTGGTTAGTGGTTGACTTAAGAGCGCCAAATATTGGATATCGAAATATATGAATAGACGGAAATCAATAAAGTGTTAAGTTGGGTAGACAAATGGGGGGATACTCTTGGAAAAATGGGTGTGTATGTATATAGAGTGGATATGAAAATTCTAAACTATTATAGACGCGTATGATTCTTTTGAAAATTGAACAATGCTCGTCTATAATAGTTTCGAATTTTCATAACAGATGACGCGCTAATGCATCATAATATTGAGTAGGTATATTCAAAACATTCAACGATGCCTTCATTTTGTTATGTTAACATGTAAAATAAAGAACCTGTAATTATGTCAATTTATTTATTGCTTTCTATGTTTTGATTCGTTACTAGGATACATTAGAAATTGATAATTTCGCACAAAAAGGCAGCTTCACTTCTAAATATTTCATGCCTACTGCATATTCATTTAATTTTCGACCCTGATCAGGTTGGGGGTGTTTATCGAAACGTCGTGAAAATTAAATACTTCCATCTGGCCATCAGGTATATTTTTATTACCGGATGTCGGGTTTAACTTTCGGCAGGGTTGTGCAACAATCGAATGAAACTAAATCAGTTTAATTTATTTCAAGTGTTCAATAAGTGCCGGGAAGATAAACAGTCCAATACAATAGTAGAGCAGTCTGGTAGATAAAACTGGCGTAACTGCTAGGAGGATTCATCACTGATGAGCCAAGCCCTCCCAATACTTTCTTTTTCATTGCAATAAGGACAGTAGGAAGCTTGTTTCATTCGGTGAGAGCAAAATCTAGCAAAATAGTTTATTTTCTTATAGAGAAACTAATCTAATTTTTTTTAATTGTGTATAATTAATCTTAAGTAAAAGTCAATTTTCGGTTCCCTAATGGTAGAAAGTCGTTCCAATAGATTAAAAATAAATAACGCCGAACAATTCCGTGTATAGCAGTTTCGCCAGTATAATCAACCATACTGTCTTTTAGAACTCTACTGTTATATTGGGCGAATCTGCTTATATATCCGACACTGTAGGGTGAATCTTGGGTATGCTTTGAAGTAGTAGAATTACATATAATTGCATTGAGCGATGCTTATCCGCAAACAATTCCAATCAGACTGGTAAAAGACATATTTGGGATATTTAAAGAATGATGGAGGTATATTTCCATAATTTCCTTAAGCACCATCACTAATAGTCGATCTTCAACTAAGTAAGCAGTATGAACCACCTGCAATAGTTGTAGCGACCTGGTGGATTGAATTCTCGAAATCGCTGGGAAGATTCATCACTGAGGAGTCAAGCCTTCCCAAGTATCTTTCACCATTTGTTCACCAATCGGTGCTATAATAGGGTTGAGATGAAATAGAACATTCCCATTCTCACAACAGCAACTACCCCCATCTCAGCTGCAGTTTACTGGGAAACATAAAAACGAAGGCGCCTTATTTAATTTGACTAACATTTAAAACACGAGCTTTCGTACTTTCGTACTCGGTTCTTCAACAACTGGAACTTAAAATAACTTCACACGAAAGACAATTTATATAGGAGAGAGTTGGGATTTGCATATATCTAAAACGAAATATGACACAGATATTTAGGAAAAAAACTATTTTACTGGTTCAAAATTTAATTGTGTTCTAAATTAGTTCAACCCTCCTTATATACTTTGTTTTGACGTTTCAGCGACCCAGTATTGCCCCTTTTAAAAAATTATATTTTTAGAAAGTTTTATTGTTCATTAATTATAATATTCTGTTTATATTTCATTGCATATTTAGAAACCTCTATGCGTTTTCAATGTCAGATCCTTCACAAAATGGCTGCAAGCAAGCTTGATGAAACTACTTCCTGGCGACAATGGGTTGTTGAAATCTCGTAATAAAGTATTTAGTTTAAAAAGGTTGAAGTAACTCATTTATAACTAAAAATAATATTTATTAGTTTTTTGTTTAGAGAGAAATATGGTATTTCTTGTAAAGTTTTTATTTGAGTTTCACTTGTTGACGAACCGAGAGGTTCAAGAGATCGCGTTTTTAACGATTTGAAATGAAAAAGGCACTCTTCCCAATCGTCCTCATGCTTCCCGTTATATATAGCTATAGTATCATACACAGTAATTAATCAGTTGAATCATGATTCCCGTTATATATAGCTATAGTACTGTACACAGAAATTAATCAGTTGAAATATAATACAAAGTATCTTTTGTATATTTAATATATGCGAACATTTTACACTTCTTGAATTTATTTTTTCTTACCTACCACAAGTCGTATGGTACAGGCCGTGATGGGTATTTAGCGACTGCCTTTGCTGTAAGTGCACTACAAAATGTCTACACATGTAGAACTCAGAGGGATTGGGGGAGGAGGGGTACATAATCTGCTCATTTATCTACAGCCACTTTTTTCTAAAGAAAATATTGCCTTAATGGCCCCGATTCTGGCAAAAGTCCAACTCTATCAGTGGGTTCCAGTAACCAAAATGGACTCTAGTACACTTGTAAGTTTAAAAGTCGTACTGATTTTCTACATGTATAAACATGTGATGCACCTACAGTAAGACAGTCGATAAATACTCTCCGTGTTTATCATGGCCTGCACCGCGTGTACTTGGGATAAGTAAACTTTCCTCAGAATGATATGTGTGCGCAGAGACCTTGTACCTCTGCAGGGACCGCCATCCCTACTGCGGAATCTGGGCCCAGTACATGGAGTGTAGGGTCAATCCCATCTGGATGCTCCCCAACTGTCCACGTTCATGTCGCCAATGTTAGACACCTGACCGACAACCGCTACCTTGTGTGCAATCTCTAATTTAATAAACTATTTAATTTATTTCCTCACAATATCTGGCGTGGAGTTATTTTTTTATACTAGCGAGTGACCCGGAGAACGCCCCGGGTTTACTGGAAGGACCTGTGAAGGCACATTAAGAGCATAGATAGTGGCTTAAAAATTGCAATGGGTATATTCTGATTTCCAAGAAGCAACATTTCAAGTAATTTTTGGAATAATTAAAAATCATCGAACAGTTGATGTTTATTCCGATAGATGGTACAAGCCATCAGCAACTTTGAGTTGCACGATAAGGTAAGGTAAGGTTAAGTAAAATACCTTCAAATTAAAGTATATACATTCGGGCAGAGAGCACATAGATAAATCCTGGGCATCCATAGTAAATTCCTAAGGAAAATTTCCACAGATAAGTAATTCTGATTATAAACATTTCAGAAAGTAATCATAATTATTTACATATCAAAATGAGAATGTGATCATAGCATCCACAACAAACATATAAGACAGCACAGTGAAAAATGTGAGAAATTAATGTATAGAGTGGGGAAATATGACAATAAATAGAAGACAAAAAAAGAGTAATAATATATTTATTTTTTTTTAGCGAACAATTAAAAAAAATAATTCCTTCAAGATGATAAACACTGTGTATATCTATATTTATAAAAATGAATGTTTGTATGTTTGTCTGTTGGTCTGTATGCACGGTATACAAATTCGCAGTAGTTCACTAAATTAAACCAAAATTTCCATACATAGGTAAAAAATAACGGGGATGACGATAGGCTATTTTAAAAAATATATAAATCAATTATTAAAACTGTATATTCAAATTATTCTACTTAGCTCACGAACAGCGCCCTCTATCAAGTACTAAAAGTTTATAAATACGTTTAAAATCTAAATCTTCTCAATATTTTATTAATAATAATTCACTTAATAACACATATAATATAAATATTTATATAATAACTGCTCTAATTTGAAATATTTGGTATGTTTTATTTATTTATATATTTTCATTTTTAGATATAACTGATCTAATTCGCCGTTTAAAATAACTGCTCTTGAAATATTTGGTATGTTTTATTTATTTATATATTTTCATTTTTAGATATAACTGATCTAATTCGCCGTTTAAAATAACTGCTCTAATTCGAAATATTTGGTATGTTTTATTTGTGTTCACTCTATTTCAATTTATTTGAAGTATTATAATTTCCATGTTTCAAAAACCTATTTCAAAAAGGTCGTTAGAAATATCTAAGGCCTGAAATAGCTTTACATGCGAATATTTATGCTGCCAAGCGTAGCTTAATGGATAGGTGTGCGGCTTCGTGTTTCCACAACCTTGGTTCGAAACTTAGCCTGAGTGTTTTTTTTTATATTATTGAAGCAAAGTTTTTTTTTTACAGTACCAACATTTCCATACATAGGTAAAAAAAAAAAATACGAGGAAAACGATAGGCTATTTTAAATTATATATAATAATTAAATATTAAAACTATATATTCAAATTATTCTACTTGGCTCATGAACAGCGCCCTCTATCAAAGTTATAAATACGTTTAAAATCGAAATCTTCTCAAAATTTTATTAATAATAGTTCGCTTAATAATTAAAATACTTAATCTAAATCGAAATATTTATAGACGCTCGCTCGATTTGAAGATTTATATCGTAACTAATCTGACTGAAATTTTAACAGTATATAGAGTAGAATCTGGAAAAACGTATTATGAAATTTTAAGGTCTCTATCCCGAATATTCGTCGAGTTTGCCCTTTTGCTCGCGAGCAACGCCTCTAGCGGTAAAGATGGGAGGTAATATCAGCTGACCTAATGTACATGTAAAGTTTGGAGCGGGACGTTTCACAAGAGTGACATCCACGGCGCCAAATTTATAATTGTAACGAATAGTGTTTGAATAAAACATTTAATCGGGTAAACCCGGGCGTTGCCCGGGTCATTCGTCTAGTAAATAATAAAATAATAAATTAAAAAAAAAAACCTTTTAAAAAAGCTCCTATTTAAATTCACTAAAAAGGAAAAATATTTTAACTCTACTGTCATTGAGCAATTAGATGTATCAGAGTGAAAATAAAAGCGGCGGGGGACGATCATATTTAGAGAAGAGGTAAAAATATAGCAAATACTTATAAAAATCGCTAATCAGTTGCTGCATATTGAATCACATTAGGTTCGAAATTCGTGATGATCGTCCCCCGCCGCTTTTATTTTCACTCAGATACATCTAATTTCTTAATAGCAATAGAGGGAAAAAATATATTTTTCCTTTTTAGTGCAATTAAAACAAATATTTTTTTTTGGAAAAGGTGTTTTTTTATTTATTATTTTTTACATGTTTAGCCTTAAATTCTCATTTCTTGATTTCTCAAGAAGACCAAATTTTGGTACAGCCTGCACGACGAGGGCCAACAGCCCGAAACACGTTCGTGGTTGGCTTTTCTTGATTTTTAAACAAGCTGAATCATCGTTTAGTTGATTTCTGTTCCACTAGATAGCGTTCTGCCAACTAAAAAGTCCATGTGAACGTGGTCAGGATACGCCTTTTTTTATTTTAATACCAACACCTGACCTTTTTTATTATTTTATTTTATATTATTTTTTCACATATATATATTTATATACGTTGTATCACGCATATTATATATATATTCAGTATGAATGTGTGCATGATTATATTGAACACAGGCTACTTAATTATAAGAGATAACTAGATATATTTATTGATTTTTGACAGATTATTGCTTTTAATTACAAAGTGGTTTCAGATAAGAAAAACGTGAATATTTAGATTTTCTTCCTTCTTTGAAGTTGCTTCTTTCGACAATTTTTGAGTTGAAATCGTGCAAAACATATTATTTAAAAGTTAATAAAGAAATTTGTTATTCCCAGCCATCCCGACCACCCAGATGTTCAAAAATTTGTACACTTGCATTTTTAGTTAGACTGAGGGTTCAAAATTTAATACTTCCATGTGGCCTGGAATCATATTAAAATAAAATTATAAAAGACAATTCAGAAATTAATCCATTTCTCTCCGACCACTCTGACCACCCAGAAGTCTGAAAATTTGTCAACCTGAATTGCAATCAAGTTTGAATAAGTGTGCAAAATTTCAAAATTCTACATGCACTGGAAATATATTAAAAATTGATTACAAGATTTGTGTACAGACAGAAATAAAGCAAATTAAATAAAAGCTATCACTGGGGCATAGGCCTTAATTAGACGCAAGTCTGCTTATAAGGGATTGGTCAATTCCTCGTACAAGGGGTTAATGATATAATAAAAACCTAACTGGAATATGACTTTTACTTTTTTTTTGGGGGGGGGGGGGGGGACCTAAATTTATTGTTAATTATTTTACAAAGTTACAGACACGTAATGGATTATTCTTGCGGGATAATTGGTATATATTTTAACATGGATTATAATTATTCTCTCTCAATTGATTAATTTGATTTAAAAAGTAACTAAATTTCAATTGAGAAAGGGAAATTATTTATAATACTGTCGTGAGATGTGTGTGTTGTGTGGTCTTATATATTATCTTATATATAATGAACATAAATATATGCATGGTGATATTGAAATCAGATTGCCGAATTATAATAGATAAATATTATATACATTGACTTTTTTGGCAGATTTTTACTTGAAAGAAAAAGGAGGTTTTAGATATGAACCTGCATATTCGGATTTCTAACTCGTTTAAGGTCGTGAACAATCGCTGAAAAAATCAATTTGCAGCTGCCAATAGTTTCCTACTTGACCCTTGTAACACATAATATTCAAAAAGAAATAAAGAAATTATTTTATTCCTGGCTACCCCGACCACCCAGAGTCTGAAAATATTTACGCTTGCAATGATAATTGAACTGTGCCAGTGATCAATATTTTCTACTTCTATGTGGTCTGAAAGCATATTAAAGTTAATTTACAAAATTTATATTTACAAAATTTGAAAAGCAATTTGGAAATATGTCATTTCCTGGTCACCCGATAACCCAGAAGTTTGTGTTTTGTTTCTTTAAAAATCAGGATGCGAAGATGAACAATTATTTATATTTATTTTAAGAGATGGAACTTCCTAACTTATGGCTTATTTATCAATTACTAGACGAATGACCCGGCTTCGCCCGAGAATTCCTCCGAGCGCAATTTCCTTCATACTTAAAGTACATGAATAATAAATAGTAGAAGTACCATAGAATAGCAATACCGAAGTAACACATAAATCACAGGCAAAAAGTGTGTGTGCTGGCAAAAATTGCATTATATTAGTGTTTAGGTATTTGATTTAATTATTTTTTGCAATCCATTTAGTTGTTTCAAAATCAATATACAAGGTGCGTTCATTAATTTCCAGGACTGGTTAAAAAATAAAATAAATAAAAAAGCTAGAGAAAATATTTTTTTACAGAGTTGAATATTGGACATTCGACCACACCTGACTGAAAGCACGAGTCTCGTGGCGCACGCGCCGATCTAAAAATAGAACAAAACAACTTCCTTGTAAGGTTCGCATTTCTAATTTTAAAATCGCCATTTTCAAAGAGCAGAGAATCTGCATTAAGTTTTGTTTTAAATTGAAAAAAAGTGCTACTGAGACGTATGAATTGATTAAAGAAGCTTTTGGCGATGCAGCTTTATCCCGTTCAAGAACTTTTGAATGATTTTCACGCTTCCAAAAAGGTCGGGAAAAGGTAAACGATGATCAGCATACTGGGCGTCCAAGATCATTTCGTTGCGAGGAAAACAAGCTCAAAATAAAGGAGTTAATTGAATCTAACAGAAGAATTATCTTCAGTGACTGGACTATCTGTTTATTTGGGGATAATGAGGTGCTTAAGGGAGGCAGTGCGCCTTAAAAGACCTGAAAGATGGCAAAACAATGACTGGATACTTTACGTCGGTAATGCGCGGCCGCACACAGTCCATGTTGTTTTGCAGTTTTTGGCCAAGCATTCAACCATACAGATCCCTCATCCACCCTATTCCCCCGACTTAGCCCCCAATGACTTTTTCCTCTATCCTAAATTGAAAATTAACTTGAAAGGACGGAAATTTGACAACTTTGATATGATACAAGCTGAATCGAAGGCAACCTTGAGGAACCTCTCAAAAAGTGATTTTATCTCCTGCTTCGACAATTGGAAAAAAAGATGGAACGGGTGTATTGAGGCAGGAGGGGTATATTTTGAAAAATATTAAATTAATTTTTTTATTTGTTTTATTTTTTCAAAGATACAGAGCAGTCCTGGAAATTAATGAACGCACCTTGTAGTTTAAATAGATGGCAGCTTTTCCACCCAAACCCCGAGGTACCCGCCCCAGCGCATTAAACCTTGAAATTGCCTGAGTTTAGTGAGTGACTGCGATGGATCTTGACTGCGATGCCCATCTTTTCAGTAAGAATATGAAAAAATAGGTTTATAGAAAAAAAATAATCCAAAATACTGGCATGTAAATATTTTTCTGTGAAAAATAAAAGAGTACATGGAAATTAAGCAAACATATGTGTTTGCTAATGTCTGCGACTGCATTTTAAATGATTTTTTTCAAAAAGAGATAAAAAAAAAAAAAAGACCAGAACAAAAATTAATAAAAAAACCGAAAGCCATTATTTACATACAGTAACGGTAATTTTGTAAAGTTTTTTTTCTTTTTTGAATTGCATTGTGTGCACTTACCGTAACTTAGTAATATAAATTTCTCTCTTAATACTCAATACTTTTGTAAAAAAAAGTAACACTCATATAAAAATATATTTAAAAAAAAAGTACGCAAGCAACTTGAAAAAAAAAAAAGCAGAGCGCTTATTGGTCGCTTAATTGTCCTGGTGTTACTTCGCCTCGTATTTACTCCGCGTAAAAAAAAGTTCTTCAAATAAAAAAAAATAGCCATAAATACTAATCAAAATGTAGCCGAAATTCTCCTCAGGTTTATAAAAAGCGACATGCAAAATTTGGTACCAATTGGTTCAGTAGTTTTCGAGTTTATTGCGAAACATACAACAGACATTGGCTTTTATATATAGGTTTTTAACTTTTAATTAGACATTTTAAATATATATTTAGACAATTTTCTTTTTAATTTAGACATATGGACTTTTTTTTATATAATACTAGCGGATGTACCCGGCTTCGCACGGGTTTACCCGAGTAAAGGTTTGTCTAACGAACATTTGTTAAAACAATTCTCTATAAACTTATTTAAAAATATATATATATTTTGATAATTTGAAACTCGTAAATTTGAATCTCTCGATAAGTGAAATTTTTTTCCCGGTCCCTGTGTGCCGTGTCATCCTGAATTTTGTCTTTCCTAATTTTCTACATTACAAAATCATCGTTTTATCTAGTGAACATTTTTTCCCGGTCCCTTGAAAAATACTCGATAAGTTGAATAAAATCAATATTAATTGGTTCCCTCGGTAATTGGAAGTTGAAGGAATAGTATCTTTGCCTTGGAATTGTATCATTATTCTTGTCTTAAATAAATTGCCGTGTCATCCTGAGATACTCTTACTTTTGATAAATAATCTTTAAGATAATAAACTTAGTGATAATAAAACTTGTAGATAAAAACACTTGTTATCATCGTCGCAATGGTGGCGCTGCTTGCGAGTTAAATCTACATATCTGCAAATAACTCTAAGGATATTCAAGATATTGTTGCGTTGTTGGTTAACAAAGAATCGTCCCGAACAGTCCATTGTTCTGGAACAGAACCTCTGAAAGGTGCTAAACGGTTGTAGTGCACAACTTCGGGTTTAGAAGTCCGGGTCTTCTGAATTCGATAGATTACATCATTGAGACACTTGATGATCTTGTAGGGCCCTTTCCACTGATACTGAAGTTTAGGAGAAAGTCCTTTCTTCCGTTGAGGATTATGGAGCCAAACCATTTCACCCTCTTTGAAAGTCTTGTGGGAAGTCTTGACGTTGTACGAGTACCTGTCTTTCATTTTCTCACTGGAAAGGTTAAGCTTTTCTCTTGCCCACTGGTGAATGGTCAGCATCCTTTCTTCCAGGTCAGAGATGTACTCATTAGTGTTTTCGAAGGTTTCTTCTGGACTACCAAGGAGCACATCACAAGGCATTCGGAGTTCATGGCCAAATAGCATTCTACCAGGACTATAACCAGTCGATTCATGTTCAGCTGATCGATAGGCCATCAGGAGCATGGGAAGATGTTGATCCCAGTCTCTTTGATTCTTGTAACAAACATAGTCAGGTGTTGTGTAAGAGTCCTGTTAAAACGTTCAAACATTTAATCAGATTGAGGATGCGAAGGTGTAGTTCTTGTTTACTCAATACCCAGTCGTCTACACAGTTCTTGGAAAATATTTGATTCGAAATTTCTTCCTTGGTCGGAATGCAGAATTCTTGGCACACCAAAAATGCAGACCCAATCTTGCAGTAGCGCCTCGGATACAGTTGAAGCCTCTTGGTCTGTAATAGGGACTGCGACAGGCCATTTAATGAAGTAATCCATTATTACCAGGATGTACTTATTTCCTAGGTCGCTTTTTGGAAAGGGCCCCACAACATCAATTGCAATCCGTTCAAATGGGGCACCTACATTGTAGATCTTCAACCTTCCTTTGGATCTTGTTGTCGGTCCCTTTCTCACTGAACATCGTGTACAGTTTCTGCACCATTTTTCAACATCAGTTCGACTTCCTGGCCAACAAAATCTTTCTCTAACTTTGGCCAATGTTTTTCTGATGCCGAAATGACCTCCCGTGGGATTGCTATGCATCTCCTGGAGAGCCAAAGGTACATGAGATCTGGGTAACACCAACTTCCAGGATTCGTGCTTGCCATCCTCGCTCTCCCATTTCCTGTATAAGACTCCATCTCGCAGGGTCAACGAATTCCAGAGAGACCAGAGACTTTTGGTTTTAGGACTGTACGGGGCCACATCTTCCCAGGATGGTCTTTCATCTGATTCCTTCCAATTTATCATTGGCAAGAGATCTCGGTCTTCACGTTGAGCTTTTTTTAAAGCTTGTCCAGTCCAATGTTCCTCTTCTACTTCATCGCTTTCTTGCACTGTAACTTGCCTCACGCCATATTTGTATTCAGCACGAGCACAATGTCCACATTGTGGAACACATGACCTTCTTGAAAGCGCATCAGCATTCTGGTTCCGTCTCCCATGGTTCTTACTATGGACTGTGGTGGTTTCAAATTTTTCGGACAGTTTCTACTCATGTGGCCATATTGTCCACAACTCCAGCAGTCGGTGTCACTGCGTTGTTTTACTTTTCTGGGGCAAGTTAGAGAAATGTGATCATGGGCTCCACAAGTCCAAAAGCGACCCTTTTTTATTTCAGGCTTATCCTTAAAGTTATCTGGACAGTTTTTCCTTATGTGGCCATTTTTCCACATTTCCAGCAACCTGTATCACTGCGCTGTTTTACCTTTCGGGAGCAAGTTGGAGACATGTGATCATGGGCTCGACAGGTCCAGAAGCGACCCTTTTCTCTTTCTGGATTATCCAAATTAACTTTTCTAGCCACGCGATAACTTTCTTTTGTGGCTTGTTGGGCAGCTTCATACTTCATGGCTTGGACTAGGGTTTCTTGTAGAGTAGTCGCACTTGAAAGTCTGACAAACTTTTTGGTTTCAGGGTCTCCGATCTCATCAATAAACTGATGTTGGGCCATAAAATCTTGTATTTCCGGAGGGCATTTTGGATAGGCTAATCTTGCTAGGCGTCGAAGGTCGTGGGCCAAATCCTGCAAACTTTCTTTCTTATCTTGTAGTCTATTCTTGAACTTTACGAGATGAAGTTGTTGGTAATGTTCTTCTCCATATCGAGACTCCAACGCATCAATCAGGGCGTTGAAGTCGAGGCGAAGTTGTTCCGGAATCATCTGGAGTACATCCACTGCAGGTCCACGAAGTGCAGCAGCCAAAAAGCTTGCCTTGTCTCTAACGTTCTATCCGTTCGCTTGGGCAACCACATCGAACTGGGTTTTGAAGGAGGTCCATGATAATTGTCCATCAAAGGTAGGAACTTTGACAAGAGGTCTACCTGAATTGCTATTTTCTTGCTGAACAACCGGAGTTATTGGATGGCCCGTTTCCACAGAAGCAAGTCTCTCTTTTAAAGAGGCCATTTCTTCTTTCATTTCTTCTTTTACAGAGGAAATGTCTTCTTTTACAGCTGAGATTTACAGGTGTAGCCGCTGGGTTTTGTCTACGTTAGTTTCTTTCTTGCTTGATCACCCGAGGCAGTCCAAACTATATCAAGACTTTGGGTTAAAGTCTTACTTGTTAAGAGGAGGTTTCTTTAATTTGACCTCGCGTACCTTAACATTTGTTTTGAGCTCGAATAACCTCGTTTAGAGATTCACGAGTTTCTTTATTTTGAGCTTGAATAGCTTCACGAGTTTCCTGATTTTGAGCTTACATAGCTTGGATCGCTTTCAATATTTCTTCCATTTTTCGGGTAAGTACCATAAATTATTCAGGCTTCACCTAAAGACCCCACTTCTGACACCAAATTGTTGCGTTTGTTGGTTAACAAAGAAAAACTTCCGTGGGTACAAAGGATCTTTAGGACTTTATTTAAGCCTAATCGATAAAAATAATTACAGAAGAGCGCAAAAATAAAACAACAATAAAGAAAACAGAAGTTACAAACTCACCAACTGCAGCACGGTAGGGAAATCAGGAGCAGAACAGGAGACAGAAGTTCGTAGAAGCTTCTAGAATTTTCCAAGAAGTACACCGGCGTCGGCGGTAAGCAGCAGTCCGACCTCTTGAGACAGCAGCTTGCTTGGAGTACACCACGTAGCTTCGTTCTTCGACTTCTCTTGCATGAGTTCCTCATCCCTATATATACCGGAGTAGATCTTTCCAGAACGGTCATGGATGGTTAGCCAATCACAAAGCCGCCAGGCTTGAGCATTGCGCAATCGCTACTGATTGGCCAATTCGTTGTTCTCCGATTTCTCTACATTTTTCTAGAATGTTCTAAAACATTCTCTTCTGGAATGCGCCATTTTTCTTTTTACGTAACAATATTCAAGAAATTATTTTTCAGAAACCTTCCCAGTACTATACTAAATAACTTCCCAAAGTTTCATGGCGTTCCAATGAGTGGTTTGGTCAGGCATAAAGGACAGACACACACACACACATACATTCATTTTTATATATATATACTAGCGGAAGTACCCGGCTTCGCCCGGGTTTTACCCGAGTAAAGGTTTGTCTAACGAATCTCTCGATGAAGTGAACATTTTTTTTCCCGGTCCCTTGAAAAATACTCGATAAGTTGAATAAAATCAATATTAATTGGTTCCCTCGGTAATTGGAAGTTAAAGGAATAGTATCTTGCCTTGGAATTGTATCATTATTCTTGTCTCAAATAAATTGCCGTGTCACCCTGAATTTTGTCATTCCTAATTTCCTACATTGCAAAATCATCGTATCATCATGATAATATTTAGAGCAGATTGTTGAATTATAACAGATAAATTAGAATATTTATCTTGATTATTTTTAGGCGAAAAGTTATTTCAAACATTTTATTTTCTAGAAACCTTCCCAGTACTATACTAAATAAATTCCCAAAGTTTCATGGCGTTCCAATGAGTGGTTTGGTCAGGCATAAAGGACACACACACATACATACATTCATTTTTATATATATGTACCCGTCTTTGCCCATGTTTCACCCGAGTAAAGGTTTGTCTAACGAACATTTGTTAAAACAATTCTCTATAAACTTATAAAAAAAAAAGATATATTTTGATAATTTGAAACTCGTAAATTTGAATCTCTCGATAAAGTGATCATTTTTTCCCGTCCTGTGTGCCGTGTCATCCTGAATTTTGACTTTCCTAATTTTCTACATTACAAAATAATCGTTTTATCTAGTGAACATTTTTTCCCGGTCCCTTGAAAAATACTCGATAAGTTGAATAAATTAAGAAAAAGGCATCTACTTATCGTGTAACTGAAAGTTGCTAATGGCTTGCGCCATCTATCGGAATAAATATCAACTATTCTCGTTGATTTTTAATTATTCCAGAATTGGCCAAATACCCATTCTTGATTAATCAAGAAAAGCTAACCACGGACGCGTTTCGGGCTGTTGGCCCTCATCAGCGTGGTGCAAGCTGTACCTCAACGACCAAAAATTAAAAAAAAATTGGTCATTAAGGCTCCTGAAAAATCATGAAACGGGTAGTTAAGGCAAAAATTGCGTGAGAACGCTACACAATGTGAAATAATAGTATAAATGTAATTTGTACTGGGATAAGGTGCATAAATTAAGAAAAAGGCATCTACTTATCGTGCAACTGGAAGTTGCTAATGGCTTGCGCCATCTATCGGAATTAATATCAACTATTCTCGTTGTTTTTGGTCGTTGAGGTACAGCTTGCACCACGCTGATGAAGGCCAACAGCCCGAAACGCGTCCGTGGTTAGCTTTTCTTATTAATCAAGAATGGGTATTTGGCCAATTCTGGAATAATTAAAAATCAACGAGAATAGTTGATATTTATTCCGATAGATGGCGCAAGCCATTAGCAACTTTCAGTTGCACGATAAGTAGATACCTTTTTCTTAATTCATGCACCTAATTCCAGTACAATATTACATTTGTACTATTATTTCAAGTTGAATAAAATCATGGTCGTTTATGGAAGATGGACGAAGTTCCCGGAGGTCACCCGCGAGGCTTTTTTCTTGTCTACTTGGCACAGCTGTGTCACCAACTCTGCCCCCGCGCGCCAGGACCTCTTGATCCCTCTGATTGGTCGGTGGGAACTTGGACTGTCCATCCGGCCGGCGGCCGGACGATTACATTTTCTCGACAGGGGGTGGGGCAGACCTAAGCCTATCTCCGTCGCAAGGTGGCGCTGCTTGCGAGTTAAAGCTACAAATCTGGAAATAACTCTAAGAATAACGACAGTGATAATCTTCTCGGTATTATTTAGGCGATAAAACGAAATAAAAGAAGAAAAGTTCTTTAATAGACAATTATAACGGTGCAAGCTTTCGGGCAAAAACCCTTCTACAGGCGTGGTAAACGTGACACTATAATGTAGGTACTGTGGCTAGAAAAATAATATATACACATGATTATTTACATATTAGCGGAATAGGCTATGTAAATGGGGATTTGTATTTGTTATGACTATTGTAATTAGAGAGATAATAGGCAAATAGGGCATTTGTATATTTGGAGTTTGAGACTATAGAGGAATATGCTATCGTAAATTACTGGATATGCGATATTTCAAAGAATTTTAGGCAATGTTGATTTCAGGCTATCGTGTGAAGGTTATTACTGCAAGGCCAGGAGAGCACGATTGGCATCAGGGAGATCTATTTTGCGGTTGATGCTGTTATGTCTGTGGGATTCTATGGATTCGAGAACTAATCGCTGGTGCTGGTTATGAATGCGTCTGTAATGTATGGTGGGGTGGTTGGTGTTGAAAGAATGGCCGGTATTGAGTGTGTGCTGGTAAAGGAAGGGACCTGGTGTCTTGGTTGGAGATGTTTCTAGAATGCTCAGACATTCTGATGGCGACGGATCTACCTGTCTCGCCAACGTATGTGGCAGAGCATTGCTCACACGAGACAGAGTAGACCGCGCCAACAGAATGGAGGGGATCAGGGGGGGCATGCGATTTAGTTTATGGGTGACGGAGGGATGTGAGCAGGTTGGAGGAGTTTTTATATAAGGTGCGGATACCGTATGTTTTAAGGCTTCTGGCTATGTCGACTGAGGAGGGGGAGTAGGGAAGGAAACATAATGATCTGTAAATTTTAGGAAGATTGGAGGGGCCAGGTGTATATGAATGTCTGTTGATGAATTCAAGCGGAAACGATGCTATGGAGAGGTGCGATATGATGAGATTTCTCTCAATTTCTTTAAATATATCAAGCGAACAGTGGGTATAGATTCTTTTAGTGAGAGTTTTTACTATGTTGATTTTGTGGGAAATGGGGCAGTGTGAATTGAAATGGGTATAACTGGGGGGACACTGTTTTTTATAGAAGACTGTAGTGTGGAATGAGGATGCGGTACGTATTATTAGGATGTCTAGGAATGGGATGACCTGGTTTGATTCTATTTCCAAAGTGAAGGAGATGTTGGGGTTATAACTATTGAGGGCTGCAAGTATGGTGCTCTCCTGGCCGTTTCTGCATAAGCAAAAGACGTCATAAATATAACGGCGCCATATTTGTATATCTATGGGGAGGGTACGGGTGATCCAGTGGTCTATTTCGGACATGGTTACTTCTGCGACAATAGAGGATAGAGGGCTACCCATTGGGGAGCCCTTAATCTGTCTGTAATGATTTTCAAGGAATGTGAAGGAGTTCATGTTCAAGCAGAGCTTGGTAAGTTGTGCTATGGATGAAGCTGTATGGGGATCTACACTCTGTGAGCCAAGGAACCGCTCCAGACTATCTGTGATGAGACTGTGGGGAAGACTGAGGTAGAGGGAGGTTACATCGAAGGAACACATTGTAAAATGTGGGGCGGGATTTAAGGCAGTTAACTCACTGATGAAGTGGGGGGTGCTACGTATGGAGTATATTTTCCTGTGGTTGCTTAACAGTGGGGAAAGGTAGTTAGAGAGGAATTTGGCCAATGGATAAGCGGGTGAAAGATGGTAGGCGATAATTGGACGAAGTGGTACGTCAGGTTATGGATTTAGGCAGGCCGTAGATGTATGCGCTATTGGAAAGGTTGGAAATAAATAACTTGTAATCATCGGGGTAATATGCTCAGATTTTTTCAACTGGAGTAGGGAGGTTCTGAAAACTTTAACTAGAGAGAGGCTAACCTTGTCTGAGATGGGGGAGAAGGTGGTATCATCTCCGAGTAGATCGTGCATCTTGGCTCGGTAATCTTCTTGGTTCATGATGACGGTGTTTGAGCCCTTGTCGGATCGGGTGATGACTATGGATTTACTCTGCTTGAGTCTTTGGAGTGTTCTTAGGTCTGCGCGGTAGTTGGGAGGAGGGGTATAAGGTTTAGTTAGAGTCTTAGCAACCATTGTTCTCACGGAGTGTTTGTCTTGCAGGCTCTACTGTTTGATGGTGGTTCGACGGAGCTAATGACCTCAGGGATATTGGGCTTGGAGGGGATGCGGAACTTGAGGCCCTTCTCTAAAAGTGATATTTCTGAGGGAGATAGGGTACGGTTTGACAAGTTGACCACAATTGACGACTGCTGCTTCTGATTGTAGGAGGAAAGGAGAGGGAATGGATATTTCTTTGCCAGAAGAGTAGTTTCCTCTGGTGCCTGAGTGATATGTTCCTTTCTTGCGCCCTGATATCATTTGTGATACCGATAATATGGTTTGCAAGTTCTGCAGGAGGGACTTTTTGAGATATTAGGAAGAGTAGCCCTTTGATTGACTTGGACAGAAACCTTATGTTCGAAAAACAGCCCTTGATTCTGGCGTTGAGCAATTGTTGTTTGGTTTCCTAATGAGGATTAAGAGAAAGGGTTATCAACGGGGTCCTTGAGCCTAAGAGAGGGAGGGATGAAGCCGGCATTTTTGCAGTGACGGTTGAATTGGAGGTGGCTTCTCCATCGGGATAGCTGTAGTGATTTTTTGTGAGTTAGCCATAAGTACCTATTGATTTCATTCATAGAGAGATTCATTAGCGATAACGACAGTGATAATCTTCTCGGTATTATTTAGGCGATAAAACGAAATAAAAGAAGAAAAGTTTATTTAATAGACAATTATAACGGTGCAAGCTTTCGGGCAAAAAACCCTTCTACAGGCGTGGTAAACGTGACACTATAATGTAGGTACTGTGGCTAGAAAGAGAATATATACACATGATTATTTACATATTAGCGGAATATGCTATGTAAATGGGGATATGCATTTGTTATGACTATTGTAATATAGAGAGATAATATGTCAAATAGGGCATTTGTATATTTGGAGTTTGAGACTATAGAGGAATATGCTAACGTAAATTACTGGATATGCGATATTTCAAAGAATTTTAGGCAATGTTGATTTCAGGCTATCGTGTGAAGGTTATTACTGCAAGGCCAGGAGAGCACGATAGGCATCAGGGAGATCTAGTATGCGGTTGATGCTGTTATGTCTGTGGGATTCTATGGATTCAAGAACTAATCGCTGGTGCTGGTTATGAATGCGTCTGTATGTATGGTGGGGTGGTTTGGTGTTGAAAGAATGGCCGGTATTGAGTGTGTGCTGGTAAAGGAGGGACCTGGTGTCTTGGTTGGAGATGTTTCTAGAATGCTCAGACATTCTGATGGCGACGGATCTACCTGTCTCGCCAACGTATGTGGCAGAGCATTGCTCACACGAGACAGAGTAGACCGCGCCAACAGAATGGAGGGGATCAGGGGGGGCATGCGATTTAGTATATGGGTGACGGAGGGATGTGAGCAGGTTGGAGGAGTTTTTATATAAGGTGCGGATACCATATGTTTTAAGGCTTCTAGCTATGTCGACTGAGGAGGGGGAGTAGGGAAGGAAACATAATGATCTGTAAATTTTAGGAAGATTGGAGCGGGCCAGGTGTATATGAATGTCTGTTGATGAATTCAAGCGGAAACGATGCTATGGAGAGGGTGCGAATATGATGAGATTTCTCTCAATTTCTTTAAATATATCAAGCGAACAGTGGGTATAGATTCTTTTAGTGAGAGTTTTTACTATGTTGATTTTGTGGGAAATGGGGCAGTGTGAATTGAAATGGGTATAACTGGGGGGACACTGTTTTTTGTAGTAGACTGTGGTGTGGAATGAGGATGCGGTACGTATTATAGGATGTCTAGGAATGGGATGACCTGGTTTGATTCTATTTCCAAAGTGAAGGAGATGTTGGGGTTATAACTATTGAGGGCTGCAAGTATGGTGCTCTCCTGGCCGTTTCTGCATAAGCAAAAGACGTCATAAATATAACGGCGCCATATTTGTATATCTATGGGGAGGGTACGGTGATCCAGTGGTCTATTTCGGACATGGCTACTTTTGCGACAATAGAGGATAGAGGGCTACCCATTGGGGAGCCCTTAATCTGTCTGTAATGATTTTCAAGGAATGTGTAAGGAGTTCATGTTCAAGCAGAGCTTGGTAAGTTGTGCTATTGGATGAAGCTGTATGGGGATCTACACTCTGTGAGCCAAGGAACCGCTCCAGACTATCTGTGATGAGACTGTGGGGAAGACTGAGGTAGAGGAGGTTACATCGAAGGAACACATTGTAAAATGTGGGGCGGGATTTAAGGCAGTTAACTCACTGATGAAGTGGGGGGTGCTACGTATGGAGTATATATTCCTGTTGTTGCTTAACATTGGGGATAGGTAGTTAGAGAGGAATTTGGCCAATGGATAAGCGGGTGAAAGATGGTAGGCGATAATTGGACGAAGTGGTACGTCAGGTTTATGTATTTTTAGGCAGGCCGTAGATGTATGCGCTATTGGAAAGGTTGGAAATAAATAACTTGTAATCATCGGGGGTAATATGCTTAGATTTTTTCAACTGGAGTAGGGAGGTTCTGAAAACTTTAACTAGAGAGAGGCTAACCTTGTCTGAGATGGGGAGAAGGTGGTATCATCTCCGAGTAGATCGTGCATCTTGGCTCGGTAATCTTCTTGGTTTATGATGACGGTGTTTGAGCCCTTGTCGGATCGGGTGATGACTATGGATTTACTCTGCTTGAGGTCTTTGGAGTGTTCTTAGGTCTGCGCGGTAGTTGGGAGGAGGGGTATAAGGTTTAGTTAGAGTCTTGGCAACCATTGTTCTCACGGAGTGTTTGTCTTGCAGGCTCTACTGTTTGATGGTGGGTTCGACGGAGCTAATGACCTCAGGGATATTGGGCTTGGAGGGGATGCGGAACTTGAGGCCCTTCTCTAAAAGTGATATTTCTGAGGGAGATAGGGTACGGTTTGACAAGTTGACCACAATGACGACTGCTGCTTCTGATTGTAGGAGGAAGGAAGGGAATGGATATTCTTTTGCCAGAAGAGTAGTTTCCCTCTGGTGCCTGAGTGATATGTTCTTTCTTGCGCCCTAATATCATTTGTGATACCGATAATATGGTTTTGCAAGTTCTGCAGGAGGGACTTTTGAGATATTAGGAAGAGTAGCCCTTTGATTGACTTGGTCAGAAACCTATGTTCGAAAAACAGCCCTTGATTCTGGCGTTGAGCAATTGTTGTTGGGTTTTCCTAATGAGAGGATCCTAGAGAAAGGGTTATCAACGGGGTCCTTGAGCCTAAGAGAGGGAGGGATGAAGCCGGCATTTTTGCAGTGACGGTTGAATTGGAGGTGGCTTCTCCATCTGGATAGCTGTAGTGATTTTTTGTGAGTTAGCCATAAGTACCTATTGATTTCATTCATAGAGAGATTCATTAGCGATAACGACAGTGATAATCTTCTCGGTATTATTTAGGCGATAAAACGAATAAAAGAAGAAAAGTTTCTTTAATAGACAATTATAACGGTGCAAGATTTCGGGCAAAAAACCCTTCTACAGGCGTGGTAAACGTGACACTATAATGTAGGTACTGTGGCTAGAAAGAGAATATATACACATGATTATTTACATATTTGCGGAATAGTGCTATGTAAATGGGGATTTGCATTTATTATGACTATTGTAATTAGAGAGATAATATGCAAATAGGGCATTTGTGTATTTGGAGTTTGAGACTATAGAGGAATATGCTAACGAAAATTACTGGATATGCGATATTTCAAAGAATTTTAGGCAATGTTGATTTCAGGCTATCGTGTGAAGGTTATTACTGCAAGGCCAGGAGAGCACGATAGGCATCAGGGAGATCTAGTTTGTGGTTGATGCTGTTATGTCTGTGGGATTCTATGGATTCGAGAACTAATCGCTGGTGCTGGTTATGAATGCGTCTGTAATGTATGGTGGGGTGGTTGGTGTTGAAAGAATGGCCGGTATTGAGTGTGTGCTGGTAAAGAGGGACCTGGTGTCTTGGTTGGAGATGTTTTCTAGAATGCTCAGACATTCTGATGGCGACGGATCTACCTGTCTCGCCAACGTATGTGGCAGAGCATTGCTCACGACGAGACAGAGTAGACCGCGCCAACAGAATGGAGGGGATCAGCGGGGGCATGCGATTTAGTATATGGGTGACGGAGGGATGTGAGCAGTTGGAGGAGTTTTTATATAAGGTGCGGATACCTATGATACCGTAGATCCCCATACAGCTTCATCCAAGCACAACTTACCAAGCTCTTCTTGAACATGAACTCCTTCACATTCCTTGAAAATCATTACAGACAGATTAAGGGCTCCCCAATGGTAGCCCTCTATCCTCTATTGTCGCAGAAGTAGCCATGTCCGAAATAGACCACTGGATCACCCGTACCCTCCCCATAGATATACAAATATGGCGCCGTTATATTGATGACGTCTTTTGCTTATGCAGAAACGGCCAGGAGAGCACCATACTTGCAGCCCTCAATAGTTCTAACCCCAACATCTCCTTCACTTTGGAAATAGAATCAAACCAGGTCATCCCATTCCTAGACATCCTAATAATACGTACCGCATCCTCATTCCACACCACAGTCTACTATAAAAAACAGTGTCCCCCCAGTTATACCCATTTCAATTCACACTGCCCATTTCCCACGAAATCAACATAGTAAAACTCTCACTAAAAGAATCTATACCCACTGTTCGCTCGATATACACTGCGTGACATTGAAAATGGA
Organism: Cordylochernes scorpioides; assembly: GCA_030710605.1. Taxonomy (NCBI): domain Eukaryota; kingdom Metazoa; phylum Arthropoda; class Arachnida; order Pseudoscorpiones; family Chernetidae; genus Cordylochernes; species Cordylochernes scorpioides. The sequence goes on along the minus strand of CP092871.1, from coordinate 56,857,413 downwards.
ACACCAAAAATAGTGGCCAGAAAATTATGCAAATTTCAGGGTAGACGCGCCTAACCGAGTTATGCAAATGATGTAAAATGCGCAGCTCTCGTGCGCACATGGAGTAAGATATAAGGGAAGGAACTTGCAAAAAGGACAGTATTCGTGTCGTTTATTTCTTCAAGGAAAATCATTGTAGAAATTTTGTTCTTGTGTCAAAAGACACGTGTAATAACAGAGAATGCCAGGTCATCGTAAACGGAGGCAGTTCAAGCAGACAGACGCTTTTACGAGGGGCAAGGTGAACGGACTGAAAAGGGCAGGTTGGTCCATACGTCAAATCGCAGCTGATACACACCTTGTGCGTCCACGGTGCACCGACTGTGGAGAAGATGGTTGGAACAAGGAATGTGCAATTATAGGAAATTTCAGTGCAACAGAGTGACGTCAGCACGTGTGGATCGCGTATCCTTCGACAAGCAGTGGGCGGCCCCACAAGTCACTTGTACCCGCCATCCTGCAACATGTGCAAGACACCCTAGATCATTCCATCTCGACCAGAACCATTTCCCGTCGATTGGTTGCTAATGGCTTGCACTCATACCGTCCGCTAAGAAGACTGCCATTGACTCCACCGAATAGGCGCCAACGTTTGGAATGGTGCCGGCTAGATCGACGTGGATGACGGAATGGCACAGGGTCGTGTTCTCAGATGAGTCGCGTTTCTGCTTGTCCAGTGATAGTCGCCGTGTACGCGTGTGGCGTCGACGTGGAGAAAGGTTCCAATCCGGCAGCAATTGTGGAACGCCCCACCGTGCGACAAACGTGGAATCATGGTTTGGGGCGCAATCGCGTATGATTCCAGGTCACCTTTACTTCGTATTCAGGGCACTATGACGGCCCACGATACGTTGATGATGTGCTGCGACCGGTGACACTCCCCTACCTTCAGGGGGGACCCAATGCCCTTTATCAGCAGGATAACGCCCGACCGCACACTGCTCGCATTAGCCAACAAGCTCTGCAAGATGTACAGATGCTTCCCTGGCCACCGTACTCTCCTGATCTCTCACCAATCGAGCACGTCTGGGACATCATTGGACGCCGTTTGCATGCCTTGCCACAGCCGCGTTCAGAAGACGAACTGTAGCAAATGGTTGAGAGGGAATGGAGAGCCATCCCTCAGGACGCCATCCGTACTCTGATTGACTCTCTACCTAGACGTGTTGCTGCGTGCATCGCCGTCCGCGGTGGTCCTAATTGCTACTTAAGCCGACGCCGTTCTCCATCTGTATTATGACTATCATTTTGAAATAAAGATCACTTATTGTTCGTCCCTGTCTCTCTCTGTCTACCGAGTTTCATCAATTTCTGGCCACTATTTCTTGGTGTTCCATTTTCAATGTCACGCAGTGTATTTAAAGAAATTGATAGAAATTCTCAATCATATCGCACCTCTCATAGCATCGTTTCCGCTTGAATTCATCAACAGACATTCATATACACCTGGCCCCTCCAATCTTCCTAAAATTTACAGATCATTATGTTTCCTTCCCTACTCCCCCCTCCTCGGTCGACATAGCCAGAAGCCTTCAAAACATACGGGATCCGCACCTTATATAAAACTCCCTCCAACCTGTTCACATCCCTCCGTCGCCCATAATACTAAACGCATGCCCCCCCCCCCCCCCCCCCTGATCCCCTCCATTCTGTTGGCGCGGTCTACTCTGTCTCGTGTGAGCAATGCTCTGCCACATACGTTGGCGAGACAGGTAGATCCGTCGCCATCAGAATGTCTGAGCATTCTAGAAACATCTCCACCAACACACCAGGTCCCTCCTTTACCAGCACACACTCAATACCGGCCATTCTTTCAACACCAACCACCCCACCATACATTACAGACGCATTTATAACCAGCACCAGCGATTAGTTCTCGAATCCCACAGACATAACAGCATCAACCGCAAAATAGATCTCCCTGATGCCTATCGTGCTCTTCCTGGCCTTGCAGTAATAACCTTCACACGATAGCCTGAAATCAACATTGCCTAAAATTCTTTGAAATATCGCATATCCAGTAATTCACGATAGCATATTCCTCTATAGTCTCAAACTCCAAATATACAAATGCCCTATTTGCCTATTATCTCTCTAATTACAATAGTCATAACAAATGCAAATTCCCATTTACATAGCATATTCCGCTAATATGTAAATAATCATGTGTATATATTCTCTTTCTAGCCACAGTACCTACATTATAGTGTCACGTTTACCACGCCTGTAGAGGGTTTTTTTTGCCCGAAAGCTTGCACCGTTATAATTGTCTATTAAAGAAACTTTTCTTCTTTTATTTCGTTTTAATCGCCTAAACTATAAGGATATTGAAGATATTCAAGAAATTATTTTTCGAAAAATTTCCGGGGTTATACCTAATAATATCCCAAAATTTCACGGCGATTGGGTGTACGGTTTTTGAATCTATAGAGTACACACAGAGACAGACAGACATTCATTTATATATATATATAGACTAGAAGAATGACCCGGCTTCGCCCGAGAAATCCCCCGAGTGAAGTATCCTTCATACTGAAAGTACATCAATAATAAATAGTAGAAGTGCCATAGAATAGCAATACAGAAGAAACAGATAAACTACAGGAAAAAAAAGTGTGTAATGGCAAAAATTGTATTTTATTAGTGTTTAGGTATTTGATTTAATTATTTTTTTGCAATCCATTTAGTTGTTTCAAAATTAATATAGTTCAAATAAATGAGTTCTAAAAATTGTGGAAAAAAAATGAATCGGCCGGGAATCGAACCTGGGCCGCCCGCGTGGCAGGCGAGCATTCTCGCCATTGAACTACCGATGCTTATAAGAAATGGCCATATTTGGGTATTGATATATACAGTTATCAGCGTCATAATCAAGCAACAATTCTTAATCAATTCTGTCACCGTTTGCTTTGTGAATGGAATAAATACCCAAATATGGCCATTTCTCATAACCATCGGTGGTTCAGTGGTAGAATGCTCGCCTGACACGCGGGCGTCCCGGGTTCGATTCCCGGCCGATGCATTTTATTTTTTTTACAATTTTTGAAACTCATTTATATATTATACAAGAATGACATCCACGGCGATAATTTATAATTGTAACGAATAGTATTTGATTAAAGCATTTAATCGGGTAAAACCCGGGCGTTGCCTGGGTCATTCGCTAGTTTATTCCATTCACAAAAGAAAACGGTGACAGAATTGATAAAGAATTGTTGCTTGATGACTCTGATACTTGTTATGTACTAGCCGAATGACCCGGGCAACGCCCGGGTTTTACCCGATTAAATGAGTTCATTCAAATATTATTCGTTCAATTATAAATTGGCGCCGTGGATATTATTCTTGTATAATATATAAATGAGTTTCAAAAATTGTAAAAAAAAAATGCATCGGCCAGGAATCGAACCCGGGCCGCCCGATGTCTGCCTGTCTGTTTCGCGATAAACTCAAAAACTACTGAACCAATTGGTACCAAATTTTGCATGTTGCTTTTTATAACCTGAGGAAATTTTTGGCTTCATTTTAATTAGTATTTTTGGCTATTTCTTTTTTCATTTGAAGAACTTTTTTTTCGCGGACTAATCCGGAATGGAATGAATACCTAAAAATGGCCTTTTTTTTAAAGCATCGGTAGTTCAGTGGTAGAATGCTTGCCTGCCACGCCGGCGGCCCGGGTTCGATTCCCGCCGATGCATTTTTTTTTTTACAATTTTTAAAACTCATTTATCTATATTATTAAAATGGAAATTTCATAAGTGGACATCACTAAAAACTTTCGTTACAATGCATCAATTTCAACCAAATTTTCAACATTTCTGTAAAACGAGATGGAGCAGGTTTTGCTTAACATCAAAATAGATTTCCTAACATTAACATGCGTAACTTCGCTGTTATCGATTAAATACAAAAAAATCAACTGAGTTAATTTTATTTATATATAAATACAAAATTAAATTTCAACAGAGTTAATTTTTTTACATACTAGCTAATAATCTCAATCTAAAAAATATTCAAAACAAGCAATTTTAAGATAACACCATATGTAAAACAGTCGGCCAAGAAAACAACAAAGATTTTACATCTTTCTCACATATTCACACACAATCTTGATTAAAAATTAAAACTAATCTTTAACATTGTTTATTAAACTTCAACTTTTATTTCTACATTTGTTTTTAAATACCCAATTGTTTTATCATGTTTCTAATTTCGCCTAACAAATATACAAATTTATAGTGACCAACATATGCAAATTTTATCTTTGTTTTTATTTAACTGGATATCATAACATAACATCCATTGTAAGCATTTTTCTGTTCACCTTCCGTGGTTTCTCTTTTCTCTGATAGTTTTTAAGTGTAGTATATTTTCTTATTACTAGACTACAAACATTACCTCGAGAAAAACCTGGGCGAAACCGGTATTTCCGCTAGTATTATATATAATATAAATATATATTATTATATCAACTATGTTAATTGAATCAAATTCTTAAACACTAATATAATACAATTTTTGCCATCACACACACTTTTTTCCTGTAGTTTATGTGTTACTTCTGTATTGCTATTCTATGGCACTTCTAATATTTATTATTGATATACTTTTAGTATGAAGGAAATTGCACCCAAGGGATTTTCGGGCGAAGCCGGGTCATTCGCCTAGTTAAAAATATATGTTAACACAAAGCAATAACGCGCATCTATACATATAAAATAAAAGGATTTAAAAGCGCGAATGTTTTCTTTTATACATAAAACAAACTTCTACTGTCCTTACTGCGATGAAAAAAGTATATTGGGAGGGCTTGTCTCATCAGTGGTGAACCCTCCCAGCGGTTTCGCCAATTTAATCCACCAGACCGCTTCTCAGAGCTCCAATACTGCATTGGATCATTCTGCTTTTATATGCTACACTGAAGGATGGAATCTTAGAATTGGTTTTTAAGTACACTATGTACATAAGCTTATAGGACAGTAGAATTACAATCAAATATATGCTTCGAGCAATGTTCTTCAGCAAACTATGAAGACAAGGCCAGTTAGGCATAAATTAACACAAAGCAATAACGGGTCATCTATACATATAAAATAAAAGGATTTAAAAGCGCGAATGTTTCTTTTATACATAAAACGAACTTCTACTGTCCTTACTGCGATGAAAAAATATATTGGGAGGGCTTGGCTCATCAGTGATAAACCCTCCCAGCGGTTTCGCCAATTTAATCCACCAGACCGTTTCTCAGAGCTCCAATACTGCATTGGTTCATTCTGCTTTTATATGCTACACTGAAGGATGGAATCTTAGAAATGGTTTTCAAGTAAACTATGGACATAAGCTTATAGGACAGTAGAATTACATAAAGACAAGGCCAGTTAGGCATAAATTAACACAAAGCAATAACGCGCCATCTATACAAATAAAATAAAAGGGTTTAAAAGCACGAATGTTTCTTTTACACATAAAACAAACTTCTACTGTCCTTACTGCGATGAAAAAATATATTGGGAGGGCTTGGCTCATCAGTGGTAAAACCCTCCCATCAGTTTCGCCAATTTAATCCACCAGACCGCTTCTCAGAGCTCCAATACTGCATTGGATCATTCTGCTTTTATATGCTACACTGAAGGATGGAATCTTTGGAATGATTTTCGGTAAACTATGGACATAAGCTTATAGGACAGTAGAATTACATTCAAATATATGCTTCGAGCAATGCTCTTCAGCAAACTATAAAGACAAGGCCAGTTAGGCATAAATTAACACAAAGCATTAACGCGCCATCTATACATATAAAATAAAAGGATTTAAAAGCGCGAATGTTTCTTTTATACATAAAACAAACTTCTACTGTCCTTACTGCGATGAAAAATATAATGGGAGGGCTTGGCTCATCAGTGGTGAACCCTCCCAGCGGTTTCGCAAATTTAATCCACCAGACCGCTTCTCAGAGCTCCAATACTGCATTGGATCATTCGGCTTTTATATGCTACACTGAAGGATGGAATCTTAGAAATGATTTTCAAGTAAACTATGGACATAAGCTTATAGGACAGTAGAATTACATAAATACAAGGCCAGTTAGGCATAAATTAACACAAAGCAATAACGCGCCATCTATAAATATAAAATAAAAGGATTTAAAAGCGCGAATGTTTCTTTTATACATAAAACAAACTTCTACTGTCCTTACTGCGATGAAAAATATATTGGGAGGGCTTGGCTCATCAGTGGTGAACCCTCCCAGCGGTTTCGCCAATTTAATCCACCAGACCGCTTCTCAGAGCTCCAATACTGCATTGGATCATTCTGCTTTTATATGCTACACTGAAGAATGGAATCTTAGAAATGGTTTTCAAGTAAACTATGGACATAAGCTTATAGGACAGTAGAATTACATTCAAATATATGCTTCGAGCAATGCTCTTCAGCAAACTATAAAGACAAGGCCAGTTAGGCATAAATTAACACAAAGCAATAACGCGCCATCTATACATATAAAATAAAAGTATTTAAAAGCGCGAATGTTTCTTTTATACATAAATCAAACTTTTACTGTCCTTACTGCGATGAAAAAAATATATTGGGAGGGCTTGGCTCATCAGTGGTGAACCCTCCCAGCGGTTTCGCCAATTTAATCCACCAGACCGCTTCTCAGAGCTCCAATACTGCATTGGATCATTCTGCTTTTATTGCTACACTGAAGGATGGAATCTTAGAAATGGTTTTCAAGTAAACTATGGACATAAACTTATAGGGGACAGTAGAATTACAAGACAAGGCCAGTTAGGCATAAATTAACACAAAGCAATTACGCGCCATCTATACATATAAAATAAAAGGATTTAAAAGTACGAATGTTTCTTTTATACATAAAACAAACTTCTACTGTCCTTACTGCGATGAAAAAATATATTGGGAGGGCTTGGCATTGTCTTTATAGTTTGCTGAAGAGCATTGCTCGAAGCATATATTTGAATGTATTCTAACTGTCCTATAAGCTTATGTCCATAGTTTACTTGAAAACCATTTCTAAGATTCCATCCTTCAGTGTAGCATATAAAAGCAGAATGATCCAATGCATATTGGAGCTCTGAGAAGCGGTCTGGTGGATTAATTGGCGAATCCGCTGGGAGGGTTCACCACTGATGAGCCAAGCCCTCCCAATATATTTTTTCATCGCAGTAAGGACAGTACAAGTTTGTTTTATGTATAAAAGAAACATCCGCGCTTTTAAATCCTTTTATTTTATATGTATAGATGGCGCGTTATTGCTTTATGTTAATTTATGCCTAACTGGCCTTGTCTTTATGTAATTCTACTGTCCTATAAGCTTATGTCCATAGTTTACTTGAAAACCAATTTCTAAGATTCCATCCTTCAGTGTAGCATATAAAAGCAGAATGATCCAATGCATATTGGAGCTCTGAGAAGCGGTCTGGTGGATTAAATTGGCGAATCCGCTGGGAGGGTTCACCACTGATGAGCCAAGCCCTCCCAATATATTTTTTCATCGCAGTAAGGACAGTAGAAGTTTGTTTTATGTATAAAAGAAACATTCGCGCTTTTAAATCCTTTTATTTTATAAATAATATATGTAGTTAAAGATACTTTTAAACAAAACTATGACAACACTGAATGTAATATTAAACTATTATCGTCTTGTTTCTACTAATGTTTAAAATGAATATAGGCTCGTATCGAGCAATATCAAAAGGAAAACAGGAAACTTTAATCAAGTTGGTATGCTTACAAAACGAAACTATGCAAAAGCTTCTAAGTTATTGAACATCAATATAGTTCTGCTATGCAAAATTATAAAAAAGAAGGCTAATTAAAATTAATAAAGAAAGGAGGATTCAGACAGAAAATTTTTCATTAAGTGATACGTATATACAAAATAATTCTAGTATGGACCTTTTAAAAAATTAAGAGATGAATTGAAAATATTTTAAATCTAAAATATCGCAAACAACAATGTTCAATGCAAGAGTAACTGATGAAATAACCCTGAAAAGCATCTATTGAGTTGATTAACATAAAATCAGATGAAACTAAGCGAAAAAGAAAAGATGCGGAATTGTTTATTAATAATAACCTTATTTAAAAATTATGTCAAACATTGCTATTCCATTCCAAGCCCTTCTTTCTTATAATAAAAACTATATTCAATATTTTTAGTTGTTTCAAAATGCTCCTAAATAAGGAAATATATAGAAAAGTTCATGTGTCTAAATTAGAATGAAAAATGTCTATATTAAAACGAAAAATGTCTAAATTGAAATGAAAAATGTCTAAATTAAATTTGAAAATGTCTAAATATAAATTTAAAATGTCTAATTAAAAGTTAAAACCTATATATAGATTTATAAAGGTATATAAATATTGTTATATACGTTTAAATATATTTTTAAAACACATTTATTTATTTTTTGAAAACAATTATTAAATTTTAAATAAACTATAAGATTTGAAAATATAGCAATCCATAAATAAATCTTTAATTAAAAAGGCATATTTTGGATCAAATGATATTTTGGTCCAATATATGCCTTTTTAATTAAAAACTATAAGATGTTTTCTTTTGCGAAATAAGGCAAATAATGTGTCTAAATAAAAATGAAAAATGTCTTATATAAAATTGGAAATGTCTAATTTAAAATTTAGAAAATTTACAAATAAAATTGTTGAAGATATTAATCTGTGATTTTAAATGTTTCTTTTTGACCAGTACTTTTGTTTGTTTTTGCCTTTTCCTAAAATGTTTCTTTCTTCTTCTTAATTATTATTTGTTCTATACGTAAAGCTTTGTTTTTGATACTTGAATAAACAAATTCAAGTTTATTATATTTTTTGTGTGCTTTTAAAGTTAAAACACAACAGGTTATGGACCCAACCACGCATTCACTGCGCAATATAACAAAGCAACGGTAAGCCTAAAAAGAATTCTATTTTGTTTATTACGTTAAAAATTTATATTAGTAATGGCTGGAATGGATAATATTAAAATGGGTATGAATATTCCCAAATTGGAAGGATTAATAAACTGGCCAGAATATAAGAAAAATATATAATTGCTTTAAACAATAAACAAAGTAATAGGCGTTGTTGATGGAACATATAGAAAGCCAATAAAACAAGAAACAAATGAAGAAAAAGAGGCATATGTAAAATGGGAAAGTGAAGATGCAATATCCCAATTGTTATTTACAACAAGTGTGATGCCTGATGTAAGTCAACTAATCATTCCCTGCTCAAGTGCTAAAGATATGTGGGACAAATTGTTAAGTGTCTATGAGCAAAGCTCTGGTCAGAGATTAGACATGCTCTATAATCAATTCTTTAATTTTAAGAAGGATCCTACAGATGATATTTCAAAGCACATTTCAAAATTAGAAAGTTTATGGAATGATATGCAAAATGAACTTACTAAACAAGAAAATTTGAAATTGCCAGAATCCATGCTGATGTGCAGAATCATAAACACCTTGCCTGATGAATATTTTGATTTTAAAAGTGTTTGGGAATCAGTGTCTAAAGAAGAACGTTCTGTAGACAATCTCACACAAAGGCTTCGGTTACTCGAAATAAGAATTCAACAGCGAGATGAATGCAGCGCATCAAGTTCGACAGCACTAATGGCAAAATGCATATGAATATAAGCCAAATATGAAAGGAAAAGTTACCAAAAGTAATGAAAAATTTCAGAAAACAAGAGAAACAAGAGAATGTTACTTTTGTCATAGAAAAGGACACTTGGCCAAAGATTGTAGGTATGCAAAACAGAAGAAACTAAAGGAAAAAGAAAAGGATGAAACTAAATTAAAACTTAATTCAAAATTAAGTGAAAGTTTAATCAGTGAAAGATTCAATGAACTAGATGAAGACATTTGGATTGGTGACTCAGGAGCTACTAACCACATTACAAGAAATGCAAGTTTTTATACTTCTTATAAGGATTTTCTTACCCAACAGACTGTTAAAGTTAGAAGTAATGAAAAATTGATAGCTTATGGAAGTGGAACTATAACAATTGAAACTTGTGTAAAAGGTAAATGGCAAACTCACTACCTAACTGATGTATGGTATGTTCCCAATTTCAGTCGTAATGTGATGTCATTACAGTCCACATTGGATAAAGGGTTTGAAATGAAAATGGATAAAAAAGGTTGTAAACTTTTAAGACAACAACTGGAGAAGTTATTGTAGAAGGGAAAAGACTACCAGGAGGCTTGTATGGTATGTTAATAACAAGTATCAAACCTGAAAATGCTGCAGAAGTCAATTTAGCCAAAACCCAAAATGTCAATATGCTACAACTATGGCATGAAAGATTTGGACATCAAAATAAAAGGCATGTTCAAAAATGGCTTAAAGAACAAGTAATAGATGCAGTCATGGACAATGAACCTTGCGAGGCATGCAATTTATGGCAAACAACATAGACTGAGTTTTGGATCAAGAGAACAATATGCTTCTACTCAACCTGGAAACTTAATTCATGTAGATGTATGTGGCCCTATGCAGGAGGTTTCGAAAGGAGGGATGAGATACTTTGTGTGTTTCAAAGATGATTTTACAAAATACCGATCAGTGTATTTCCTAAAAGAAAAGTCACAAGTCATTGAAAAGCTAGAACAATTTCTCTTGGAAACAAAGACTACTGGACATATAGTGAAAGAAATTCTCACAGATGAGGAAAGGAGTTTGTAAATAAAGAAACCTCAAAAATTACAAACAAGTATGGTATTAATCATAGGATCACAATGCCATATACTCCACAACAGAATGGTTCAGCAGAAAGGGAAAACAGGACTTTAATAGAAGCAGCTCGTTCAATGATATATGCCAAAAATATGAGCCTAAAGCTTTGGGCAGAGGCAGTTAATACTGCTACATATGTTTTGAATAGAACAGGACCAACACAAATTGAGGGAAAGACACCTTATGAACTATGGTTTGATAAAAAACCAGCAGTTTGATCATCTTCGAATATTTGGAACTGAATGTTTTGTTCATGTGCCTGATGAAAAGAGAAGAAAGTTAGATGCCAAAAGCGAAAAAGGTATTTTAGTTGGTTATTGCAGTAACAAGGATGGGTATCGAATCTGGATGCCGAACTCAAACAAAGTTGTCACAAGTAGGGATGTAATATTCAAGGAAACTATACCAACATTTAGCCTTGATATTGAAAAGAGAAATAAAGAACTTTCAAGTAATCAGATTGATGAACAAAATGATACTCAAGATATTGAGAAAATTGAAAGCAATGTTTAAACATCAGACGTATACAATCTAAGAGATCGATCAAATATATCAAAACCTCAAAGGTATATTGATGCTGAAATAAATATTGCAGAAGGTCTTGAACCCAAGACATACAAAGAAGCAATGGATTCTCCAAATGCACAGTTTTGAAAAGAAGCAATGAATGAAGAAATGAATTACTTAACGGAAAATGATGTATACGAATGCACAACATTACCACCTGGCCAAAAACCAATTGATTGTAAATGGGTATTAAAGACCAATTGAATTCTAAAGGAGAGATTACAAGATACAAGGCAAGACTGGTGGCAAAAAGGTTTGTACAAAAGAAGGGTATAGATTATGAAGAAACATTTAGTCTTGTGGCAAGACATAACACCATAAGAACTCTTTTAGCAATTGCTGCTAATGAAGACTTAAAATTGGTAGAGTTTGACATAAAGACATCCTTTCTATATGGAGACTTACAAGATCAAATTTATATCAACCTGAAGGATTCAACAATGGAACAGATCTTGTATGGAAATTGAAGAAAAGTCTCTATGGACTTAAACAGTCACCAAGATGCTGGAATCAGAAAATAGTCAACTTCATGAAAGAAAGATGTCTGAACGGAAAGCACAGCTGACCCCTGTTTATTCTTCAGAAAAACAAATGATCAACTACTCATTATTGCAATATATGTTGATGATGGAATCATTGCTGGTACAAATGAACAGGAAATTAAAGAATTTCTTGATGAACTAATGTTTTCATTTAAGATCACAAGTGAACCATCAAATTACTTTTTGGGTATTGAGATAGAGCGGCAACCGGATGGGTCAATCTTTATAATTCAAAAGGCATATATAAAAAGAATTCTTGAGAAATTCAATATGTCTCAAGCGAATAAAGTGGGAACACCAACTGATAATTCTACTGTTCCTGGGGATGCAGAGATTCTAGAAAATGTTCCCTTTCGTGAAGCGATTGGTAGTCTGATACATCTGAGCTGCTTAACAAGACCCGATATCACTTTTGCACTGAATAAAGTTTCTCAAAAACTTGCAGCAGGAGCTTCAAATATCTTGTAGGAACAACTGAATATGGAATTATGTACCAAAAGGGTCATAAAGTAGGAGTTTTGGAATCTTTCAATGGTGCAGATTTTACTGGAGACCCAGAAACTAGAAGATCTACCAGTGCAGTTGTATGTAAACTGGCTGGTGGTGCTATTTCTTGGCTTAGCCAAAAACAAAGATCAGTATCTTTGTCAACAACTGAGGCTGAACTCGTGGCAGAAAACAATACAGCAAAGGAAGTCATTTGGTTAAATATACTTTTTAGTGAAATTTCTCCACTAAAAGAACAACCAATTATAAAAGTTGATAATGAAAGTACAATTAAATTGATCATAAATCCTGAATTTCATAAGAGAACCAAACATATAGAAGTAAGACACTATTTTGTGAGAGAAAAGTATCAAGAAGGTATTTTCAATGTAGAACATATTTCTGGAAAAGATCAAGTTGCTGACATTATAACCAAAGGGCTCCCTAAGCCGCGTTTCCAAATGCTGAGATATCTACTGGGTATGAGGGACATTTGAAATCTGATTAAGGGGAAGTGTTGAAGATATTAATCTGTGATTTTAAATGTTTCTTTTTGACCAGTACTTTTGTTTGTTTTTGCCTTTTCCTAAAATGTTTCTTTCTTCTTCTTAATTATTATTTGTTCTATATGTAAAGCTTTGTTTTTGATACTTGAATAAACAAATTCAAGTTTATTATATTTTTTGTGTGCTTTTAAAGTTAAAACACAACAAAAATTGCAACTAATATTTATTTCAAATCAAATTCAAACCAAAAACTTTCCTGGTAATATAGTAAACAACTTCCCAAAGTTTTAAGGCGATTGGATGTATAGGGACACCACTCATTCTCCATAATTATTCTAGAAAATGTAAATTCAATTTGTATATTTTATTTTTGGTTATAATTGATAGTTTAGAAATTATTATCTTTTTGTAAAAATATTTGTTATCATCATTAATATTTTTGTTGCCTTCGAATTGTAAACAAACTTTGTATATAAAGACATTTTAGATATAAGATATTGAATTAATATGTGTGAAGAAAAATAAATTGTTTAATTATTCAAAGTTGTAATAATTGAGGGGAGACACCGTTGACTTTGGCCAGATCCGAAACTAGGCCTCCCTATGACGTCAAAATGACGTCGCGATGTAAACAAAGGTTACGACTGGGTCATTTTTTTTTTAATTCGATTTAATTATTAATATATTAAATACCTGCGACTAATTTAGAGTGTCAATATATTTATAAAGGATTTTTTATTTCAATACTTTTCTATTAGCAATTTTTAAATATTTTTTTAGCGCCAACGTAAACAAAGAAATACTGGCGTAATACGTTTCAATGGTGCCAAAGCTTATATTTATAAATAGGAATATACAAAATAAATATAATATAGAATATAAAAATAAAAATAATAAAATTATGAATATTACATATTTATAATAATAAAACTATTAATAAATTACATTAACCTAACCTAACCTGAACGAACCTGAACCTAACCTAAAGCTAACTTAGCGAACCAAACCTAACCTAACCTGAACGAACCTTAACCTAACCTAACCTAAACCGAACTTGAACTAACCTAAATTAACAACGAAATTTTTACATTAATTAATAATTAATTTAATAATAATTTTAAATATCGGACACCATTGCTCTCAAGGTTCATTCACAACATACACGTGTTTACAATTGCGCTAAATATTTTCAAAAAAAAATCTATTTAAAATTAGCAGGCCATTCAGAAAAAAATATGTATATATATTGACACTATAAAATAATCGCAGGTATTTAGAATATCAATAATTAAATCGTGTTTAAAAAAAAAAACAATGACCCAGTCGTAACCTTTGTTTACATCGCGACGTCATTTTGACGTCATAGGGAGGCCTAGTTTCGGATCTGGCCAAACCTCACGGGGTCACCCACAGCTATATTTATTTACAAAAAGGAGAAATATTTCTAACATAAATTAAATTTTATTTTTTAGCATGCAACCCGTAAGCTCGTGGGTAAGCCTCGTAGAGTGCGCGCTCTGTGCGCATGCGCCTCTGATACATCTGTATAAATGAATTTACTTTACAGTTCAGCCGTTCTTGACGCGGTAGAACGGGATAAAAAGTATCGTATGTCCGTCTGCTGGTTCTAAGCTACCTCCCTGTTAAAATAAATGTGTTTCAGCAACCCTGGCAGTACAGAAGAAAGGAATGCATATAGCCCTAATGTTTACCTTTTAGTGTGTTGTAAATAATTCTCTAATTAATTTTTTTTTAATCTTGGTAAAGATAATAAAATAAGATTTTATCTTAATTTGTAGTATATTTATGTGTTAAATAAACTACAAAATAACAGATTATGAGACTGAAGTTTAAATTATAACAAAGAAATATCAAGAACGTGTTTAGTAAGTACAACTTTAAATATATTTTAAAATGAGCGTAATTAATTCTAATTTGCGAATTTTGACTGGTACAAATTTCAACAGCTGGAAATTTAGAGTTAAACTATTGTTAGAAGAAAAACAAATACATCTAACATTAGAAAAGGAAATTAATGATTTTGTCGATGAAAAAGAACGCGAGTTATTTGCAATTAAAGATGCAAAGGCAAAATCTACGCTTGTTCAATGTTTAACTGATAAACATCTAGACATAATTAAAGATGCAAAAACAGCTAAAGAAATGATGAAAGCGCTCGAAAATATATTTGAAAGAAAAAGCGTATATACAAAACTAACACTAAAAAGAAAGTTGTTGACTTTAAAATGCAAACATAATGAAAAATTAGATGACCATTTTCTTAAATTTGATTCTATAATTCGTGAATTGGATAATATAGGTTCCAAAATGGATGAATCTGACAAAATATGTCATCTGTTATTGTCATTGAATGAAGAGTATGAAAATGTAATCACAGCAATAGAAACAATAAATACTGAAATCAAAATGGAATTTGTTAAGGCAAGATTGTTGGATGAAGAACTCAAAAGGAAAAATAAACAAGGGGAACCTAGGAATGAAGAAATGACATTTGGATCATTCACATTTACATGTTATAATTGTGACAAGAAAGGTCACAAGGCTACATAATGTAGAAGTAAAAATAAATTTTTCAAAAGAGAAAAGAATCAAACGCAAAAAGAGAGAAATAAAAGACAAAGAGAGAGTCAACCTAGACAACAAGCCTATCAGATGGATTGAAAACTATCATTTGTAGCAATGAATGCTATAGATTGCTATGAAAATGATCATTTTATTTTAGACTCAGGAGCAACACAGAACCTGATCAAAAGTGAATTAGAAAAATATATGACAGATGTGAAGATTTTAGAACATAAGGTTGAAATTCATATGGCAAATGGTGAAAAGATGTCAGCTAATAAAAGTGGAACTTCAAATGTAAAAATCAATAATATCCCAATAGCAATCCATGGACTAATAGTTGATGGCATTAAACAGAACTTATTGTCAGTAAAAAAAATTACACAACAGGGCCACCAAGTGATATTTAAACAAGATGAAGTAATTATAATTACAAGAAACCATAATTTTAAGTGTAATAATTATAAAAACTTGAAAACTCACATAAAATAGAAATAGACAGTAACCCTGAAAGTGTTTCAGCGCATGCAGTCAAAACCGATGACACATTGTGGCACAGAAGATTGGGACATCTGAATAGATACAGTTTAAAGAAATTAGGGCTACCAAGTTCACAAGAGAAATGTGAAACCTGTATCAAAGGAAAAAAGCACAAGAAGATCATTTGAGAAAACCTGGAAAACAACTAAGGAAATTGGAGAGCTGATACATTCAGACTTATCAGGACCAATTGATCCACCAACATATGATGGAGAAATATATTTTCAGGTACTAATAGATGACTACTCACACTTTGTAGTAGTGAGACTTCTCAAATCAAAAAGTGAAGCCGAACAAAACATAATTGATTTTATCAAGTTGATAAAAACTCAACATGACAAGAAAACAAGACAAATTAGAGTAGATAATGGTAAGGAATTTTCATCTGGAAACTTCAAGCAGTTTTGCAGAACAAAAGGAATTCAAATAGAATATACCTCACCTTACACATCACAGCAAAATGGCACATATGAAAGAATGAACCGAACATTGATTGATAAAGTGAGAACAAAGAGTTGGCAGAAACAAATCTACCAAAATATCTCTGGGGAGAAGCCATTTACTGCTCAGCATACGAATTAAACAAAAGTCCAACAAGTGCGAACAAAGGAATACCTCCGGCTAGCATATGGTATAAACAAAATGACCTATCCAAACGTAAGGTTTTTGGCTCAAGAGCTTGGAGACTAATTCTACCCAAACCAAGAAAACTAGATGCTAGAGCAAAATCAACAATCATGGTTGGATACAGTGGAAGCGGATATGTTGGGGCACGTTTTTGTAACCATACCCCAACAGAAGGCGTATGTATAATCAAATCAAATGGATACATGGCTTCCCTCCCACATAGACTTACAGACCATTTTTTTGCCCAGAAACTTAGACACTTGGTGACACCAGACTTCCATGCCGAAAGCTGATGCCTGGTAAAGAAGAAGACATCCAGAGACATCCGAGCTGGAAACTGTTGTTTCATATGTACATATATTCCCCTCACCAAAAATTTAGGTAAAGGTGACCAGAAAAAAAAAAAGGAGAAAAATGGAGAAGGAAGATCTCTAAAGACTGAACCTTATAAAATATCCTTCCAGAGAAAGGAAAGCATCACATTACAGTCCAGGTAAAAAGGGCCTGGGTCAATTTTAGCCAAGACGGGGGGGCGATATATATACCATCCCGAGAAAAAGGGGAGGATTGTATTTCAACCCATGTGGAAAGAGGGGGGGCTGGCGTCTGAAATTTTACACTATCGCCGGACTGTTTCTCTCTTTAGATTTTTGTTTTGGTAATACTATATGTTCTATTTTGATGAGGCCTGGGGCGTCTATGAAATTGATACTGGAGCCGTTGGCCATTTTGATTGGTGTTTCTTTCGGCGAATGAAAATGGAGAGAGACATGAATAAAAGAAGGTTTTTTGCCAAAAGGCGGGATTTCGATCGGAGTCGCTCAGTGAGAAGGACGATTTTTAGTCGGGCCTGAGACGTAGAGGAGACCAGACCTTGCCGCCACTTTCGAGAAAAGGTAAGCCATTTGTCATTATGACTTAGCGCCTTCCCCCCCTTTTTTGTGTAGTAGCCAACCTAGATTTCGCATGGGCCCTAAAGGGCTATAAAATAACTTCAGGTCACCTCTATCTAAATTTTACTATGTACATAGCATATCTCGTCAGTATAGACATGTTCCCAAATTTTAAGATATTTAAATAAATATCTAGAGAAATTTTCTTGTTTCCTCTGTTACCTATTTCATACATAATTTGCCTTATGGTGCTATTCCCACTGTTTAAATGAAATGTTGTATGTTTCTTACCTATTTGAAGGGAATGTTACTAATAATCAAGTCTCCCATAAATTACCGGCCACATACATTGCCGCGAGTGTCTGTGTTTCAGTGTTTTATAGATTGCCCAATTTAATAACGATTTCATGGGTTGTCTGATGAAATTGTATAATAGTGTCGCGGCTGTTTCCATCTTTAGACCATTGTTCTGACAAAATTATATGCTCGAACCTTGTTTTAGCTCAACCCTTAATCAATTACAGAGTTTTTTTTTTCTTGTGAATGTGATGATGTAAAGACATATGCCGATAGTGCATCACTGACAGCTGTGCTGCTATTATACAACATTAAGGTCTTCCTGCGGGTTATATACATGGGGTTGTTGGCCTAATTTGCCATATATATATATATATACTTAAGTAAGGAAACTTTTAATAAGTCACATTGTGTATCCTCCCTTTTCAACTATCCAAACCGGGAACCCATATATACAATCAAAGGAAAGGATAATTATAGTTAGCTGAAAGAAATATCTTGATACATAATGATTAGCCTATGACATGATGACTTTTGCTAAATAAAAAAAAGGTTACAGAAAACAAATTGTGAAAGTAATTATTAAATAAGGCACGAAA
Organism: Cordylochernes scorpioides; assembly: GCA_030710605.1. NCBI lineage: Eukaryota > Metazoa > Arthropoda > Arachnida > Pseudoscorpiones > Chernetidae > Cordylochernes > Cordylochernes scorpioides. Next base: position 56,838,967 of record CP092871.1, on the reverse strand, counting down.
TATGTAATGATAAAATGAATCCTTCCATGTTATATGATGAGTATAACATATATATTGAAGTAAAACATATCATGTAGATAGTGATTAAATATGTTAATATATAAGTGATAAAAAACATCCCATGATAGATGACAAAAGAAAACTACTACAAGATTATATATGGTGACAAAATATATATAATTAAATATTTAATATAAATATTAATATCATGAATGTCAAAATAAAATTGTTGAAATGAATAGTATATGACTATAATATAATATATATGATATAAAAATAATAACATATTGAAAAAGAAAATGTAAACATAATGTATATTTGTGCGCTGAAGGTTCAAGGTTTAGTATCTCAGTTAAGTTTCAATCTTATCCAGTCTGGAATCACGAGTTGGTCACTGGGTAATATTCGTCTATCCCGATCCTACTGGAAAGTGGGTTCTCTCTTGTGTGTTAGATTCCTCAAATTCCAATACTCTCTCAACCCAGATGGGAACGTCATTTAGAATCTTGGTCAAATGGAGCATAGCCCAGACCTCTATTAAACTACACAGTCCATTTAAATCTAGGGTGACAACCGTATGAAGAGAATTTTTCTGTTTTGGCAGAGCGACTAATCAATTTCTACTATTTTGTTTGTGACTCCGTTTACCTTGTCTCTGGGGTGTGTACAGTTCAGCTACCTCCCCCTTCCAAGAAATTCATATTACTTTCATCTACTAATATACCCTCTATTCATTGACCTGAATCCTACAAATCTACATCTTATAAATTTGAATTTTATCAATCTGAAATTTTGGTTCTTTTACAAATCCCTTCAGAATTCTACTCCCTGTATAACTGCTCTTAATTCTATTGTCCTCAATACAACACTTCTAAAACTTTTACTCATTGGCTCGTTCTGGCGTCTCGTTCGCGGTCCTTATAGTTAACTAATACTTTAAAATCTTATCCTATCATGAAACGAGTTTAAACTCGTTGAAGGTCCTAATAATTACTTATTCTGCCTCTCGAATCGGTCTTATGCTCGAATTCATTCCAACAAAACGTATGGCAGGGCGAATCCTTTATTAGAAGAAACTTCCGCTAGCTATGGGAGATCAAACTGGTACCAAAAAAAATTCAATAGACGGAAACTACTTCGTCTAGAATAACTGGGCAATCTCTGCCTACATGCCAATCTTACAGGACCTCCCGTCTAGAACACCCTCACTCCAGCCACGCTAAAAGCGTCGAAACTACGGTGTCAGATCGGTTACCCAAGGTCGCGCCGTTATACCCCAGGTTATACGGCATGGCTAAAACAAATCCCCCATCCTGCATAAAATTCAATCTATACCTCTTCGTTTCCTCTAATGAGGAGAAGTTTTGTGGGTTTTCTGGTCTGATCATAACCTCCCACAACCTTCCAGTCTGGGAATCGAGATATGATCATTATCTACGACTCTTAAAATTCAAGTTGATATAAATAACAAAGAGTACTTTATTACCCTAGTAATAGAAATTAAAAAAAAATTTATACTCCTCCAAAAGGAGACCTAACAAAAATGGAGCGAATATTTTCCTAACAATAGAGTTTTTACAGTCCTGTGAGGCTATCGTTCTTAACAAATAAAGAAATCAAAATTGAAAATTGAACCTATTAAATTCCCTAACACTACTCTAAAATAATTTTGGTCTAACAGTATACTAGTTTTTAACCTTCTTACACATTCATTAAGCCAATCCATTCATACACCCTCCCCCCCTTCATTCACGGCTTGCATACAAACTAAAGTTAAAAATTGCTATAAATGCCAAAACACTTAATAATCTCTATCAAATAAACCCTAACAATTTCTAAATTCCAGGACTAATGTGAAATCAAATAAAGTTTTCTAATTAAAACAAATTGGGAACTAAAGCCCTAGGTTACTCAAAGAAAATGCCTCTGTACAAGCTCTATATATACTAACACTTTATACTCGATAAATGATTGTTAACAATAATTGTTAACAATTCTAAATAATCTGGAAGCTAACCTACCAAAAAAAAAAAAAAGAATCAGTGTAACTTCAAAAACTGCCCTTGCCTTGACACTAAGCGACTTTTCACGACAATTCTATAAAGACACACACAAATTATAATGGTGAATAAAGGACCATTAAACGTGACACCTCATAAAAGCGGAATTGAGTCATTCCCCTAGCCACCGTGGGTGAAGTCACTTTCTTCTTACTTCCTCGTGCGTCTGCCCCCTTTGCAGTAGTCCGACCTCAACACTCTATTGAAAGATGGATTTATAGGGTTTACGATTCACTACCCAACACTAACATTCTCAAGTGCTTTCCGAGGATCGACTACGGTCTGGGCCTACTTAACTTCTACCCCTGGCTTAGGGTCCCTATACTTCACAACTTTACTCTGAAAGATTGACCTTTCATGTCCTCATTAGAAACCTATTTCAAAGCTACTACCTGAAGGCCAGGGATTATAGGGTTTCTGAATTACCCAACACAAGCCATAGGATGCCTATTAGGTTTGTTGTTTTAGACATAGCCCCCCTCTAAGTTGTGATTTCCTACACCTTCCTTCACCTATTACTCCTGATAATAACTAAAATTTCAGATTTACACTAAATAGTTAATTCACAATGGTATACATTATTCTCATTGGTCTTTGAAACTCGGGTTTTAACAAGAAATAGTTTGAAAAAAAAAAAAAAAAAGGAATCCTAATGAAGTTCTACTTTAAAAAAAAAAAAAAAAGGTTTAAAAAAAAAAGGTTGAAATCTCTAAACTTCTCATTCTATCGAGCTGATTCTCCGTACACACTCCAAAATCCTAGTTAGAGGCGACAGTCTAAGCAGAATTTACACTGTGTGGGCCTTTTCACCCTTGTAGACCTGCGTAAAGTTAAACTGTTCACACTAACTCTGTCAACTTCCCCTCGTCTCATTACTTCTGAGTTCGCTCTGGTTGTCACCCCTTGTGGAACCACTACATTAACAGACCTATTAGGGAGATAAGCTGGACCTGTAAGATGAATCCAATGATCTTCATCACTGGAACTTTGACTTGAATTACCATCACTAGTCTCCTCCTCCTCTGTGGGGAAAATCCTAATTGGTATATGGTATTGTTTTAACCTATCTATATGGTATTTATCCAAATTCCCAGTTTCTAGATTCTTCAAGAGATATACAGTATCACCAGCTCTTTTTAGTACCTCATATGGACCCCCATACCTTGGCTCAAATTTGTGACGCCCCTTCGTCTCATGCATTCTCTCCACTAGGACTAAGTCCCCGTTATTGAAAGTTCTCAGCCTTTTGTTTTCGAACTTAATCCTAGCTTCTTCCTGTTCATTCAAGTAGGTTTGCCTTACTACCTCTCTTATCTTCTCGACCTCCTCTGTTAGTTCCCGCTCGTAGAAGGCTGCCGTTTGAGCAATCAAATCTTCGCTTACAGGACTTTGTCCCGCTTCCTGAAAGGGTTGCGGGAGCCTCAGCTCATGTCCGAAGACGAGTTTCGCTGGCGTAAATCCTGTACTAGAATGTTCAGTGGTTCTGATAGCTAAAGCTACCATGGGTAAGATGTCATCCCAATTAGAACCTGCCTCACACCTACGCAAAGATTCAATTACTGTTCTGTTGAGCCTTTCTACAGCGCCATTACTTTGAGGTCTCCAAGCAGTGGTGTTCACTGCACTTACCCCCATGGCCTTGCAAATCCCTTTGAAAATACAGCTAATGAATGCCGAACCCCGGTCCGAAAGTATAGTTTTCGGTACTCCAAAGATAGTAATTACGCTTTCCAACAGCGCTTTAACCACTGTACTGGCACACTGGTCTCTTGTAGGTATTAAAATAGGGAATTTGGTAAATAAATCGACTATGGTCAGGATGCTAGAATGTCCTTTGGAAGTCTTCTCTAAGGGTCCTATGAAGTCTAGAGCAAGATGCTCAAATGGTTTTCCAGGCCTGAAGTGGGGAGCATTACCAGCCTTGGTTACACCTTGATTTGAGAGCTGGCAACCCTCGCATCTGTATATATAGTTTCGGACCTGTGTCCTCATACCCGGCCAATAATAATCGTCCTTCAGCCTTCTCATTACCTTCTTGACCCCAAAATGACCTCCCGTCGGAACGTCGTGGTGATATTTAATCACCATCTCCCTAATGTCTGACGGAACCACCTTCACCCAGATACCCCCACTGTTCTTAGACACGAGGTAACCCTCGTGCATTTTATAATCCTTATTTTTATAAGTTACAGTCTCGGTAGACCGTCTGTCACCTATTAGTTTCAATAAGGGGGCCCATTTCTTGTCCTTAAGCAAACCTTCCCACGTCCGATCACTATCTATCAAGGGGGGCCCACGATTTTTAAATACTGCGGCCACAACTCTCTTATCTCGTGATGGTTCAGGATCATCCTCACACGGGAACCTACTGAGGAAGTCGGCTACCGTGTTTTCTTTCCCCGGGACATACACAAATGTCACATTGAAGTCTTGGATGATCTCTGCCCATCTAGACAATCGAGCGTTCTTATAATCAGACCCCTTGTTATAAGTGATCGGTTTGTGATCGGTATGCACCTCAACCTTACTGCCCGCCAGGAGGTGTTTAAAGTGCTGCAGAGACAACACTACGGCATAAGCCTCCTTTTCGATTGTGGAATAGCGAGTTTCGGGGCCTATCAACCGTTTGCTATAGTAAGCTATTGGCTTGACAACCCCGTCTATCTCCTGTTGGAGACAAGCGCCAACCGCTATTCCACTGGCGTCTGTATTGAGGATAAATGGTCGCCCTATCATTGGATGAGCCAGTAAAGGCTCACTGGTTAGTACTTGTTTTATGGTCTCAAAGGCTGTCTGCTCTATTGTACCCCAAGTGAATCTTCGCCCCTTTCTCAATAAGTTACTTAGTGGAGCTAGGAGTTCACCTGCGTTGGGTATGAAGCGCCTGTAGTAGTTTACAGTACCCAAAAGACTTCTGACCCCCCTGATGTTGTGGGGACGTTTCAAATCCCTGAGAGCCGCGACATTATCCCACATGGGTTTTATCCCATCCTGATCAATTACATGACCGAGGTAATCTACAGAGCCCTTGAAGAAATAACTCTTCCCACGCCTAGCCTTTAGATTAAAGCGACTCAGGCGTTCGAGTACAGCGGCAAGGTCCGCCACATGCTGCTCATGAGAGTCGCTGTAGACGATGACATCATCGATGTACAAACGAACGCATTTATACAACAAATCCCCTAGGACCAAATTCATGGCCCATTGGAAGATCTGAGCTGAGTTCTTCGCTCCTTGTGGTAGACGTGTGAAACGATATCTCCCCCAGGGCAGAGAGAAAGTGAAATAATCTCTATCACCCTCCGGGATGCGAATCTGGAAAAATCCAGAGGTCAAGTCTAATGTGCTGAAGACCTTTGCGCCTGCAAAAGCACGCAGGTTGTCTTCAACGCGAGGTATTGGGAACGGGAAGAATTCTGTCACCTCATTAATTAATCGCAGGTCCATTGTAATGCGGACGCTGCCGTCTGTTTTAGCAACAGGGAATAGGGGAGAATTCCATAAGGATGTACTCCCCTCGATAATTCCAGCTTCTTCCAATTCGTCTACTAAGGCCTTCACCTTTGAGACCAGCTTATTTGGGATCGGATACTGACGTCTATAGACTGGCTTTCCAGTCAGTATCTTTAACTTAGGGGCAATGATGGTTGACCCATCGCCCATATCGGAGATGTCGTCACAGAAACAGTGACTATATGCCCTAAGGACGTCTTCCCCTGTCCTGATTTTATGTAGAGGTATACTGGGTGGTCTGACAGGCACCTCACTGGCCTGTAACGAGGACAGGAAGGCCGACTTAGTCGGTTCTTCGTCCTGCTCAAAGTCTGATCTGACGCTTCCATCATGGTTGAGAGTGAGTCTTAGAGCCTTGAATCCTGGCATACCTAGGATTCCATCAAAGCCTAGCCCACCTAGATGGCAGTATTCAAATGTTGTTTTTACTTCCCTGATGGGTTTTCCCCTGATATAGGCCCTAACCTCTATTAACTCACTCCCCAGTGACCTTAACTCACTCCCACTAATCCCCTTAAGGAAGGTGGGTTTACCCAAACCTTCAGCGCTAATATCCAAGGAATCTATATTTACAATGTTGGCCTCTGAGCCTGTATCGATAATTAGTCTGATAGTCCTATTACTCAGAGACCAACCTTTATCTACAAATGTACAAGTGATTACAGGTAGGCCGGCTAGAGTTCCCCCATTCCCTGCTTTGAGGCAAGCCGGACCTATTTTTTTGTCATGGCTGTGCAAATTCTTGCCATGTGGCCTGTCTCCCCGCATCTGAAGCACCTGATGGGTGTCCGCGTTGCTTCGGGGCCCTCATACCCCCTTGGCGCTCCTCCCTTGGTTGTTGTTGGAGGGCCTTCCTTGCGCTGTTCTTGTGGGGCTCTACCGTTGGGGTTCTGTCGGGGTCTCTCCTGCCTGGTCCCTTGTATAGTGGGCTGGTTGTTCTGAGCGGAACCTCCTCTCCGCTGGAAACCTCTGGCCTGGTTGGTGTCCCACCTGTTTCCCATATTCATCCTGGGTTGCTCCCTGTGGGTCCTCCTCAGGTCCTGGTTTTCCGTCTCCAGGTTCTTTAACTTGGATTCCAGCCGGGCCATCTGGCTCGTCAACTCCCTCAACTTCCTGGCACTCCCCTCTTCATCTTCCATTTGGCATCTGGAGTACTCGTCATCCCTTTCTTCGATCTGGTGGAGACTGCTCACAATTACCTCCCATGACTCATTCTGGAGTTGGTGGGCTCTCTGCCACAGGTTTGGACAGAGTCCAGTGAGGAAGATATCAGCGACCTCAGTGATGTCGATCCTCAGGCCATCTGACTCGGCTTCTGAGGCAAGGCTCCGCACTCTGTTCGCGTATTCCTTAACCTTTTCTCCGGGCCTTTGTCTACAGGAGAAGAACTTCTTCCTGGCTTCTCTCTTGGGGGCCCTCCTGGAGAATCTCTGTTCCAGGTTTTCCTTTAATTCGTTGTATCCCAGTTTGATCTGGGAGGCCTGGAGGGCGAACTCTCTCGCAGCTCCTCGAAGGTGATTGTCCAGGAGGATCCTCCTCCTAGAATCATCCAGGGCTTTCACATCGTAGACCAATTCGAAGTCCCGGATGAACTTGTCGAATGGTATGAGCCCATTTCCCTCAAACTTCTCCAAATGGTATAGCGCAGACGGCAACGGCGTCTGGCTGGGTGAGGGGTCATCTCCAGGGTGCATGGTTCTCTCTCAGTCTGCTGTCTGAAATATTCCAGATTAGTAGTGGGGATTGGAGAAGAGAATCTCATGTATTAATGGGGGCAGGGAACCGAGGGGTGAAAGATGGGTTCATGGCCCAAAAGGGAAAGGAAATGGGAGAGGTACATGTTCATCCATGTGGGTGGATAGTAATCTTAGATCAATGCTCTTTCTGGGTGTATTGAAACTAACTAGCCATGATGGTAGGGGCGCTGTTCTCACTGCCTCTACTGTACATCAGAATTAACTATAATTATTACTAGTGTATTATTATTCCAACAGCCTATGACCTTTAAACCTTTATACCTTCATATACACTCGACGGGGTAGTCACCTTGTTAAAAAAAAAAATCTATAATGTCATAGATCAGCTAGGGGGAGAACATAACAAAATTGTGCGAATAGTCTGTTTCAACTACTGATTGTAAGCATATTAAACTCGTTCTCTTTAGGTTGGCTCGCTCATTCATCTTCAATCTACTTTCAATAGTCATATTGAGTTCACATGGATGCTAGTTGTAAACTGTATCAAAATAGTGTAGTTTTCTAGTTTCCGAATTATATGACAGTTAGAGAAAGAAACAAACATTCTGGAAATATCTCGCACTGGCTACTATTAAAAAAATTGAATGGGGTACAGCTCTGATCTTACAGGATACCTCATGGCTCATAGAATTGAATCGCTCATTTCTCACTAAAATATTCACACAGGGTATGGAGGTCTCCAGCGGTTCTATAGCTATTGGTCAACTAAATTAATTAATGGCAGGAATTGAAGCTAGTTTAAATTCTCATGTGCTGTTTTGTCATGCGTCTTTATGTCATCTGCACAGGAAAGTGTCGCCTCAAGGACCTAATTCTGGGACTAACATCCGCTGCACATTTCAGGAAGGAGTGGTCGTCCATACAATAGCAAGATATCATTTTGCTGCCAATGTACAATGTTGAGCATTTTCCATGTCGTCATTTTGTCGATCCCCAATCTTCTAGGGTGTTTCTTTAAGCATTTCACGATGTCATTTAATGCTTCATGCGATCCCGCCCGGCATTCAATAAGTAAGTATTTGATCGTACCACCTCCAGGAGACCATCCCATTGCGGCCGAATCATTTCCACCCAACTTATAACGCCGTCCATATCGCGTAATTGAAATTAGTGTAAAACTCAAAGAATAAGACCTTAATCTCTTAATTCTTTACTAATTTCAGTTGGCTCAACATAAATCTTCTCAATTATTAATTTAGTACAGTGGCGTGACATGTCACACTTCTTCTAGTTCTTTCGCAAGCTCGATTAATCCCAGTGGAAACCCGTCCAGGCGTCAATCCCGTGCTAACCCGTCATGCATGACTTCAAATTTGGAAATTATTAGACCTGAATATTTGCAGTGGCATCTGCTTCCACTGAAAGTATTTAAGACACAAGGCTGCCTCTTTAAATCACTGTCTTTACTCCCACATGCCTGTGTAAACTTTAACCATGACTTTATCAATTCTCAAAATTCTGCCTATCGAGTATCCTGAGAATCAATGTTCTTCTTGTCTACGGCGGATTATCACAGTAATTGTTCCCTAGAGTTATCTGCGTCGAGTGGTCAGTCTGTACTACTAATTCTCCACTCTAACTCTAGGACTCTTCTATCTACTCGGGCTGTTCAAAAATTTTCAAGACAGTTGTTCAAATCCCCAATGATAATCTGCTAAATTTCGATAATTATTGGAATTCTCATTAAACAGAATAACTACACCTTTCTGACACAGAAATATCCAGCATCAAGATATAGCGCACCGTCCAATTTCTTTATTTCAAGACGGTGTCAAATTACAACTGAAGGAACATACTAAACATATAACTGGTTTAAATTTCATGTAATCTCATCATGCCTTCTGCTGGCAGAAATTTACTGTAAAAATTCAATACTATCAAGATGGTTTTATTTGTCTTCATCTAAAAAAAAAATGTTTCAGAAATAGAGTCTTGGAAATCTCTACTAAAGACAAAAATTATACATTTGTCAATTCAGGATAACCTTCCCTTGTCAGAGTGTATACAGCTGCCAAGCCAAAATACGCAGGGGAGACAGGAAGGAGAGTCAGCAATAGAATATATGAACATAGACGCAACGTTATTAATCAAGACAATAGGTCTCTAATTTTCCAATACTGCAAAGGAACAGGTCACACTTTCGCATTAGGAGAACCTAGAATACATTACAATAACATAAACAGCAAATATCAAAGGCTTATAATTGATTTTCTATTATTCAGAAAACACAATAGCATTAATAGAAAATAGATTTGCCCGAAACATATAACACAATATATCCTAGTACCAGCTAATAATATCAACAATAATATAAGTAACTTATATGTAATAGCCAATAACTATTATAAAACTACTTAAATAATAGAATTTCTAACCTATAAGATAATTCATAGAATATAGCAAACAATAGTAGAATATGTGTAATACCTTAATCAAAAAAATATGTCTTAAGAAAACAAATAATATGCAAAACTTCCTAATGTATATATATATATGTACATAGAATCATAATAGTTTTAGCATCAGGCGACGTTATATTTTCTTGATATATTGTATATGTTTCTCCTGTAGAAGGGCGGACAAGCTCGAAAGCTCGAGAAGACCAGAATAAAAGATACTCATCCCCATAGACGTTTTACTTTGATATCAGAAATCAATGATAATATTAAGGTTTTTGCCACAAACAATGTGAATCGTAAAAGACAGCGGCGAGAGATGCGGTATACACCGCCTCAACATAACTTTCATTGCCTGATAAAATGCCAGTGAAACGGAAAGCGTAAATTAAAATTCACGATTTATAATAGACTGTTAATCTCAGGATGCGTGGACTACTTCACCAATACTTAAAAATAGTATGGCTTTTCATTAGGTATATATTTCTAAAGTATAGGGGAAGAAACATATACTAAATTCGAGCCCCGCGGCGGGCGACATTGATGGGTTCCCGGTTTGGATAGTTGAAAAGGGAGGATACACAATGTGACTTATTAAAAGTTTCCTTACTTAAGTATATATATATATATGGCAAATTAGGCCAACAACCCCATGTATATAACCCGCAGGAAGACCTTAATGTTGTATAATAGCAGCACAGCTGTCAGTGATGCACTATCGGCATATGTCTTTACATCATCACATTCACAAGGGAAAAAAAAACTCTGTAATTGATTAAGGGTTGAGCTAAAACAAGGTTCGAGCATATAATTTTGTCAGAACAATGGTCTAAAGATGGAAACAGCCGCGACACTATTATACAATTTCATCAGACAACCCATGAAATCGTTATTAAATTGGGCAATCTATAAAACACTGAAACACAGACACTCGCGGCAATGTATGTGGCCGGTAATTTATGGGAGACTTGATTATTAGTAACATTCCCTTCAAATAGGTAAGAAACATACAACATTTCATTTAAACAGTGGGAATAGCACCATAAGGCAAATTATGTATGAAATAGGTAACAGAGGAAACAAGAAAATTTCTCTAGATATTTATTTAAATATCTTAAAATTTGGGAACATGTCTATACTGACGAGATATGCTATGTACATAGTAAAATTTAGATAGAGGTGACCTGAAGTTATTTTATAGCCCTTTAGGGCCCATGCGAAATCTAGGTTGGCTACTACACAAAAAAGGGGGGGAAGGCGCTAAGTCATAATGACAAATGGCTTACCTTTTCTCGAAAGTGGCGGCAAGGTCTGGTCTCCTCTACGTCTCAGGCCCGACTAAAAATCGTCCTTCTCACTGAGCGACTCCGATCGAAATCCCGCCTTTTGGCAAAAAACCTTCTTTTATTCATGTCTCTCTCCATTTTCATTCGCCGAAAGAAACACCAATCAAAATGGCCAACGGCTCCAGTATCAATTTCATAGACGCCCCAGGCCTCATCAAAATAGAACATATAGTACTACCAAAACAAAAATCTAAAGAGAGAAACAGTCCGGCGATAGTGTAAAATTTCAGACGCCAGCCCCCCCTCTTTCCACATGGGTTGAAATACAATCCTCCCTTTTTCTCGGGATGGTATATATATCGCCCCCCCCGTCTTGGCTAAAATTGACCCAGGCCCTTTTTACCTGGACTGTAATGTGATGCTTTCCTTTCTCTGGAAGGATATTTTATAAGGTTCAGTCTTTAGAGATCTTCCTTCTCCATTTTTCTCCTTTTTTTTTTTTTTCTGGTCACCTTTACCTAAATTTTTGGTGAGGGGAATATATGTACATATGAAACAACAGTTTCCAGCTCGGATGTCTCTGGATGTCTTCTTCTTTACCAGGCATCAGCTTTCGGCATGGAAGTCTGGTGTCACCAAGTGTCTAAGTTTCTGGGCAAAAAAAATGGTCTGTAAGTCTATGTGGGAGGGAAGCCATGTATCCATTTGATTTGATTATACATACGCCTTCTGTTGGGGTATGGTTACAAAAACGTGCCCCAACAGATATCGCATCTGGGATCCGGAAACTGATAAAGTAATGATTTCGACAGATGTAACATTTGATGAAACATTAACTAAATTTGATAAGGAAATCATCTCAGACCAAACAGAACCTAAGTGTAACTACCAGATCGGGTCGAATAATCAAACCACCAAGGTATCAAGAAGATTATGAACTATATTCAGTATATTGCTTGTTTACAAATGGTGAAGATCCAGTTTCTTACAATCAAGCAATTAAGCAAAAAGAATGTAAAGAAGCTATTGATAAAGAAATTCGATCTCATGAAGAATTGAAAACATGGTCTTCAATAAAATTAGGAGAAAAATCAAATATCAAACCAATTGATACAAAAAGGATTTATTGGCCAAAGACATAATCAAAATAGATTACATTGAGGGATGCAGAAACATAGCAGACATGTTAACTAAACCCTTATGTAAAGACATGTTGAACAAATTCATGAAACTTTTCTACATGGGGTGAAAATGTGCAATTGACATTTGTGAAAATGCCAATTGAGGGGGGGTGTTAAAATAAATGTGTTTCAGCAACCCTGGCTGTACAGAAGAAAGGAATGCATATAGCCCTAATGTGTTACCTTTTAGTGTGTTGTAAATAATTCTCTAATTAATATGTTTGTAATCTTGGTAAAGATAATAAAATAAGATATTATCTTAATTTGTAGTATATTTATGTGTTAAATAAACTACAAAATAACACTCCCCACCAATTTTCATTCAAATCGGTTCAGCCGTTCTTGAGTTATAAATAGTCTAACGATTTTCACGACTCTCTCTATATATATATATATATAGCTCTCTCTATATATAAAAGTCAATGTCTGTCTGTTTCGCGATAAACTCAAAAACTACTGAACCAATTGGTACCAAATTTTGCATGTCGTTATAAAACGACATGCAAAATTTGGTACCAATTGGTTCAGTAGTTTTTGAGTTTATCGCGAAAAAAAAATGTATCGGCCGGGAATCGAACCCGGGCCGCCCGCGTGGCAGGCGAGCATTCTACCACTGAACGACCGATGCGTATAAAAAATGGCCATATTTGGGTATTCATTCCATTCGGCTACATTTTGATTAGTATTTTTGGCTATTTATTTTTTTTCATTTGAAGAACTTTTTTTTACGCGGAGTAATCTGGAATGGAATGAATCCCCAAATATGGCCATTTTTTATACGCATCGGTCGTTCAGTGGTAGAATGCTCGCCTGCCACGCGGGCGGCCCGGGTTCGATTCCCGGCCGATACATTTTTTTTTTTCAATTTTTAAAACTCATTTATATTATATACTAGCGGATGTGTAACCGGCTTCGCCCGGGTTTTATCCGAGTGAAAGTTTGCCTAACGAATATTATATATTATGAAGTATAATAAACAATGTTAAAGATTAGTTTTAATTATTAATCAAGATTGTGTGTGAATATGTGAGAAAGATGTAATATCGTTGTTGTTTTCTTGGCCGACTGTTTTACATATGGTGTTATCTTAAAATTGCTTGTTTTGAATATTTTTTTAGATTGAGTTGAATGAATTGCTGAATTTTTTTTTTGTATTTATATATAAATAAAATTAACTCTGTTGATTTTTTTTGTATTTAATCGATAACAGCGAAGTTACGCATGTTAAAGTTAGGAAAAATATTTTGATGTTAAGCAAAACCTGCTCCTTCTCGTTTTACATAAATGTTGAAAATTTGGTCGAAATTGATGCATTGTAACGAAAGTTTTTAGCGAACACCACTTATGAAATTTGCATTTTATTAATATAGACTAGACGTATGACCCGGCTTCGCCCGAGAATTCCCCCGATTGCAATTTCCTTCATACTGAAAGTACATCAATAATAAATATTAGAAGTGCCATAAAATAGCAATACAGAAGTAACACATAAACTACAGGAAAAAGTGTGTGTGATGGCAAAAATATTAGTGTTTAGGTATTTGATTTAATTAATATAGTTGATATTATAATATATATTTATATTAAATATAATATAAATGAGCTTTAAAAATTGTAAAAAAAAAATGCATCGGGCCGGAATCGAACCCGGGCCGCCCGCGTGGCAGGCGAGCATTCTACCACTGAACCACCGATTCTTATTTAAAAACTGGCCATATTTGGGTATTCATTCCATTCCGGATTACTTCGCAAAAAAAAAAGGTTTTTCAAATGAAAAAAAGAAATAGCTATCGGGGGAATTCTCGGGCGAAGCCGGGTCATACGTCTAGTTAGATAATAAAAGGCATATATTGGAATTAATAAAATATTTATTTTATTTTAAATATTTTATTAAATCCAATATATGCCTTTTATTATCTAATGAATTAAGTATGGATTGCTCTATTTTCAAAAAATAAAAATATATTTATATATATATATATAGATATACAGTCGAACTTGGATAATTCGAACCCCAAGGGACCATGAAAAAAATTATATTTTATAAGAAATTCTAGGGACCAATATAAATATTCGAATTAAAGAGGTTTTCGAATTAAAGAAGTTCGAATTATCCAAGTTCTACTGTATTTACAGCCTAACTCGAGCTGTTTCTATCTGAAACATAAACAAACATGACGAAAACTTTTTTTTTTAATTCTATGAATTATTTACAATTACATTACATCTCCCTTCTTAGAGATTCGCTCTAGTCCTCTCCAAAATATCTGGGTGAACGAACTATTCTTCCTGAGCGAGTCCTTTAGAGTGTTTCTTTAGGAGTGGTTGATGAATCGGTCACATCCGTATGAGCATCTGAAGTGTGTGTTTTGACCTCTGGGTAATTTATATATGGCTCTTCGTCTGGCTCGAATTGTGGAGAGCCTGAAGACCTCTGACCAGTAGGAAGAAGATGGAAGCGATTTATTTTAACTTTTCCTCTCGGTGTATCAACCATATATGATCTAGGAGTGTCTGCTTTAGAAATGATGACTCCGGGAGTTTTAAGGTCCGTCAGCCAAACTCGATCATTTACTTCCAATGGAGGCAGTTCTCGTACTCCTTTTGCTCGATCAAAGTATTATTTTTGTTTTTCCCTTTGAATAGCCTCTTGATTTTTCAGATTCTTTAGATTGGGTGGTTGGTGTTGTTTCGTTGGTGTTGGAATGGTGGTGCGAATCCGCCGTCCCATGCTAAGTTCTGCTAGGCTGAAGCCATTTGCAAGTGGTATAGCTCGATATGCCAGCAAAGCCAGATAGGGATCTTTTAACTTGCCAATTCTTTCTTTAACAATTTTTACAAAAGATTCTATGAAGCCTTTACTCTGCGGTTATCTTGGATTGGAGGTGACATGAGTAAATCCGTAATCTTGGGCAAATTCTTTAAATAGCGATCCGAACTAGGGGCCATTGTCACTCCGCACCTCCGTAGGAATTCTGTGCCTTGCAAAGATGGACTTACAGTGGACTATTACAGAAGCTGATGTCATGTCCTCTAATAATGCAATTTCCGGGTATCTTGAATAATAGTCAGTTATTAATAAATAGTTTTGGCCCTTTATTGTAAAGAGGTCAACCCCAACTTTCTCCCAAATACAACTTGGAAGCTCTGAGGGTAATAGTGGCTGATGTCGATTTGTTCTTTCCTCAATACACATAGGACAGTTTCGGACCATCTCCTCAATTTCGCTTGTAATCCGGGGCCACCAGACGGATCCTTTGGCCTTTCACGACATTTGACTATCCCAAGGTGTCTTTCATGGATTCTTTGGAGCAACCCTTTCCTGATATTCTCTGGGATAACGTATCTTGACCCTTTCAGGAGAATACCATTCTCAACGGAGAAATCATCCTTTGCTGGCCAATATTGACTTTCGGACATGGAGACATTTGTTCTCTCCGGCCATCCTTCCTGGTGTATTTAATAATATTTTGTATAACCTGGTCTTTGTCTTGACTTTCTTTGATTTCCTTTACTCGGACATCAGATATGGGCATAAATGAGACAACCTGTTGAACGTAGGCACATAACTCCTCCTCCAATTCCTGAGTCCCGACTTTCATCCTAGGTGATCTAGATAGCGCATCCGCCACTATCAAGTTCTTTCCTGGCGTATGTACGATCTTATA
Source organism: Cordylochernes scorpioides (assembly GCA_030710605.1). Taxonomy (NCBI): domain Eukaryota; kingdom Metazoa; phylum Arthropoda; class Arachnida; order Pseudoscorpiones; family Chernetidae; genus Cordylochernes; species Cordylochernes scorpioides. The sequence continues at coordinate 56,823,106 of CP092871.1, read as the reverse complement.
CGAATATCTCATAATCCGTAGTCTCAATCTCTGAATCCTAGGTGTGAGATCATCGATGTTTTTGAAGTAAAGATCGGTACTAGTGGTTTGTGGTCGGTTTCAAGAGTGATCACCAGGCCTTGGATGTAATTGCTTAAATTTCTCACAAGCCCAGGTGATAGCCAGCGCCTCTTTTTCGATTTGAGCATAACGCTTTTCTGTTTCAGAGAGCATTCTAGAAGCATATGCGATGACTTGTCTCAGTCCATCTTTGGTTTGCCATATTACTGCGCCTAGCCCAAAAGATGAAGCATCGGCTGATACTGTGATAGGCAAAGAAGGATCATACAAGGCTAGCCCTTGCGCAGAAGTAAGACTTTTCTTTATTTGGTCAAATGCCCGATCTTGATCATCTTCCCAAATCCATTCTTCTTTCTTTGACAGTAACTTTTTCAATGGATGCGATATCTCCGCTAAGTTAGGGACAAATCTAGCTGAAAAATTTACCATTCCTAAAAATTGTTTTAGTTCCTTGACAGATCTCGGTTTGGAAACTCCAGTATCGCTCGTTTTCTTTTGGGGTCTACTTGAATCCCGTTAGGATCAATTTGATGACCTAAAAACTTAATAGTTGTAACTGCAAATTTGCTTTTATCCTTCAAGGTAAGTCCCGATTTAGAAAGTCTTGTTAATACTGTTTCGAGTATTTTATCATGTTCTTCTTGGCATGAACCATAAACCAAGATATATCATCCATATGGCAAAGAGTTCCTTCCAGTTCTTCCAATATTTGACCCATTCTTTTCTGAAAAATTTCCGGACCGAAAGGTAACCTCTTAAACCGAAATCTCCCAAATGGAGTGATAAATGTAGTAAGTGCTGACGACTCTGAAGACAGTGGTATTTGCCAGAATCCACTATTGGCATGCAACTTTGTGAATAATTTAGCTCCTTTCAACTGAGCTAGCGTATGTTCTACCACCGGATCGGGTGTATTTCCCTTAGAATGTTTTGATTGAGTATCGAGAGATTGACACATATTTTTAATTTTTCCGAAGGTTTTGCAACGAGAACCATGGGCGAACACCATTCAGAAGAACCCTCAACTTTTTCAATTACGCCATTTGATGTCATTCTCTCCAGTTCCATTTGAAGTTCTTTCATTAGAGGTATAGGTACTCTTCTTGGTGTATATATCTAACTAGCCGAATGACCCGGGCAACGCCCGTGTTTTACCCGATTGAATGTTTTTATTCAAATACTATTTGTTACAATTATAAATTGGCGCCTTAAATAAATGCATATATTAGTTAATAACTATAGCCTATGTGCTTTATCTGTCTATGTACTGTTGGCTTCCGTAGGCGTCTCTTACTGGGAAAAAGAAAGAGAGGATTCCATTTAGTTATTAACTAATATATTCATTTATTTAAGGAGCGACCCGCTCCAACACAATAGTTACAAAAACCAAAAAGCGAGTGGGGGGGGCATGATGGGGGGGGGGGGGGCAAAGGTGGCGTGATCGTAGCCAACCAATAGGAGAGCGCCATTCCAAAAAAAAAAGCAAACGGTGACAGAGATGAAAAATTATTAAGAACGCATGACGCTCGTAACTGTATATAGAATAAGGCTTTGCCCCTTCTTCAACTTTATTTCGTACGGGATATCTATTTTTCCCAGTCCAGTAAATAACTTAAGAAATTTGAGCATTGGGTCTAGCTTGGTAGGAGCATGATCTTCGACAATATTTATCTTCCTAACGAGACCTGGGATCTCGCTAGCCCTACAGCTTAGTAAAGGTCGGGCAACCCCCTTAACGATGTAGATGTTCTCTTTGCACTTCTGCCTTTTTGATTCCGAAAAAGCCTGGAACATTCCATTTTCCTCTATCTTCTTGGAAACAGCAAAAATATTATTATCGGTCTTCTCCGTCTTAAGGTATCCAAAATGTGGGATTCTCCGCCAGGAAGCCAACGAAGTAGGAAGCACAGGTAATGCTCCCGACTCAGCTTCTAAGATAAGTAAATTTATATATTTTGCTTTTTTCTTCCTTTTCTTTCCTTTTGTTTTGGGTTGAGAAAACTCTATTTCTAAAACTTTTAAAAACGAAGTAATAATTATCAACATTTTTGGCTTAATAGAAAATGAAGCTTATATTAACAATTTGTTTGATGTTAATATTATTTGCGGTGATAAAGGAACATCATCCTTTGAACAAATATAGCCTTAATACTTGTTTACCTTATGATGAAAAAATGCGCAAGCTAGCAGGAACTCAAATAAAGCTTAAGGTGGCTAAATATTTAGATTTTGCCTGTGTTATTGCAATGCTGCTTATCATTTCCGGAATTGACACTGACCCTGGGCCTAAAACAACCCCTAAACAGACTACCACCGTAACTACGTCTAAGAAAGAAATGAAGGGAATGCTTGTAACCATCTCTGAAAAATTTGAGGGTTGGATGGAAAGAATTGAAAACCGTCTAGTTTTAATTGAAAGAGGCGTAGGAAATATGGAAAAACAATTACAGTCCTTAGAAAGAACACTAGCCTCAACTACCAAAATTACTGTCGAAAACTCTAAAAAGATAGCAGACCTAGAGGAACAGATTGAGTAGCTGGAGAGAATGTCGCGTGAAAAGCAAATGATCTTATACGGAGTCCCGAGGCAGGAAAATGAGGAATGTCTCACGGTGGTAAAAGGGATTATTAAGGATAAAATGAAAATTATCGAAGAATTGAATATTACCCAATGTCATCGACTTTCCAAGAAACAAGACGCACCTATTCTAATTGAAGTACCGGACTATAAAGAAAGATTATGTTTATTTTAAAATGCATTTGCTTTGATGGAATCAAGGATTTCGTTGTCTAGAGATTGTAGTGCTAAGATAAGGTCTCAAAGGCGCGTACTCAACTCAAAAAGGAAAGAACTTCAGCTGAAGGGAATCAGAGCAAAACTCAGAGATGATAGACTCCTAGTAAATGGAACTACATTCAAAGTCCTTAACGGACAGGTGGTTGACCCTAATGGTACTGAAATATAGCCAACAATATTCAATAAGTTGCAGCAACACATAAAACTCCGAGGATAAGTTTCTTTATTTCATAAATAATATCTCGAGCTTTCGGGCATCGCAAACCCTTCGACAGGAGTGTATAAGATGAAATGAATCAATTTTTAGTTATTATTCATATATGGTATGTTATTTACATATTTTAAGATGTGCACAATTTTTTAATTAACATGAAAATTCTATGCCTGAATTAAATTTTATATATACAAATTAATCAGGGAAATTGCTATTGTTTATCTAGAATGTAGTTTTATGTATCAGGATTGTGTATTAAGCTATTGTATATTTCTTGGATATCTATATGTCTATTGATGCTCTGGTGTTTTGTGGATACTATTGCTTCTAGGATTAGTCTTTTATGTTTATTTTTTATGTTGGTGTAGTAGGTTTTTGGTTCAGCTAAATTAAAAGTATGGCCTGTTGTTTCAATGTGTTGAAAGCTAAGTGATCTATTGTCTTTGTTTTTTATATTTCTATTGTGTTCACTAATCCTGTCCTTGACTAACCTGCCTGTTTCTCCTACGTATATGCTATTGCATTGGTTACATTTAACGGAATAGATGGCCTGTTTATTGTGTATTGGTAGGTTAGGGCTATTGTTTTTGGTGTTAGGATTTGTAACTATAGAACCAATGTTTGGGGTATTTTCATAAAAGATTCTGATTCCATGTTTTTTAAGTTCTCGGGCTATTTTGATGTTATTGGGGGAATATGGTATGATGCATGTTGTTCTATATGTCTGGTTATTGTTGATTGTGGAAGGGTTATAAAAATGTCTTAGTATAGAAATTTTTGGGTATCCTGCTATGAGAAGGTTTTGCATTATATTTTGAGTTTCTATTGTTTTGAATGCTTGATTGGAACAATGGGTATGGATCCTTTTTGTGAGAGTTTTTATGGTGTTTATTTTATGATATAAATGGCAGTATGAGGAGTAGTGTATATAATTGGGTTGGAAAGTGGGCTTATAATATACTGTAGTGTTGAACTTCTGGCTTTGCCTGATGATGAAAATATCTAAGAAAGGTAACGTGCCATTGGTCTCTTTTTCTAGGGTGAAGTCTATTTCTTTATGAAAGTCTTTTAATTTGGTTAAAATGCTATCTATTGTTTCTGTGTGGCATAAGCAGAATATATCGTCTATATACCTTCCCCATATTTGAATTTCTGTCGGAAAGTGGCCAGTAATCTGCCGGTCTATATGTTGCATGACTATTTCTGCTAAAGGGGATGATAGTGGGCTTCCCATTGGGGAGCCTTTGGTTTGTTTGTAATTATTGCTATTGAATGAAAATATGTTGATATGTAAACATATGACTATTAATTTAATTATTTTAGTGTATATATTGGAGGTTATATTGTGGTCTGAAAGGAAGTTTTTTGTACATTCCATGACTAATTGGTGTAGTAGGCTAGGGTAAAGGTTAACTACATCAAAAGATACCATACTATGATTAGGTATATAGGGAGTGCTTAAAATTTCGCTGATGAACTTTGGTGTGGATGTTATAGTTGTTTTGGGGGGATTATCTTTGAGTAAGGGGATGAGGAGATTGGCTACAAATTTGGCTAAAGGAGCTGCTGGGGATAGATAGTATGCTACTATAGGTCGTAATGGGTTACCTGGCTTGTGTAGTTTTGGGAGTCCATATATGTATGCATCGGAGTTTATATTTGATAGAAAGTCCTTGAGTTCATCTGCCGTGATGGTGTTATTTTTTGAAGGCTTCTTAAATATTTTTTGTATTGATTGCAGATTGCCCCTTTGTCAGCTTCGGAGATTAATTCGAAGGTGTTCCGGTCTGTGAGGATATTGTTCATTTTGTTGATATATTCCGCTGTTTCTAGATTACAGTTTGGCCTCCTTTGTCTGATCGGGTTATAAGAATTTCTTTTCTATTTCTTAAGTTTTTTGGCAATAATTTTGTTTCTGGGGTTTATCTTTGGAAAGTTCGTGGTTTCAGTTAAAGCAGATAAGGTTATGTTTCTTATTTTGGCTATTGTTTGATGATTAAGTCCGCTGATAGCAGTCTCAATTCCTGCAATGGTTTTCGGGTGGTCAGTTTTATCGGCATACCTGTGCTTTAATCCTTTGGAAAGGTATTTTATCTCTTCTATTGTGAGATCTGTTTTTGATAAATTGACTATATTGGTTTTCTGGGTAAATGTATCAAGTTGTACTTTATATTTCTTTGACCAGAACTGTAGCTTTTTGTTGTTTTTCACCTATTTCAGCATTTAGAATTTTAATGTCTTGGGTAGTTCTTGTGATGAGTTTCAGCATGGTATCAGGGTGTACTCTTTGTGAGATAATGCAGATCAGTTCTTTTAAGGTTTTTGAAATCAGCCGGATATTGGAGTATAAACAATAAACAAGATAAAGGTCAAATTAAATATATTAAGAAAATGAATAAAATTATAATAAATTACTGGAATGTCAATGGTTTATGGAGACTAAATTCGATTTTTTCTATTTCAGAGTATGTAAAACAATACACTATTTTTGCTCTAGCAGAAACATGGATTGATTACGATTTCCCGATGGACATTTGCGGATATACCATTTACGAGTATTTTGCTATCAGAAATTCTAAAATTGGTAGATGTTCTGGGGGAATTGTGGTTGGAATTAACAATTCTTTAGGCCAACGATATAGCAGAAGTAGAAATAAAGTCTAACTGGATAATAATTTATTTCAAATCAAATTCATCAGGCAAAGTATGCCTAATATTTTCATATCTACCTCCAAACGAAACTCTAAAATCAAACTTATGCAAATTATCTAAATTAATTGAAGAAATACTATCCCAGGGATACGAAATAGTACTCGCTGGTGATTTTAACTCTCGAACAGGAACTGGGGGAGCATTTCACAATATTTTTGGGCTCCCTTCGCTCCTCTCCCCTGAACGTAATTCTAAGGATAAGGAGACTTCGCCACACTCGAGTCAATTTCTTGAGTTTCTTGACAGCAATCTGATGTCTATTGTAAATGGTAGAACATTATCTGATAAAAAAAACGGTAACTACACCTACATTTCTGAACATGGTTCATCTGTTGTGGACTACTGTATAATTACACCTTCTCTTCTAGACTGTGTTGTTGATTTTAAAATAGAACATATCCCCTATTCCGACCACTTACCAATTACACTGACAAAAAACCTAGATCCAGATTCAACTTTTGTAAATATTTCGAAACAATCAAATAATAAGCATTCAATTTATGTTCACTCAGTTTGTCGAAAAAAGTATAAGTGGGTACCTGAAAACTCAACGCGCTTTACGCAAACATTAGAAGAGATAAGTGTAAATTTGAATGAGTCAATTGATAATATAACGAATACAATAACAGACCAAATAAAAAATGCAATGGTTAAAACGGAAATGCAAACTAGATTAAAGTTAGCTAGTTCAAAATCCAGACCTTGGTTTGATCATGAATGCTATATAACTAAAAAATCTATGAAATCCTACCTCTTATAATTTACGTTAAATCAAATAAAGAACAAGACCGTAACACATACATTAAAACGAAGAAAGAATATAATGCTTCGATAAAAATAAAAAGAAAAACCACTACCAAATAATACATGAAAAACTAAAAAATGTTCGCGATTCCCAAAATTTCTGGAAAACAATAGCTACTTACAAAAAAAGAGGCTGTATACAGGGGAATATATCGATGCTGACCTGGCAACAATATTATACGGAGCTTCTTGCTTCCGAGACAGTATTTGAAGTTGTTCCTTCTCTGAGTACTATATCCCCACCTGATAATGAACTAACCAAAGAAATAAACATCCTCGAGATTACTAAAGAAATCTCTCGCTTGAAATGTGGTAAGTCCAGTGGAGTCGACGATGTTCCGAACGATGCAATAAAAGTCCTACCTCAGAATTATTTGATCATTATGAAAGATCTATATAATAGAATCTTAAGAACGGCTTCACTCCCTTCAATATGGTCTAAACCTATTATTCACCCTATCTTTAAAAACGGCGATACAGAAAATCCCGCTAATTACCGGGGAATATCTCCGTTATGTAATTTGGCAAAACTCTTCACATCAATACTGAAAACCCGTCTATATAATTGGATTGAAAATAGAAAAAATCATCCCAGAGAATCAAGCCGGTTTCAGGGCTAATCATTCCTGTCAAGATCACATCTTCACTTTAATATCACTGATTCAACCTACACGGAGGAAAAAAAAAAAGAAGAAAGTTTTATGCTTTTTTCGTGGACATCAAAAAGGCGTTTGACTCGGTTCCCCACTCTTTACTATGGAAGAAACTAACTGATATGGGCCTAAATTATAGTTTTGTGAATTTAATCAAAAACTACTATGAGAATATGACAGCAGCAGCGGTCCGCTGGAATAATTCCTGCACGGAATTCATAAAGATAAGATCAGGTGTTCTGCAAGGAGAACCACTTTCCCCATATTTATTCCTGCTTTTCATAAATGATCTAAGCAAAATATTTGACGACTCGAATTTGCCAGGAATATATTTACCTAACTTTGGAAACATGCATATACTGCTTTATGCAGACGATATAGTTTTAATTGGTGAATCTCGAATTAATCTTCAAATGAAAATTAATATTTTAAAAACATATTTAGAAACTAATTTTTAAATTTTTAACGAAAGCAAGTCAAAAATAATGATTTTTCGAAACGGCGGTAAACCAGCGCGATCTGAAAAATGGTACTGGGGCCAACAAATTATAAACTCTACACAGAAATATTTATACCTGGGATATCCGCTAACCCTATCAATTTCATTTACCCAAACAGCTCTTTATTTTAAGGGTAAGGCCTTAGCAGCTATAGGAGCAGTATGGGAGATTCTTATGAAATCCAAGTTGAATTCTTTTCACTCAACAGTGAAGCTGCTCGATACCATAGTTATAACAACTTTACTATATGCTTCTCCAATCTGGTCAGATGAACAAGAGTTAATACTGAATAAAATCCAAGATACTTTTCTGAGACGATATCTAAATCTCCCAAATTATGCCCCAGGATATATTTTAAGGTTAGAAACAAGAAGAACATTTCTCGCAGTGATAGCAAAAAAATTATTATTAAAATTCTGGCTAAGAATGCTAAAAATGGACACTACTGTTTGGTGTTTAAATTTTGATAATTAGGAATATGATTTGTACAAATTGTTTATTACACTTTATATTCATATTTTTACATCAACACGTTGTTTATATTATACATCGTATTATTATTGTTTATGATGATTATATATATTTATTTACAGATTAATAGAATATATATATATTTAGTCCCAAACATCTCGCTATTTTTTAAAACAAAAGATAGTGTATATGAGATAATAGCTATATAACTAATGTGTGTATAAAAGAGATATAAGAGAGTAAATAATGACTTAAGTGTCCAGAACATAGTCGCTGTATCTTGATGGTGTTCGGATTGGTCGACCAGATCTTGTCCTCCGTGGGCCTGAGTCGGTGGAACGGGGTGTTTCCATTGAAGTGGGGGATTCACAGATCGGATCTCTCTACTTTATTTTTATTTGGCTCAAAATCTTCACACTGTGGGTTTTTGTCCGTGTACTCTTCATTAAGGTAAAGCCTGATGGTAAAGTTCTAATGTCTCTTCTATTTCTTCTGTATTCATGACCTTCAACTTCAACTATATACGATCGTGGATCTTGGGCATTTACCCATTCTCCACTTATCCTTTTCTTTCAATTTGACACCTTAAACTTTGTCCTGGGTTCAATTTAGTTAAGTCCCTTGCCTGTTTATCATATAGATTTTTCATTTCTGTTTTTCTTTTTTCTATTTTTCATAAACATTAAGTTGAACTTCTGGTTTTAACAAATTTTTATGAATAGGAATCAGGGTTTGTGTTCTCCTGGAAATAAGAGCCTGGTTTGGGCTGAATCCAAGATCTTTTAATGGGGTGTTCCGCCATTCTAGAATGGCAAGCCACAAATCTTCTTGCTCATGTTTAGCTTTTTTAACAAGCATCTTTGCAGATTTGACTGCTGATTCCGCCTTGCCATTTGATTGACTATGATACGGTGAGCTGGTAATTTGCACTACTTTTCATGTTTTTAGAAATTTTTGAAATTCACGGCTAATGAATTGCGGTCCGTTATCTGTTATTAGTGTTTCAGGTATTCCATGTCGGCTGAAATTCTTTTTACAGCATTCGATTATGGATTCTGAAGTAGTATGTTCTAGTATATCTAGTTCCCAAAAGCTGGAATAATAATCTACAGTGATAAGATATTGAGTCGTCTCTACTGAGAAAATATCCATTCCGATTTTATTCCATGGTAAAATGGGAGTTTCATGGCACATAAGGGTTTCTTTTGTTTGGTTTGGTTGATATGCTAGACAGGCCTTGCACTTCTAAACTGTTTCTTTTATAGATTGATTCATCCCGGGCCAAAAAATTGCTTGTCGAGCTTTGGCCAGCGATGCTGCTACTCCATGATGACTGGCGTGAACTCGGTTGAATAGCTCTGATCGTAATGTTTTTGATATTATTACTTTTTGTCCTTTGTAAATTATCCCATCTTGTTCGGTCAGTTCATCTCTAAATTTCCAATATTCCATTGCCTCCCTAGGAACTTTATATTTGCTTTTAGGCCACCCTTTTCTGATTTGGTTGACAAGCACTTGCATTGTTTGATCTTTACAATTCTGTTGTCTTATTTGTTCTGCCGTTGCTGTCGAGATATTAACAAATTCAATAAATTTTATATTTTCAATTTCTCGATAAATGCTTTTGTCATCATTTAGATATACTTCAAAATTAAGCTCATTTCTATCACCTGTCTTCATAAGATATTTCCTTGATAGACAATCTGATATATACATTTGCTTTCCAGGTTTATACTTGACCTCTAAATTATATCGCTGCAATCTTAGAAGCATTCTTTGTAATCTTTTTGGAACTTGGTGAATATACATTTTAAATATATTCTAAGAGGTTTATGATCTGTCTCTATATGAACCTTGGTGCCTCCTGCAATGTATTGATAGAAATGTTCGCAGGCAAATACTATTGATAGACACTCTTTTTCAATTTGAGCGTATCGAGTTTCTGTGTTTGTTAATGCTTTCGATGCATATGCAACAGGCTGTTCTTCTTGTAAGAGAACTGCTCCTAGACCTTTGTCACTGGCATCACTTTGTATTGTCACAGGCAGACTTGGATCGAAATATTTTAGCACGGGAGCTTGAGTAACCAGTTCTTTTGATAATATAAATGCCTGTTCTTGAGGCTCACTCCAACTCCATGACATGCACTTTTGAGTTAAAACTCTCAGTGGTTGTACAACCTCAGAAAGTCTGGGCAGAAATTTCGTTTAATAATTGATTCAACCTAGAAATTGTTGTATTTCTCTTACATTTTGGGGTCTGGACAGAGCCTTTATCGCCTCCACTTTTCAGGATCAGGTCTAAGACCCTCATCAAACAAAATGTGTCCCATGTAATTGACATGATTTGAACACAATCGAATATTGTCTTTGTTAAATTTTAAATTTCTTTCTCGTGCTCGCATCAATAACTGTTCTAATTTGATGTTATGATCTCTGATAGCGTCTTCGGTGATGTTCCCCTTACCAAAAACCAAAATGTCATCAGCTATTACTTCTACGCCTTCAAGGCCTTCAATCACTTCATGTAGACGTCTCTGAAATTCTTCTGAGGCAGCTGAAATTCCAAAGGGCATTCGAAGCCATTTATACCTGCCAAACGGCGTCCAAAATGTAGTCAAATCACTACTTTGTCTATCAAGTTTTACTTGCCAAAAACCATCTTTAGCATCAATGACAGTGAATATCTTAGCATTATTTAAACTTGGCAGTATTTCGTCTAGGGTCGGAATTTGAAAATGAGGTCTTTTAATCACTTTGTTTAGGTCTCTTGGATCTAGGCATACTCGAAGTTTATTTTGTTTCTTTACAAGGACCAAGTTGCTTATCCATGAAGAGGATTTCTGCACTCTTTCAATAATGCCTCTTCCTTCAAGATCATCCAGCTTTCTTTTAAATTCTGCCTTCAAACCAATTGGAATTCTTCTCGGATGTTGTTGCACTGGTGTAGCTTCTTTCTCAATTTCAATATGATATTCTTTTGGTAACATTCCTAGGCCTTTGAATACATCCTCATATTTATTGATAATTGATTCTGCTCGAGAACAAGATGAATTTGCAAGGTGGTAAACCGCATCATGCTTCGTTACAAGGTTGAGGTCTTCTATTGTTTTGGCTGATAACAAAGGTTTTTGATTAATGTTCACAATCTGAAAGAGTAAATTATATTTCTTTTCTTTAAAATAGCAATCGAGATATTTTTGACCTACTGGCTTCAGGATGACTCCACCAAAATTTTCAAGCCTTGCATTGGATATGTCCAAGTTATTGCTTCTTTCTTGCATGACCCACCTGTAATCGTCAAGGCTCATGATGTTACAAGTGGATCCTGAGTCTAATTGGCATTCCAGTGGCACAGTTTAATTGGCTGTTTCAAATAATAATTTTACCATCCATTTATATTTTTTTATATTTCCAGCTGCATTCTTAGTTGAAGTACAGCTTCATCTGATGATTTATCCTGTTCTTGAATTACTCTAACGTTCATCTGTTTTGGTTTTTGAATTCTCAATCTGCATACTTTTGAGAAATGATTTTTTCTGTTGCACCATGTGCATATCTTACCATACGCAGGACATGAAGCCTTCCTATGTTTCGACCCACAGTAACGACAATTAATTATGTCTTCAAATGTTTCATTTGTAGCTTTGGTCGCTTCCTTTTTTTCGTTCATATTTTTTGTTCCACTTCACGTCTTCTGATTATTGGCCAGTCAACTTGGTTATCTGTCGATAGCCGAAGATAAGTTTAGTTTTGGTTCCATTAGCAATTTTTTTTCTGACTATTATCTTTGATTCCCAATACTATTCTATCTCTGATTAGTTCTTCTGTTAGTATATCATATTCACAAGAGCTAGCTAGTCCTCTTAATCGATTTGTGTAGCTATCAATACCTTCGTTTTCTTCTTGATTCGATGTATCAAAAATATACCGTTCGTATATGACATTCTTTTGTGGAGTAAAATGGTTATTCAATGCTTCAATAATCTTAGGTAGGCTATTCTTTTCATCTTCTTTCAAGTCCAGATTCAAAAATACGTTGAAACAATCTTTTCCAATGAGTGATAGGAATGTTGCTCTTATAACATTATTATCTTTCTTATTTAATTCAGTAGCCACCTGATAATTGTCCCATTGGCTTTTAAAAAACCTCCAATTTTCTGCCGCCTGGCTATTTATTAATATTGTTGCTGGTACAGGAATATTTGACATCTTGAAATATTTTATTTTATATTAGACATTAAAATATATAGATATTACGAGATATAGTGTTACTCAAAAGATTAGAAAATTATTATTATATAAAAATGTAACTTTACATTTCCAAAATCAAAATTTTCAAACAATCAAATTCGAATATTAGTACTCACGCGCATTCGACGAACTAATACGCACCAATATTTTATAATTTGAAAATAAACACTTCTGACACCATGTTTGGTGTTTATATTTTGATAATTAAGAATATGATTTGTACAAATTGTTTATTACACTTTATATTCATAGTTTTACATCAACACGTTGTTTATATTATACATCGTATTATTTTTGTTTATGATGATGATATATTTTTATTTACAGATTAATAGAATATATATATATTTAGTCCCAAACAACTACGAGATTATCTTCAATCTGTTTGGCTCACTTGTGGGATGTTTATACCTCTATTGTAAGCCTGTTGAAGAGCGATTAACGCTTGAAAGCTAGCGTTTTTTAAATAAAAAAGATATTCATTGTGAGAATAAAATTGTAATTTTAAAAGTTTATACCTCTACAAGACTAAATATTGGATTTACAAAGAGTTTAATAAATACATTAAATAACACAGGTTTTTCATGGCTTATCAGATGCTCTGATCACAATTTAGTGCAAAGTTATATTCCTCTGATTACTAGGACAATGTCAGATCAATCGATACAAGAAGACCAATCAAGAATAAAAAATTCAAAACTTTATCCACATTATAAAAATTTCCATACGTCAATAGAAACAGAATGCTACCTAACCGATGATTTTCGTTACCAGGCAAACGATGCATAGCTCAATCGAGAATACTATTAACAGTCTTAAAAAAAACACGTTCTGACGTTTGAGGCCAAAACCCTAATATGCACACTGTGTGTCAAGGATATTACAAAGAACTCCTCCACTATCTGCTTAATTGTGTTGGATGGTGTGTTTGTTCAAATGGATGTATCTAATATTGACCATTAAGTGATATACAAAACTCATAAAGAAATTTTTTTAAAATCGCCACGGCAATTACACAAACACTGATCTACACAAGTTTCAACCTCGTTATTATAACATAGTACCAAAGGGGCAAGCCTCAAAGTGGGCTAACAAGAAATTTTACCAACCATTATTTACCAACCAAAAAAAAAGTAAGTTTTTGACTGTTTAGTTTGGTGTAAAGTAAAAAAAAAGGGATACAAAATGGTAAAATTGAAATGCATATTAAATTTATTAAGACTAAATACTACATGTAATATGAAACAAAGGTAGAATTTATATGCAAGACAAAATATATTCCATTAAAGAACGTTTCTTCATTTTTAATAATATTGAATTATGAAAAGTAAATTTCTATTCACTATATATACTATATAGTAGAGTTTACCGCCAAAAAAAAAATTAACTATTAAGAACTATATATATATGTCTTCTGACATATAAACGAGCCTTTTTAGGCCCACACCATAAAATTTTAAATCATTTTAAACTTAACATTGTGTTTCTCTACGCACCGTCCCCCGGCCCACCTCGTCAGCCCCGATTGTTTCTTCCTAACTGGAAAAATTTGAAAAGTGGCGTCCATCCAAAAATTTATCATCTCCTTACAGAGTAAGAATAAAAATTAATTTAATTTCGCAGAATATATTCGAAAATAAAAAATAAAATATTATTCTTTTTAGTAAAGGAAAATTTGAATTAATAATAAAATAATAAAATATAACAGGTTTATTCCTTGAATATTTTATTTAGTAATTTTTTTCTTCAAAAAAAATTATAATGTTGTCTTTAAAAAAATATCTAATCTATCTAGGATTATACATATAATTAATTTTATTCTTTAGAATAAAATAAATTTAGAATTTCTCGAGCTGGTAATAAAATGTTTTGGACCTTTCATCTTGCATATAAATGGGGATTGGCTATACACATATGTATATTTTATACACTCTCCTCTGGGCCTTTCTGCAGCGGGCTTTTGGGATACAAGCCCAGATCTAATTCAAGTTTTCCATTTCTTAGTCCTCCTCGTCGTTGCCCTTCTGTGGAGGGTTGGTCAGTTTGGAAAGGGCCTGTGTCATCTCCAACTGGGCGTCTTCCCCGGCTTTGGTCTTTAGGAGCATCTTCGTCCATCTTCTCGGCTTTTCTTCGGTGGGGAATTCTCCATCTGGACAACAAGCACTTTGGCGAGACACTGTACATATATGATGTAAATGTTTACATCATTGTTGGGTCTGTTTTGTGAAAATCTGGCCCAACAATTCCTCCCCTGCCAGAGTGAAAAAAATGTGTTTTATCCCAATTCAGATCTGTTCATGATCAATGATAAATATGATTTTGGAAGAAAATACATTTTTTTTACGATACCAGTATGCGCAATGACTGACACTCAGGCAAAGGGGAAACAAACAAACGAGCCAGGGTACCTAGAACAAGTTATCTTATAGTAGCATCAAAGGATATTTTCATCCTACCATTTAGTGGGCAATATACTAAGCCCAACTTTCGCTGCCTGTATGCTGGAGGATTTGGTCTAGTTGTGAGGTGAATCCATACATTCCCTGCTGCAGTCCTTACAGGTGGAAAATGGGGAAGTGGTCTATACCCAGGTTCTGTACAAATAGACATTTAGACCATTCCAGATAAACATAATCATATGGGCGCCAAGGAATTGTGGGTGTAAACGTAGATATGTCCAATTCCTAAAACACATCTAAAAAAATTCTTTATTAACTATACGTGATGAGGTACATGTGGTAATTAAAAAAATGATTATACAAGGTTATATAAGGCAAAATTAAATTGGCATATACGATCAAAATAACAATAATAATATGGTAAACAAAACGAGGGGAATGAATATATACCAAAAAAAATTGAATGAATATATGATATATGTAGAAAAGAAATGACTTGATATATAGGATATACAATGATAAACAAATAAATATATATGCTGTGGTTAAATTTTTCATTCAGTACATTTGTCTGAAGATGGTAACAACGCTGTTACCGAAATGTCACACTCTATTTATTTATTTGGAATCGGTCCCGTTATCTTATGTTTATAATCTATAATCCAAACTGTGCCTTATCCATACATAAATATAATTAAAAATACATTACAAATGGTATATTAAATGAGTAAATACTATATCAGGAGAATAAATATGCCAAAAAAAATAATGAATATGATATATGTAGGAAAATAAATGACGTTGATATAGAGGATATATAATGATAAACATATATATATATATATATATATATATATATACATTGTTAAATTTATTCAGTACATTTGTCTGAGGATGGTAATAACGCTGTTACCGAAATGTCACACACTATGCATTTGGATTTGGTCCGATGTCTTACGTCTATAATCCAAATTGTGCCTTATCTATATATAAATATACATAAATATAATAAAAAATAATACATGGTAAATGGTATATTACTGAATAGATAATATAACAAAGGAATAAATATGCACTGAGGGTCATGGGCATTCGCGAGTATTTCAAAACATACATGTATTACTTAAAAGTTTGTTCTTACTAACTTGTCACTGGGAGTGTTTGTCTGACGTGTTCTCCGCCTCTCTTAACCATGATGGTATAGAAAAAGAAATCTTAGTAGTCAGTAATTCTTTAAACCAGATTATTTCCAAATTTACCTTATCTAGGGTGACAACCTTACTTCTCTTTGTCTTTAGTTGAACACTGTTTTCAACCTCTATTATCCATTGTTTAGCTTATCTATAGAATGTGTACTTATATTTTTAAACCAATAAAATTCACTTTAATAAAATACATATAGTTAACCTCAAAGAGGATAAATGTTGATGACTAACAACCTATGTCTTACTTCTACCTTATGATATATTTTCTCACACTTGAGTTCTCAATATCTCTCTGTAATATGACCCCTTTATTCTAAAAAATAAATAAAAATAAACTTATTGTTCTGGGCTATTTCTCAGCAAAAAAAAAATTAATATTCAATCTTCCCTTAAAACTTCCTCCTTCTTCAAGTCTGGAATACTGGCCTGCTCTGGCAATCTGCTCTGAAGTTCGTTTTTGTTGTCCTACTAATTTAAACTTTATCTTATCATAGAATGAGTTACTCTCATTTAAAAAAAATTCTACTTACTAATTGGTATTATACTTGAACTCGTTCTAACTAAACGTATGGCAGACAATAGTCTTTACTGGGTGATTAACTTTTGCTAGCCTGGGGCGATAAAAACACAAATAATCTGGACAGTCCATCTGTCACCTTATTGTCTGGTACCTAAATTCGTAGACGGAATCGCCTCGTCTAATCGTAACTTGTCTCTTATATGCTCTAATTGTTAACTCTCATTAGAAACCCCCTTTTGGACTTTGACTTAGACAATGAGTTATAGGGCATCCAATTTACCCACCGCATGTTCCAAGTTTGCCCATAGAGGATTGGTTCCAAGCTGCGCAATATATAGAAGAGCATCCAACGTGCCAATCTCTCCCAACCTCCCGTCTGAATCACCCTCATCCCAGCCACGCTTAAAGCGTCGTAAACTACGATGTCAGATCGGTTATCCGAGGTTTGTCGTTATGCACCTAGCTTTACGACATTGGCAACTAAATCCCCCACCTAGCACAAAGTTCACCTGATACCTCTCCGTTCCCTCTCTTGAGAAAAGATTTGTAGGCTTTCTGGTCTGATCATAACCTCCCGCAATCTTCCAGTCTGAGAATCGAGACATGATCATTATCTACGACCCTTAGAATTCAAGTTGATATAATGAAATAAAGTAATTGATTTACACAAATAAAAGAAATTATACTTATACTCCTTTAAAAGGAGGCCTAACAAAAAGGAGCGGATATCTTCCTATCAATAGAGTTGTACAGTCCTGTGAGGCTACCAATCCTAACAAATAAAGAAATCAAAATTAAAAATCGAACCTATTAATTCCCTAACACTATTCTAACGTACCTTTGGTCTAACAGTATAATTGTTTTTAACCTTTTTACACACATTCATTACACCAATTCATTCATACACCCTCCCCCCTATCATTCGCGGTGTGCATACAAACTAAAGTTAGAAGCTGCTACACAAGCCAAAGCACTTCAATAATGAACGTTAACATTTACCCTAACAATTACTAATCTCCAGGACTAAATGTGAAATCAAATAAAATTACCAAATTAAAACAATTGGGGACTAATGCCCTAGTTTACTCAGACGAAATGCCTCATGCAAACTCTATATAAATTACCTGTACTTAAATAAATAATATTTATACTTAAACAAATTAATAAAATTGATTGTCAACAATCAAATACTGAAATCTAACCTATCATTAAAATTGTGTATCTAATAGTTTGAAATTCTTCTTCTTATCTTGACACTTGGTGTCTACACAAAATGAATCATCAAAACTAGTACTTAAATTGGAGCGAATTGAACTTCAAGCATTTACCTCATTGCCAAATAGGATAAATTCCCAAGAGTTTGCCAACCTTACTTCCTGTTCAAGGTTATTGGCGTCTTTCTTTCCCTGCTATTCAGCTAAACTCTCCGATATTGGAATCATAGGGCTTTTAATACCCAACCAATTTGAAGTTTAACAACAGAGATCACTTAGACCGCAACTGCCCTACACACTCTCATTAGAAATTCTCCTTGGACTGCATTCTGGACACAAGGGATTATAGGGCGTCAATTTACCCAACGCATGTTCCGAGCCTGCCCATAGGGAATTGGTTACAAGCACAGCAGTTATCTAGTGCATCTAAGTGTTCCCTTACTTATATATAAAGTTGAACCAGAGTTCAGATATTATTTACCTCAAATAAAAATAAAATAAAATAAACTGTTGAACTCACTTCAGTCTTAATTCACATTCTGGCACTGATACAGAATTGTAGCTTTAATAAGAAAGAAAGAAAACTGACAACTCTTTACAATGACATTCAAAAACTGAAAACTCTTTACAATGACATTCAAAATTTGAAAACTCTTTACAATGACATTCTAAAACTGAAAACTCTTTACAATGACCTTCTAACACTAAAACAAGGTTGTAGCTTAAAAAGAAAGAAAAACTGAAAACTCTTTACAATGACCTTCTAACACTAGAACAAAATTGTAGCTTAAAAGCATATTCTGACACTGATACAGAATTGTAGCTTAAAAAAAAAGGAAAACTGAGAACTCCTTAAAATTGCATTATAACACTAAAACAAAAATTGTAGCTAAAAAAAAGAAAACTGAAAACTCTTTAAAATCACATTATAACACTAAAACAAAGTTGTAGTTAAAAAAAAGAAACTGAAAACTCTTCAAAGGGAAATTCTGGATTCTCAAAAAGGAGATTACATATTTGTTATTTATTATAACCCAACATAATAATTAATATTGACTTATACATGTAAATTAGTGCATACAGTTGCTGAATTTTAGGTAAACCAGCCTATACAAACTCTCAGTGCATATTTTGTGTTATTTACAAATATTGGTCTCTAGGCTAAAACAAATTATCTATTAACACTACATGATGAAGAGTCAAAATTGTCCTATCAAGGCAATAGTAGAGTCAACAACTACTCTTCAAACATTAATCACACCTTCTCCTATCATCTTCCTACTGTCTTTCTATCAACTTTTGTCGTCTCTCTATAACTCTTTATCAACTTTCCATCAACCTCCACCTACTTCTCATCTCCTTTCATCTCTTTCAACTCTTTACACCTCTTTTCATTTCTTACAACACTTTTCAACATCTTTCGACATCGTTCAGCACTTCCTTTTATTTCTTTCATCTCTATTCATCATCCTTCATCTCTCTTCATCCCTATTCATCGCTTTCAACATCTTTCCATCATCCTTTCATCATCCTTTCTTCACCTTTTTATTGCTTTCAACACACTTTATCACCTTTTTCTTCCTTCCTATCATCTCTATCCTTCGCTTTCAACACCTCTTCCACACCCTTTCATCATTTCTTTCTGTCGATTTTCGCACCTTTCAACACCTTCCTACCATCTTTCTTTCAACACCATTCAACTCTTTTTCATCATCTTTCATCGATTTCCACCTTTTTCACCCTTTTCATCTCTTTCATCTCTATTCATCGCTTTCAATATCTTTCAACACTTTCCTACACCTTTCAACATCTTCCTTCAACATCTTTTAACACCTTTCAACATCTTCCTTCAACATCTTTTAACACCTTTTAACACCCTTTTCATCCCTCTGGAGTTTCCTCGAAACCCGTCATCGGGATCGAATCCCGATGGTCACTCAAGAGCGTCTGGTTCTCCAGTCGCTTCTTGGTCAAATAATATCGTAATTTAATTATATTTAATCTTAATAAAAACAAAATGATTTACCCTAAACCTGAATATTCATGCCAAATGGGTTACACTTAGTTGCCATAATTTGAACCATACTGAATGTCTACACTTACTAATGAATTGACATGAGAAAATTTTAACATAAAGGTCCAAAATTCAAAGTTCCGAAAAAAAGTTATATAAAAGAAAGAATCTGCTTAATTTGATCTGTCCCATTTAATATATATCAAAGTTTTACTAACTAACTGTTTCTTATACAGCCTTCTATATATATACTCTCTTAATGTTCATATTAGTGACCATGGCTATCGCCCACATCACAAAGTCTACACCTTGTTGGCTTCCCTTCACGTCATAAAGCTGATGAATTTCGACAGTTATCTCATCTCTTAACCAATGTTGTTTTTGTTACTGTAAGGTGGTACAACTTATTTACTTAAAGGATATAAGATATGTGAATCCAGGATTTGTGCTTCAATCCTGTTCCTGAGAATTTCCCTGTTCTGAAATTCCTAGAGTGCTTCTATGGGAAATATTAGTTTTGTACGCACTCTATTTTACATATATCAAGGTTTTTCGTATTGTTCCTTTCTTTAGTCCAGCCTGAACTCTTTCAACTAAAATAAAATAAATTAAACATCATTGTATTAGACTGTTCTATTCGTTCTGCTAAGGATTACATTTGTTCACTACTCGGTGGTTCGAGAAAAAAAATACTATCGATTGCAGGCTAACTTCTATCACGCCTTCGGTGATATTGTGTATATTGACTTGACCTGGTTTGACACAGCACGCTTTCCTATTGAAGTCTCACTAGAACACGGAATTGAATGTTCAAAATATATATATCGTTATGGTACTAAACATTTATCTCGTTAAGACATGGCTGTCGCAGTGGTTTCTCGTGGTATGACAGAGGTGAACCGAGCCTAGACACATCTGAGTAGGAGCAGGTTGGCACAACTATATCTCGCGTAGATTAACTTGGCATGTCGGTTAGTTAATCTTGGAAAATCTGAGAGAATTAGGTGCATCAGCCTTGCAGATGGATATTAGATAGATACATCTCTGTATTTTATAACTGATGCATATTTTCAGATATTCTCTTCACATCCCACCACAATGACCCACTCTTCAATTGGTTCACGTCACGTGGTCTTACGCTCGATGGCGTCCATCGGGATATTATGTTGTATGTCATTCTTCACCTCACGTCCACCTTCGTGAGTATCTTTAAATCTTACTAAATAATGCACAATTTTTACAGGCAAATTGCATGCTCCGACATCCATTGTTTAAGACTACGCAAGATATTTTTCTTAATCTTCAAGACCTACTTTCGACCTCCCAGAAATGTAGTCTTTGCTACAGGTCACCATGTCTAATGCCACGTTTCATAAAACTACGAAAGCCGATGTTGAA
This sequence comes from Cordylochernes scorpioides, assembly GCA_030710605.1. Classification (NCBI taxonomy): domain Eukaryota; kingdom Metazoa; phylum Arthropoda; class Arachnida; order Pseudoscorpiones; family Chernetidae; genus Cordylochernes; species Cordylochernes scorpioides. Next base: position 56,801,892 of record CP092871.1, on the reverse strand, counting down.
ACGAGTTTTAAGTCTGCTATGATACTATAAGATTTTCTTTTGTTACAGGCCTCTGCTGCCAAACAATCTGAAAGGTGGGTGTATAGATAAGGTTTTCTGGAAGGGCTTATCAAAAACCAGTCAAGTGCAAACATTCACGAGGTGCAAGGTTCTCTATCGCTGTTTATCTAAGGTTACCTGTAACTATATATATGATAAATTGCTAAGTTCACATATTGCGTTTAATTCCGAAGTAGTGCTATTAACTTCCAAAGGATGCAGGATATAAAAAAAAAATGATCTCGTTCTTCGGCTGGAGTTAAAGAAAAGAAACAAATTTCACTAATTTCATTTAAAAAACAAAAAAAAAAAGAAAACCTTCCCCACCAGATTCAGCACATGGATTATCTTACTATAAAATCGTTGTTAGATTGAATATATAGGCTAGTCTTTATGATAGTAACTAAATAATAAATTATAAATGGGAGAGATAAAATTATATGCAGTAACTATCTGTGATGTGCGTGACACACACATACACGGCATGCAAAAATATATATATATATAATCAAAGGTGACTCAAGTAAAAAAAATTCTTGAAAAAAAAAAAAAGGTCATATCTAAAAGGAAAAACTGTATACTTGAACAAACGTATTTCCTGTATAAACTAAAGTAACTTTAAATATTTAAAATGATGCGAAAATTAATTAATCACTATATATAAATTTAATCTAAAATGGCAACAAAACGTTTATTTTAAACAAGGATTCGCGCACCGATCAACTAACCATATTGGAATCCAGCAAAATATTATTTTCATAATGACATTAACAAATGTTTTAAAATATATTTTGGTATATTGTACTATTGGAATTTCGCTTAAATAGAATAGCTACACCTTAGCCTTATACATAAAATTGGAAGTAACATGAATTGAAAGTCGGGCGTCAAGCGCGTCCCATCGGCCGCCATCTTGAAATTTTACCGTGATTGTACCGTCACGCGAATATCAATATTGTAAATTGTACCATAAAGGGATGGGAAGGTGACGAAATTCAACACTTTAAGGAAGCGAAAAAAAAATTTACCATATTATCATATCCGTATAATAAAAAAATAAGAAAAAATATAAATATTGTTGCACCAGGTTGCGGCTTGGCAGACTCTTCAGCCTTGATTCTCTCCTGTGCTGGGTCTTGCATCTTACCAGAGCGTGTTTCAACCATCCTACAAATTTATATAAGGGAATAATGAGATAACTCTACTTTAAGTAGCCTCCAGAATAATTTATTTATTTCTCACATCAAAGAGAGCAGTGAAGTCACACGTGTGCCTAAATACAAATGAAGATTCTATAATACATATATTCTGTTTATAATACATATATTCTGTTTAATAAAATAAATAAATATAATTTTGAAATTAAAATATATGAAAAATAATATTACAAATTTAAAAAAAATAGGTTCATTAGCCATGATGCAACACTTCCCCCTCTCCAGAGGTCGTCACGTCCTCGTGAGTTACCTCATCAATTCTCTCAAAATAGGGTTTGAGTCTTGAGACATGGACAATCAATGGGTCTTGGCCAGGATTATCTTTCGGCTCGATTAAGTAATTTACGTTAGACAGCTTCCTTAATATTCGATATGGGCCAAAATATTTTCTCAATAGTTTTTCACATTTTCCGATTTTTCTGACTGGTGTCCAAACTGCCACTAAATGTCCTGGTTCATAGGTTTTCTCATTGTGTTTTTTGTCATAGTTTCTTTTCATTCTTTCCTGAGTCTTCTCTGTGTTGTTAATGACTACCTGTCTCGTCTCCTTGCTATTTTATCTAAGTAGTTTTCTATATATTCGTCGTAATCGTCCATGTTACTGTCCGTTGGGATATTCTCGTCATCTAAGAGGGACATGGGTTCCCTTCCAAACAACAGGAAAAATGGAGAGTAGCCTGTGGTTTCTTGAATCGTGGTATTATACGCGTGGGTGATAAAAGGGAGGATTTCGTCCCAGTTCTTCTGGTCTGTATTCACATTCATGCTGATCATATTGATTGAAGTTCTATTTAGCCGTTCTGTTAGTCCGTTAGTCTGGGGGTGGTAGCTCGTTGTGAAGCAGTGTTTAACTTTGCACATTTTCATTACCTACTCCATCAATTTGCTAGTGAATTGTGAACCTCTATCGCTAATAAGGAATCTTGGGGCTCCATGACGTAAAATAATATGTTCGATTAAAAATGTAGAGACTTCTTTAACGGTTGCTTCTGATACTGCCTTTGTTTCAGCATACTTGCTATAATAATCAGTCAACACAATTATGCACTTCCTTCTTCTTTTCGTTGATGGCAAGGGGCCAACAAAGTCAATTCCGGTTCTTTCAAAAGGGTAGTTAGCTGGGGGGATAGGTTGTAAAAGTCCAGAAGGCAAGTGATTTGAACCTTTCCGACTTTGGCAAAGGTGGCACGTCTTTACAAATTCTGAAACATCTTTCAACATGGAAGGCCAATAGTATTTATTCTTTAATCGGTAAGTGGTTCTGGCGACGCCCAGATGGCCATTCAGCATATGGCTGTGGTATTCACTCATGATTTCCTTCCTTCTCTTCTTTGGCACTACCAGCAACCATGCCCTACCTTCAGGATTTGGATTTTTCTTGTAGAGACACCCATTTTCTTCTTTGAAGTTCTGTGTAATTGAACGCTTGTTTGCACTAAGGTTATCCTTAATATTCTCAATAAAATCATCCTTTTCGTCTATTATTTGATTCAGAAATAGTCTTTCATAATCTTCGTCCCATTCGTTTTCCAGTAAGGGTCCTCTAGATAGACCATCAGTGTCCAGATGTTTTTTACCCGATTTGTGTATAATTTCGAAATTATATTCCTGAATCTTCAGTGCCCATCGTGCTAATCGGCCTGTCGAATCTTTCAGATTCTTAAGCCAGCATAGTGCGTGATGATCAGTTACGATTTTGAAGTGCCTTCCATATAGGTAGGGTCGTAACTTGGACATTGACCACACAACAGCTAGACATTCTTTTTCGGTAGTCGAATAATTTTGCTCAGGTTTGCTCAGTGTTCGACTTAAATATGAGATCACCTTTTCTTTATCGCCGAACTTTTGGACTAATGTTGCACCCAGGCCGATGTTAGATGCGTCAGTATGAATGTAAGTAATTGCATTCGGATCAAAGTGCCCTAAGATTGGGGGATTTATCAATGCTACTTTAAGGGTTTGAAATGCTTTTTCTTGATTTTCTGTCCAGGTAAAAGGTATATTCTTTTTTATAAGACTGGTTAATGGATCGGCAATTTTTGAAAAACCTTTGATAAATTTTCTATAATATGAGCACATTCCTAAAAATGATTGAACTTCTTTTATCTTTTTGGGCCGAGGAAAATCTCTAATAGCCTTGATATTATGCTCCGCTGGTTTTATACCATGTTGATTAGTTATATGGCCAAGAATCTCAAGTTCTTCGAAAGCAAATTGGCATTTTTGTTGTTCAATTTTAAATTAGCCTCGCGAAAACATCTTAAAACAGCTTCTATTCTCTTGAGATGTGTTGAAATATCCGAACTATAAATGATTACGTCATCTAGATAACATAAGCAAATTTGCCATCTAAGATTACCAAGCATATTTTCCATGTTCCTCTCAAATGTAGCAGGGGCATTGCATAGACTAAAGGGCATTAGGTTGAACTCATATAGGCCATGTGCTGTAGTGAAGGCTGTCTTTTCTTTATCTTTCTCCTCAACCTCTACTTGCCAATATCCTGATTTAAGGTCAATTGCTGAAAAGTATTTGGATCCTTGAAGTGTATCCAATACTTCATCAATTCTGGGAATTGGGTAAACATCCTTCACTGTTACATCATTCAATTTTCTGTAATCAACGCAGAATCTGTACTTACCATCTCGCTTCTTGACCAATATTACGGGGGAAGAACCATGGGCTCGAGGATGGTCTAATTATGCCGTCTCTGAGCATTTCATCAATTTGCTCTTTTATGATTTCTCGCTCTTTCGCGCTCACCCTATACGGCTTGTGTTTGATCGGTTTCGCGCCTTCTGTATCAATCCGATGTTTCGCTAAGTTGGATCTTCCTAATCCCGACGAAAACAAATCCGCGTACTTTTAAAACTTGTTTTAATTGCTCCTTTTCCTTATATGATAAATTTTCGTTTATCTGAAATTGGGGTTCTTCATGCTCTTTTTGTTCACTTTCTTCTATAAGATTGATTCACTTCGGCTGGCTGGCTTCCAAAGCACAATGTTTGGTTTTTTAATATTTTTAATGGTCGAGGGTAAGGGTTTGTTATCCAGATATATGTTTCCTTATTCACAACATTTATTAAGCTTCTCGCTAGTCGAAGTCCATTTGTTTGAGACATTTTATGGTTCTCCTCGATGATGTATTCGCCATCCTCTGCTTCTACAAATGCATTAATCAATTTAATAGAAAGTTCTGGTATAATGGCATCCTTTGCACTTTTTATTTTCTTCTGTTGATATTTGATTACGTCACGATTTTCTGTCAAGTCATATTTGATTATTTCACGCTGACAATCAATTTTTGCGTTCATTTTCTTAAGAAAATCTCGTCCAAGTATAAATATTCGCAAATGTGTTCTCATTATCACAAATTGATGTGTAATTGTTTTGTCATCAAATTTTATATTTAAAATAATATTTCCTACGATATCTAATTCTTTGCCATCGGGTCCGGAGCACATTTTATCAGGATTTATTATTTCAAGACCTGTGTTAAGAGCTGTACTAAGGTCGGCCACTGAAAGATCGGCGCTTGTATCATTCAAAGCTTCGCAGATACCGATTCTATCCACGTTAATGTTTATTTTATATTTGGGGTCCAACTTTTTAATTCCATTTATGGTCGACTTGCTTTGATTGACGGACTCAGGCGCGATGCTTAGTTTAAATCTTCTAATGCGGCATATCTATTCCTTGTAGGGATACCAGAGTACGTGCTATTACTTACGTCAGCGTAAAGCAGAGGTCTCGACTTCTCAGTTCCATTATCCATTCGGATTTCTTCTTCGACCTTGTCTTGTGTAACTATGGGGTCCTCTTCCACAATTCTTACAAACCTGACACTGCAATACCGCGCTACGTGTCCTGGCTTGTTACACTTGAAACATATTGGTCTCCCGTCTTCTGTCCTATTTCTCTTTGAATTTGGACTCTTATTGTATGTTTTCCTTGGGTAGACCGGTTTTGGCTCAGGATTGGGAGTGTAAGATCGACTAGGGGCAGATACCTGGGGCTGAGGCTTGTTCTGGTAGTACCTCGGAGTGGGGGCCTGGGGCTTGGAGGTGTTCTGGAAGTACCTCGGAGCGGGGGCCTGGGGCTTGGAGGTGTTCTGATATAGTCTTCTGAACGACGTAGCATTCTTCCATTGCTCTTGATGATGGGGACGAGGAGAGCGTGGTCCATTATATAGAGCTTTTGATTTTTCTGCAGGTTCTTGGTATTTCTTTTCGAACAAATCCAGCTTTTTACAAATTTATAGAAGTTCGTTTGTATTTCTAGGAGGGTTGAGGTGGAGGGCAAAAGAGTATTCCTTCTTTAATCCTCCAATAACCCAGTCTATTTTAGTCTCTTCTTCCATTTGGGGGTCGACCTTGTTGCACAGTACAAGGATATCCTCTGCGAACCTGATTGCAGGTTCATTCCACTGTTGCATCCTGTTCAGTCTCATCTTCATTTCTTCTTTGTTGGCGTCTGAGGCAAAATCCTCAATTAGGCGGCTCTTGAAATTTTCCCAGCTGGTTAAACTTATCTTGTGTAGGTTCAGCCAGGTTTTGGCGCTACCAATCATATTCATGGCAGCATAACGGGAGATAATGTAGTCTGCCCAATGGTACAGGAAGCCAATTTCTTCAAGAGATTCAATCCATGGGCGAGGGTCTTCCGTTCCATCATACTTGGGGATGTCGATGTTGGGGTTCAGGACAACTGGGTCGGAACTTGCATCTCTACCAATTGTTGCACCAGGTTGCGGCTTGGCAGACTCTTCAGCCTTGATTCTCTCCTGTGCTGGGTCTTGCATCTTACCAGAGCGTGTTTCAACCATCCTACAAATTTATATAATGGAATAATGAGATAACTCTACTTTAAGTAGCCTCCAGAATAATTTATTTATTTCTCACATCAAAGAGAGCAGTGAAGTCACACGTGTACCTAAATACAAATGATGATTCTATAATACATATATTCTGTTTATAATACATATATTCTGTTTAATAAAATAAATAATTATAAAATATAATTTTTAATTTAAAATATATGAAAAATAATATTACAAATTAAAATAAAATAGGTTCATTAACCATGATGCATCAATATGCTTGTCTAAATACTGCTGTATTGCTTAATGAGCATGACTGGAAATATTTTACTAAACCATTACATAAGAGAAACAAACGGATTACAATTTCAAATAAACTAAGGTAGGAGGTTCATGGGTAAGTAAGACTAAATAAATACAATTAAGAATCATAAAATTGGGGATAACATGAATTGAAAGTCGAGCGTCGGGCGCGTCCCGTCGGTCGCCATCTTGAAATTTTATCGTGGCTCTACCGTCACGTAAATATCTATATTGTAAATTGCACCACAACGGGATGGGAAGGTGACCTCTGTACGCTCCAGGAACCTGGGTTACTTAAATAAACAAAAAAATGGGAAGGTGACGAAGTCAAACGCTTTCATGAAGTAAAAAAAAATTACCATATTATCATATCTGTATAATAAAAAAATAAGAAAATAAAAATATGCTTGGATATACCTTAATAAAATCCTCCAGACGAATAAGATAAAATGCGCTCATCTTAACAAAACTAAATATTCTCAAGATAATAGAAGAATATAAGAGAAAATAAACAATTGTATTAGCGAAAAATTCAGCATACTTCTAAACTTATCGAGCGAAGTCACTTTGGCGGATAAAAATAATTAAAAATATATAAAATTATTATACTTTGTTATAATAAAAAAATAAATCACATGTCCTATACATTTTAAAAGAGATAGCAAAAAGGCTCCAAATTTATGCTTATCTTAATAAAGCTAAACATTCTCAAGATAATAAAAAATAAGAGAAAATAAACAATTGTATTATCGAAAGAAAAAAAAATTCGGTACACTATTAAACTTGTCGAGCGAAATCACTTTAACGAATAAAAATAATTAAAATATATAAAATTATTATACTTTGTTATAATAAAAAAATAAATCACATGTCCTATACATTTTAAAAGAGATAGCAAAAAGGCTCCAAAATTTATGCTTATCTTAATAAAGCTAAACATTCTCAAGATAAAAGAAAATAAGAGAAAATAAACAATTGTATTATCGAAAAAATTCAGTACACTTTTAGACTTGTCGAGCGAAATCACTTTGGCGAATAAAATAATTGAAGATATATAAAATTATTATACTTTGGTATAATAAAATAAATCGCATGGCCTATACATTTTAAAAGAAAAATAGCAGGAAAGTTTAAAAGAGGATGAAATATTTAAGAGTGAAGTCCTCCCGCAAACGCGAGGAGGCAGAGGTAGTAAAAACCAACCTTTCGATTCGGAAGCTGGATTTCAACTGTCTTTTTGGCCATCGCCTGTTCCCGCCTAGAGTGACCACATGTGTTTTACATGTGTTTTTTCAACAAGTCCTGCTATTCTCGTCCCCCCACAGATGTGGCCCCCCCTTTACAGATGTGTCCCTTGGGGCTCTATATCTGGGATTTGTGGGAAGTCCTGAGGTGTGGGAAAACATTGTTCTAGGCCTAACTTCGCGTCCCAATATTTCAAGATCCTTATGAAAGGAAGAATTATTTGGGCATAAATTATTTCTATTATCACTAAAATAAAAAAAGCAAAATAACGTATTCGCTAAAAAACAAATATAACTCGTGGAAATTAAAAATATATAACATATACACTAAATATAAGATAACGCATATCGGCCATAGATTATTTCTGTTAGAACTAAAATTAAAAAGTAAAATAACGTAGAAAAATTAAAAATAACGTGTATTTTAAGGCCTAAAGATAAAAATAATTATTGAAAATTTAAAATATCATGTATACTAGAGCATGGTTAAAATAGCGATTTTTTTTTTTTTAGGTAGAGACATGATTTCTTATCTCAGAGGCCGCGTTCTACTTAACCCTAATGGCGTTACGCTATGTATATAATTTAGAATATAATAGAAGGAGATTATATACATAATTCGGGCCCCACGGCAGGCGCCAAATGTTGGATGAGTAATGTATATTAAACTTTTAGTTTGGCAACGCCAACTATTTATCATCATCATCGAATAGCATTTTAGAATTAGCATGTAACTTAATAAATAAACAATAAGTTTTGTTTACTGCGTCTTATTAAATTTCCATAGACTATTAAAGATATTAAAGTGTAAACGAACAACATAATATGGTGGCAGCGGTAAGTCTATCGTTTTAAAATATAAAAATATAGGTATAATAACTATTTTAATTTTTTTATATTTTGCTTTCTCATAAATTATAAAAGATAATTATGAATAATTTACCACCGCCTTCTGCGTTTACAATAGATCAAAATGATCCTAATAAATGGCCAAAATGGCGTAAAAAATTCGAAAACTACATCATAGCAAGTGATCTTAATTCAAAAACTATACAACAACAAAGGGCTATTCTATTACACATTATTGGCGATTCAGCGCTCGAAATATATAATACATTTGGTTTTGAAGAGAATGCGCAAAGCCCTACTATCAAAGATATTCTAGATAAATATGATCAATATTTTAGACCATTTAAAAACACCATATATAAAAGATACATTTTCTTTACTTGTGAACAAAAGCTAAATCAAACTCTTGACGATTTTGTCACAGAAATTAAAAGTAAGGCTGAAGACTGTGAATTCGAAAATATTAAAGATTCTCTTATTAGAGACAGAATTGTTCTGGGTTGTAGGGATACAACACTTAGAGAAAAATATTTACAGAACCCCGATTTGACACTGTCATTGACTATTAATCAAGGTCAGGCGGCTGAGGCATCGCAAAAACAATTAAGAAACATTGAAAAAGATTCAATTGATGCTATAAGGAAAAACTCTAATGAAAGATATAAACCTACCACCTCTTTGAAGAATAGCTACACAAGTAACCCAGTTAGAGCCAATTTTAATAAATCGATCAGGTGCTCAAAATGTAACATGGCTCATGACTTTGGAAAGTGCCCTGCATATGGAAAAGAATGTTACAAGTGCAGACAGCCAAACCACTTTGCAAATTGCTGCAAAAATAGAGCAATTAGGTGTTTACAAGAAATTGAGGAAGAAAAAGATAACCTACTGATTATAGACTCAATCATGGTCGGCCAAGTGTTAAGGAAACCGTGGAAGGAACTAATTTACATACAAGGACATCCTGTTGATATTAAACTTGATACAGGAGCAGATGTAAATATTCTGCCGGAAAGTCTAATTAAAGAATGGCCTAATATGCCATTGCTGGAAACAGCAGATTGCAAAATATATACTTATACAGGGCAACAAATTCCAGTAGTAGGAAAATGCCTGCTAGATTGTAAGACGAAATACGCTTGCAGAAAAGTTACATTTTTAATTGTTAACAACTCAGCAGTTCCTATACTAGGTCTGGATGAGTGTGTGAAATTAAATTTAGTAAAAAGAGTGGAAACAATTAGTGATATCAGCGTTACTCTTACAGGACTCTTGGATGAATATAAAGATGTTTTCAAAGGAAATGGCCATTTGAGTTATATGTATGACATTAAAATATCGGATAAGGCGGAGCCTAAAATATGTCCAGCCAGAAGACTACCAAGAGCATTGCTTCAACCAGTAAAGGAAGAACTGTTTAAAATGGAAGAAGACGGGATTATCGAAAAAAAGAAGAACCGACGGTATGGGCGCACCCAATGGTTGTGGTAAAGAAACCTTCAGGCAAATATCGGATATGTATTGACCCAAGGGAACTGAATAAATGGGTCTTGGGGGAGCATTACACCTTACCTGCACCTGAAAACATTTTGGCAGAAATACCTAAGGCTAAATTTTATTCTGTATTAGATGCGAAATCTGCATTTTGGCAAGTGCCGCTAAGTGAAAATACATCTAAATATTTGGTGATGAGTACACCATTTGGGCGTTATCGATTCTTGAGGCTACCTTTTGGAATTTCCAGTGCACCTGAAATTTTTCAAAAAATTATGCACAAGATTTTTTGTGATATCCCTAATGTGGTCTGCTATATAGATGATCTTCTAATATGGGGTAATTCAATTGAAGATCATAACTCTACTCTAAAAAAGGTTTTGGATTTGGCCAGAGAAAGTAGACTGAAGCTTACATTAAATAAACTCCAAATGGCCACAGGGGAAGTTAAATTTTTAGGTCATACCATCTCACAGGAAGGAATTTTACCTGATCAAGATAAAGTTAGAGCCATTCGAAATATGCAAATACCTAAAAATAAGCAAGAATTGCAAAGGATACTTGGGACCGTAACTTATCTAGCCAAATTCATACCGGACTTATCATCAAATACTTCTAATATGAGAAACCTGCTTAAAAAGGATATAATCTGGAATTGGAATATTGCAGCAGATCAAGAACTGAATTTTATCAAAACTCTCCTAACTAGTCCACCAGTATTGAGACACTTTGATCCTAATGAACCACTAGAACTTTTTGCTGATGCAAGCAAAGATGGGTTGGGAGCTATACTAATGCAAAAAGAAAAACCTTTATCTTATGCATCTGCATCTCTCACTTCTCCGCAAAAACATTACTCCCAAATTGAAAAAGAATTATTGGCTCTATATTTTGGATGTAAAAGGTTCCATTATTTCCTTTATGGTAGAAAATTTACTGCATATACAGATCATAAACCCTTGGTTTCTTTATTGAAGAAAAACTTTGATCAAATGTCACCTAGACTCCAAAGGTTGTCATTGTATTTATTAAATTATCAATTTGAATTGAAGTTCATCCCAGGAAAGAGTATGATACCTGCTGATACCCTTTCCAGACATTTCTTGCCCCAGGAACAAATGGAAGATAAAGAATTAGACTTATGTTCTCAAACGTTTGTTTTAAATGTTGAGATCAAAGACCAGAGATTAACGAGACTACAGGAGGATACGTTAAATGATAAAGAATGCTGTTTGCTAAAGCAATATATTTTAACAGGTTGGCCTTTACACAAAAAGAACTTGCCTTCCAACCTCAAACCTTATTGGGAATTAAAAGAAGAACTTCATGAATGGCAAAACTTGATTTGCAGAGGTAATAAACTTCTAATACCAAAAACCCAAAGAAGCGATATTTTAAAGATACTCCATGCTTCACATCAAGGTATAAATAATACAATTGCATTAGCCAAAGGATTCATTTAATGGCCTGGAATGAATAAAGAAATTGAAGAATTAATCAATAACTGTTCAATTTGCCAACAAACATCAAGAGCAAATCTTAAAGAACCTTTGCTTCCACACCAAGCACCTGAATATCCATGGCAAAAGGTAGGTATCGACATTTTTCAAATAGAAAGCTCAAAATATCTCTTAATAGTGGACTACTTCAGCAAATACCCAGAAATATATCAACTCCAAGATATGACAACAGACACCATAATAAGGAGATTAAAGAGAACTTTCTCGAATTTTGGAATTCCTGAAACTTTGGTGAGTGATAATGGGCCTCCATTCTTTTCAAAAGAGTTCCAGAACTTTACTAGAACTTGGAATATAGTCCATGTAACATCTAGTCCTTACCATGCACAGAGTAACGGGATGGTAGAACGAACAGTTCAAACTTTAAAGAAATTGATAAAGAGATGTGGGGAAGAAAGTACAGACCCCTACTTAGCTCTTCTCAACTTACGAAATACACCACACAATAATTTGCCATCACCTGCACAAATTCTGATGTCAAGGAAATTAAGGTCCATAATACCCTCGAAGACATCCCAGTTCGTGCCCTCTATGATTAACAATGAGGCGATCCAGAAACAGCTAGTGGATAATCAAGTTAAAATGAAAAACTATTACGATAGACACACTAGACCGGCAGACCCAATATCTATCAATGATAGAGTTTGGTTTCGAAAAGATAAAAGATGGATCCCAGGCCAGCTAAAAAACCAAGCCAATGAACCACGATCCTTCTACGTGAAAGACCAAGAAGGAAATGAATATAGAAGAAATCGTATTCACATCCGCGAGGATAAACGGAGTGAAACAACCCACACAGATTGGGAGAAACCACTAGAACTGAACCAGGGACAAGCTGATTTGCAGGACCTGGAGGAAACCCCATCACAGCCTACATCTTCTGGACAACTCTCTTCTCCTGGATCCCCGGAGAACGTGACCACCACAGGACCCCCAGAGAGCTGTACCAATGGTTCCCCAGGGAACCTGATTACCACCAGATCTGGTAGGGTGGTTCGACCCCCACACAGATTGAACCTTTGATGGTTAAAGAGGGGACATGTAATGTATATTAAACTTTTAGTTTGGCAACGCCAACTATTTATCATCATCATCGAATAGGATTTTAGAATTAGCATGTAACTTAATAAATAAACAATAAGTTTTGTTTACTGCGTCTTATTAAATTTCCATAGACTATTGAAGATATTAAAGTGTAAACGAACAACATAATAGGATGGTGTGTTTGTTCAAATGGATGTATCTAATATTGACCATTAAGTGATATACTGAACTCATAAAGAAAATTAAAAAAAAATCTCCACGGCTATTACACAAACACTGATCTACACAAGTATCAACCTCGTTATTATAACATAGTACCAAAGGGGCAAGCCTCAAAGTGGGCTAACAAGCAATTTTACCAACCATTATTTACCAACCAAAAAAAAAGGTAAGTTTTTGACTGTTTAGTTTGGTGTAAAGTAAAAAAAAAAGGATACAAAATGGTAAAATTGAAATGCATATGAAATTTATTAAGACTAAATACTGTTGGGAATCTTTTATGGTTCAGACAATGAAACAACAAATAACAAGTTTACTTACAGCTGAAGTGGTTTTAAAGAATTAGGCGATTTTACCTTTTATGAAAGTATTTTAAATTTATTATTTTCAAAGAGAGAGAGAAAATAACATTTAACAATATACATTACAATTACTAATTTTGTAAACAAAACCAACACTCCTTTGTTCTCGTTTTTTTATATTACAGTGTTGTCAGTCTAAAAGTATTTCAAGATCATTGATTTACTATTCTTCTTTTTTTTCCAACATTCCCTCTTAAATCAGTGATCTTATCACATTCAACAGTTTCTTCACTTGACTCATGTTTTAAATGGTTGTCATAAGAAGGGATTTGAATTTGTCAAACTTTGGTCTGTCTAGAGGTTTTGTTAGGATGTCTGCAATTTGGTGTTCTGTTGGACAATATATCAGGTTAAACTTTTGAGCTTGATCTTTCACAAAATGATATTTGACATCAATATGTTTAGTTTTAGTGGTGAATTGGCCTGATTTTATAATTTTTATAGTGCTTTGGTTATCAACATAGAGATTTATTTCAAAATTATCTGGAATTAATTATTCTAATAGGGATCTTATGTATGACACTTCTTTGCATGCATCTGCTGCAGCAATGAACTCTGCTTCAGTGCTTGAAAGAGCAATTACAGGTTGCTTTCTGGAGCACCAACTTATGGGACCTCCACATAAGTAAACTACATATCCTGTGGTACTTTTTCTAGTTTTAATATCTCCAGCAAAGTCAGAATCACAATACACATTTAATTCAAATGGCATCTCTCCATCAGGGTTCTATTTAATCTTTCGGCTTTGCCGTTTAGCTGAGGTGAGTGAGGTATGGTGAGATCCATAATGATTCCTTTAGCTTTGCACCAGGATTTTATATCTGCATTTACATATTCTCCGCCATTGTCACATCTTATTTTTGAAACTTTTAGATTCATTTGGCTTTCTTCTTCTGTAATAAATTCTTTTAGATATCCTTTTACTTCATATTTATTTTGTAACAAATACACATGACAAAAATGTGTGTAGTCATCAGGAAATGTTAGAAAATAGTTTTTGTTGTCATGGGTAGTGGGATCTAAAGGTCCACATACATCTGTATGGATTATTTCTAAAGGCCTTTTTGATTTTGTTCTAATGGAATTGGATGGCTTTCTTACCTGTTTAGCTTTAATGCATGTTTCACAAATTTCATCTTGACTTATTTTTTCTATGTTTATTCCATTTACCATAGATTTTAATTGTTTTAAGCTTGAAAAACTTATGTGACCCATTTTTCTGTGCCATTTTAGCATTTCTTCATTTTGGGTAGCTGTTAGGTGAGATTCTTCAATTTCGGGGTTTTCTGTTTCTATATTTATTGAATAGAGTCCATTTTCCTGTTTTTCTCCTTCTAAAACTTTTTTTTTCCATTTTTTACGACAAATACCTTTTCATCTTTAAAGACGACTTTGCCTTTATTTCTGGTAATGGCACTTACCGATAGTAAATTATTTGTCAAGTTTGGTACAAACATCACCTCCTTGAGATCACATTTTTTCCCTTGAATTTTTCCGACTGATTTTGCTATTAGAGTTTCTTCCTTTTTTGCTATTGATATTTTTGAGTTGCAATCTACTTCATCTAGTAAAAACCTTTTACTATTTATCATATGGCTTGTTGAGCCACTGTCTACAATGAATTCTAGCAATTCCTCATTTTTACATTTTAAAGTCTCTCCTGCAAAAAAGGACAATTTTTCTTCATTTTTGTTTCTGAAAAAGCAATCCTTTTCTTTATGATTTGTCTTTTTACAAATTCGGCAAGGAATATTTTCCTGGAATTTATTTTGAGATTTCTTAAAGAAGCATTGGTCTTGAGTATGATTTGTCTTTTTACAGATGGTACACCATATTTTATTTAGTCTACAATATTTTGCTAAGTGCCCGCTCTTTTTGCAGTTAAAGCACTGCTTTACTTTAGTAGCACTCATGGCTATTCCCTCTTCAGGCTTTACTTTTTGTTTAGTTTCTTCAAGTGATAGTCTTGATATTAAGTTTGTTAACGTTTTCTCACTTTTTGGTGTCGAGTCCCATGCTGTGCTGAAGTAATTAAAGTAGTCTGGCAAAATGCTCAATATTTTAGAAATTACAAAGCTTTCCTCAATTTCTTGTTTTACATTATTTAGTTTGAATACTAAAATTTGCATTCTGCTTATATTTGTTGCCATATCTGTATTTTTGTCAAATTTGAATCCATGAAATTCTTGTAGTAATTTGCATTTTAATTGCTCATCTTCTCTTTGATAAATGGCTACTAGTTTTTCATACATTTCTTTTGAAGTTTTTCAATTTAGAATGTGTGTTAAAACATTCTTTTCAATGGTTAACATTATGTATTTTTGTGCTTTGGCGTCTTTTAGGCTCCATTTATCTTTTCCAGTTTCATCTTTCATGTCTTCAAACAACGATTTTCCATTTACAATATCTAGAAGGCCATTTGCTTTGAAAATAATTGTTATCTGAAAATTCCATAAATAAAAATTTTCTGGATTTTTAAGCCTCACAATATTTGCGATATCTTCGCTGACAGCCATTTTTGTTTTTATTTATATTTTATATATATATTTTAACGCGATTCAAAAAGAACCACGCTCTGCTACCATGTTGGGAATCTTTTATGGTTCAGACAATGAAACAACAAATAACAAGTTTACTTACAGCTGAAGTGGTTTTAAAGAATTAGGCGATTTTACCTTTTATGAAAGTATTTTAAATTTATTATTTTCAAAGAGAGAGAGAAAAGAACATTTAACAATTTACATTACAATTACTAATTTTGTAAACAAAACCAACACTCCTTTGTTCTCGTTTTTTTATATTACAGTGTTGTCAGTCTAAAAGTATTTCAAGATCATTGATTTATTATTCTTCTTTTTTTTCCAACAAATACTGCATGTAATATGAAACAAAGGTAGAATTTAAATGCAAGACAAAATATATTCCATTAAAGAACGTTTCTTCATTTTTGATACTATTGAATTATGAAAAGAAAATTTCTATTCACTATATCTATATATATAAAAATGAATGTTTGTATGTTTGTCTGTTGGTCTGTATGCACGGTATACAAATTCGCAGTAGTTCACTAATTCAAACTAAAATTTCCATACATAGGTAAAAAAATAACGGGGATGACGATAGGCTATTTAAAATATATATATAAATCAATTAGTAAAACTATATATTCAAATTATTCAACTTAGCTCACGAGCAGCGCCCTCTATCAAGTGCTAAAAGGTTATAAAAATACGTTTAAAATCTAAATCTTCTCAATATTTTATTAATAATAGTTCGCTTAATAACACATATAATATAAATATTTATATAATAACTGCTCTAATTTGAAATATTTGGTAGGTTTTATTTATTTATATATTTTCAATTTTAGATATAACTGATCTAATTCGACGTTTAAAATAACTAATATAGTTCGCTTAATAACACATATAATATAAATATTTATATAATAACTGTTCTAATTTGAAATATTTGGTAGGTTTTATTTATTTATATATTTTCATTTTTAGATATAACTGATCTAATTCGCCGTTTAAAATAACTAATATAGTTCGCTTAATAACACATATAATATAAATATTTATATAATAACTGCTCTAATTTGAAATATTTGGTAGGTTTAATTTATTTATATATTTTCAATTTTAGATATAACTGATCTAATTCGCCGTTTAAAATAACTAATATAGTTCGCTTAATAACACATATAATATAAATATTTATATAATAACTGCTCTAATTTAAATATTTGGTAGGTTTAATTTATTTATATATTTTCAATTTTAGATATAACTGATCTAATTCGCCGTTTAAAATAACTAATATATTTCGCTTAATAACACATATAATATAAATATTTCATCCGGCACCACCGGTTCTTGAGTTTGCGTTATATTTAGTTCCGGTAAACATATCTCTTTAATATTATATTTAACGGTTTTCTTTCTTTAAATTTACTCTTATATATTTAATATCTCTTCTAATTTCATATATTCATTTAATTTTATCAATTACTGGCACACATTTTGTAAAAATCCTTTCTTTTTCCGTCATGGTGTTGAACAAACATGGCGGCGGTGATGGGAGCCTGCCAAATTCCAACAAGCGGCCCCGCCCCGAATATGATGAGTCTCCACCATCTTCTCAGCACAAGTTCAAGTTTAACAGCACGGCAAATCTTTTCGACTTCGCCTGCCGCACTCTCGAGGCCATTCTTGCTGACTCCAGCCTTGACTCGCCTTCCAAGAAAAACATGGCTACCAGGGGTCTCTTGTTAAGCGTCGCTCAAAAAGCTGAACTTCTACTTGAAGATGCCTTCAAGGGTGCTAGCTATAGCAGACCTCAGCCTACAGAAAGCGCTCCTTCTCCCTCCACATCTTTCGCCTCTGTTGCGGCAGTTGAAGCCAAGCCGGGTATGACTGCACCTCCAATAACCTAATCAAAGCCCGCCTTTGTAAATCTTGCCCCCTCCTTCAAATCTCATGTCGTCGTGAGGTCGGTCGATTCCAATGCGAACCCGAGGGATATTCTGAAGGAAATTCAAAAGGCTGACCCTTCACTCACAACCTCCAAGGACATGGTAGCCTCCATCAACTCCAGTGGCAAAGTGGTACTTCATACCAGCACGGACGAAGTGGCCAAAAACCTGGCATCTAAATTGGCCACACACCCATCTAGCCTGTCCTGCCATGAGCGCCCTACCATTCTACCGAGATACTGCCTATTCAGTGTCGATAACAATGTGTCCGATGAGGAGATTTGTACTGGTCTTTCCTCCAACCACGCCATCCAATCCCTGCCAGGTCTTCGCTCCATCAAGGTGGTGCACCGTTCTGGAAACAATGCATGGGGCACTGCTACAGTGTTCGTGGAGGTGGATAACAAGGTAGCTGAAATTCTGGGACAACAAGGACGGATTCCGATAGCGGGCTTAATGCATAGGTTTGAGAGGAGTCACTCCCTGAAACAGTGCTTCCGCTGCTGCAGATTTGGACACCGAGCCCCTTACTGCACTGCTGCCCATCCCACTTGCTACAAATGCGGGTCTACTGAGCACGAAGGCAAACAGTGCGCCGTCGAGGCAAGCCAGGCACGCTGCTGCCGCTGCAGTAAAAAAGCTGGTGCTGCCATCAACCATCTGGCTACATCTTCCTTGTGTCCATTTGTGAAGGCGAAAATCGCACAATCCAAGAATCATGTCTAGACCCCTAAGAATATTGCAGGCCAATGCCCACAGGTCTCCTTCCGCCATCTTGGAGCTTGCTGATCTTGCCAATACGACTCAAGCTGACATCGTGCTTCTTCAAGAACTCCCCGCTCGTTTCTACTGGCCGTCTCCGGACTTTCAAACTTTCTGTGCCCCCGGACCCTACATCCCATCAGGAATTATAGCCCGTTCAAACCTTCAATCCATACCTATTGATACGTCCGACTCCAATGTCAACTCCTAAAATTCCTTCCCAAAATCCGACACGGGGAGATCACTACTACCATCCTTACTGGCCAAGGCCACGTTTTGGCGGACTTTGCACTTTGGTATCCTGGCACAGACCCAACCTGTCCTCACTGCCTTGAATGTCCCCAGACAGTGGATCATCTCTTGTTCGACTGCCCTGCTTTCCTGAGGCACAGGACGCAAACGGCTTTACTGCTTGGACAGGCAGACTTCGATTCCTCATCACTGGCCCGCCTACCAGTAACTCTGCCTGCATGGAACTTCCTGGTGGACTCGTTTAGCTCAGCAACCCGTACAGGACGTGACTAGTATTCTAAACTAGACTGCTGGACAGCCCGGGTAGTTG
Organism: Cordylochernes scorpioides; assembly: GCA_030710605.1. Taxonomy (NCBI): domain Eukaryota; kingdom Metazoa; phylum Arthropoda; class Arachnida; order Pseudoscorpiones; family Chernetidae; genus Cordylochernes; species Cordylochernes scorpioides. The sequence goes on along the minus strand of CP092871.1, from coordinate 56,782,981 downwards.
GCGTTTTGCGCTCCAGGAGCCCGGGTTACTTCTATCTCTCTCTATAAATATTTATATAATAACTGCTCTAATTTGAAATATTTGGTAGGTTTTATTTATTTATATATTTTCATTTTTAGATATAACTGATCTAATTCGCCGTTTAAAATAACTAATATAGTTCGCTTAATAACACATATAATATACATATTTATATAATAACTGCTCTAATTTGAAATATTAGGTAGGTTTATTTATATTTTTCATTTTTAGATATAACTGATCTAATTCGCCGTTTAAAATAACTGCTCTTGAAATATTTGGTATGTTTTATTTATTTATATATTCTCATTTTTAGATATAACTGATCTAATTCGCCGTTTAAAATAACTGCTCTAATTCGAAATATTTGGTACGTTTTATTTGTGTTCACTCTATTTCAATTTATTTGAAGTATTATAATTTCCATGTTTCAAAAACCTATTTCAAAAAGGTCGTTAGAAATATCTAAGGCCTGAAATAGCTTTACATGCGGATATTTATGCTGCCAAGCGTAGCTTAATGGTTAGGTGTGCGGCTTCGTGTTTCCACAACCTTGGTTCGAAACATAGCCTGGGTGTTTTTTTTTTATATTATTGAAGCAAAGTTTTTTTTTTACAGTACCAAAATTTCCATACATAGGTAAAAAAAATACGAGGAAAACGATAGGCTATTTTAAATGTTATATAAATTAAATATTAAAACTATATATTCAAATTATTCTACTTGGCTCACGAACAGCGCCCTCTGTCAAGGTTATAAATACGTTTAAAATCGAAATCTTCTCAAAATTTTATTAATAATAGTTCGCTTAATAATTTAAATACTTGATCTAAATCGAAATATTTATAGACGCTCGCTCGATTTGAAGATTTATATCGTACCTAATCTGACTGAAATTTTAACAGTATATAGAGTAGAATCTGGAAAAACTTATAGTGAAATTTTCAGGTCTCTATCCCGAATATTCGTCGAGTTTGCCCTTTTGTTCGCGATCAACGCCTCTAGCGGTGAAGATGGGAGGTAATATCAGCTGACCTAATGTACATGTAAAGTTTGGAGCGGGACGTTTCACAAGAGTGACATCCACGGCGCCAAATTTATAATTGTAACGAATAGTGTTTGAATAAAACATTTAATCGGGTAAACTCGGGCGTTGCCCGGGTCTTTCGTCTAGTATACTATATAGTAGAGTTTACCGCCAAAAAAAATTTACCTATTAAGAACTATATATATGTCTTCTGACATATAAACGAGCCTTTTTAGGCCCACACCATAAAATTTTAAATCATTTTAAACTTACCATTGTGTTTCTCTACGCACCGTCCCCCGGCCCACCTCGTCAGCCCCGATTGTTTCTTCCTAACTGAAAAAATTTGAAAAGTGGCGTCCCTCCAAAAATTTATCATCTTCTTACAGAGTAAGAAGAATAATTAATTTAATTTCGCAGAATATATTCGAAAATAAAAAAAAATAAAATATTATTCTTTTTAGTAAAAGAAAATTTGAATTAATAAAATAATAAAATATAACAGGTTTATTCCTTGAAAAATTTATTTAGTAATTTTTTCTTTAAAAAAAATTATAATGTTGTCTTTAAAAAAATATCTAATCTCTCTAGGATTATACATATATTTAATTTTATTCTTTAGAATAAAATAAATTTGGAATTTCTCGAGCTGGTAATAAAATGTTTTTGGACCTTTCATCTTGCATATAAAAGGGGATTGGCTATACACATATGTATATTTTATACACTCTCCTCTGGGCCTTTCTGCAGCAGGCTTTGGGATACAAGCCCAGATCTAATTCAAGTTTTCCATTTCTTAGTCCTCCTCGTCGTTGCCCTTCTGTGGAGGGTTGGTCAGTTTGGAAAGGGCCTGTGTCATCTCCAACTGGGCGTCTTCCCCGGCTTTGGTCTTTGGAGCATCTTCTTCCATCTTCTCGGCTTTTCCTCGGTGGGGAATTCTCCATCTGGACAACAAGCACTTTGGCGAGACACTGTACATATATGATGTAAATGTTTACATCATTGTTGGGTCTGTTTTGTGAAAATCTGGCCCAACAATTGCACAGCCCTTGATTAAGAAAGGAAGGCCCTATATCAGCAAATTAAATCTACCAACATCTCACCCTACATATTGCTTTCCAAAATATCAGCAAAAAATCTAAGGCAATAGCTTACTATAATTTTTAGATCATCATTATGTAAGGACCAGTCAACAATTGAATGACTTTGAGACGAAGAGTAAAGACAGTTCAATTTCCATCTTACTACCTATGTAAATAACAAAAGATGATTTTTACCTTACCCAATTGGGAGAATCTGTATGGGGCATGTCCCTAATAAAGGCTTTGTGTGTGTGTGGTATCCAAAAGGTTGTAAGTAAATCTCTTCTGGCATAACCGAAATCTCTGCTCCTGTATCGATTTTGAACTTTATTGGCTGGTCATTCACCTTTATCACCTCACACCACTTTTCTTCCGCATTCTCCTGCTTTCCTACTATTCCAATGAATGCATTATTTTGGGAGCTTGATACTTCTTGTATGGTTTTAGTGTAACAAACATTGGCAAAATTACCTTTCTTTCTGCACTTGTTGTGTTGAATTCCGTTTTGTTCATTGTTGGGCTCAGTTGGACAAAATGGAAAGGGATGTAAGAAGTGACTTAGTAAAAAATTTTCTTACTAAAATATACAAGTGTGACGTTTCGGTAACAGCGTCGTTACCATCATAGGAATAGCGTGTGACATAGAGATAGACAAATATAGAACTTAGGCAGCTAAAGCCATATTTGGGAAGATAAAATATCAGATAATAAAGGGGACAGAAGCATTGCGAGGACCACGCAGTGTCAGAGGCATGTCAGAAGCGTTCCCCAAGCCACCGTGGGTGAGAGGCGTAAGAAAGGGGGGGGGGGGGTTGTTGACAGATCCACCGCCGGGGTTTCAAGTGGTCTGGAATGTACTAACAAGGCCTCTGGCATGTGGAATTCCAACGTTCATCCCTCCCGGAGGGGGGGGGGGTATCAACAATCCCTTTGAAGAAAAAGAGATAATGGTGGGGGCCCGGGTGTCAACTATCCTTTTGAAGAAAAGGATATCCTCACTGTACTTGTGGAAGAGTGTGCCGTTATATGTAATTAAGATCTTGTGTGTAAACCACCTAGTATTGTAGCCTTTTTTTAAGAAACAGGCCAACAGCAACTTTTTGATTCACAATCAGGAGATGCCTCTTTCTTGATTTATCTACATGAATCAAGTACAATTTTACCTTTTTACTATTTCTCTCTTAATATATTTGCCTGATACTGATCTCTATTCAAAATTATTCTTTGTCATTTGTGGCATATACTGTGTAACATCCATGAAATCATTATTAAATTAGATAATCTATAAAATACACCTTCTGGAGATTTAGCAACCCACTGAAGACGCTGGGAACTATTTCAGAAAGGAAAATATAGCAATAGAACTCTATAATTTCTACAGATCAATTGTAAATAGATTCATACACAAAAGAGATAGTGAGGAAAGTTTTAGAACAGATGTGTAAATAAATCCCTCCTTAAACAAAGGCTCACGTGTACTTGGGAAAAGGGAGGGAATTGCTGTATTATTCTTGTTCCTGCATTAAATTAGATAATTTATAAAATAATGGTCGGCTCTCCCATCAAAATAGACGCTGGAATTGAACGCCGTCTATTGGCCGTCTCTACAAACTAGAGGACTCGGGTCGGTGACAAGCCGAGCATTATCAATTAAGAAGCGCCCATATAACTTTAAAATCTCTGAGATCATCCAACAACAATAGAGGACGTCCAATGATATCCTGAATATAAGACCAAATAACATTTATAATAAAAAAAGGATGTTGAAAACATTATTTCAATTTTAAATATCAAGAAAGCATCAGGTCCAGATTTTATCAGTAATAATATGATCGAACATGCAGGTACACTTCTAATCCCGATTTTACAGCAGATGTCCAACAAATGCATTGAATTAGGTTACTATCCGGATGTATGGAAAGACTCTACTGTAAAGATCATTCCAAAACCTAATAAAATAAGCTATGAAACAAGCAAAAGCTATAGACCTATATTATTGACATTAAACATTTCTAAAATATTTGAAACAAAAAATTTTCAATAAATATTACGCAGAGAACAATCTAATGAGTCCAAGGCAACATGGATTTTACTAAACATAAATCAACGAATAGAGTACAATGGTGAATATGATGGAAACCATATTGAAACACAGACAGGGAGAACTGACTTCTTTGATCACAGTGGGTATGGCAGTCGCTTTCGACAATGCATGTTGGCCAGCAATTATTAGAAGACTCGATTTTTTTTGGTAGCATTCCCTCCAAATTGGTAAGAATCATACAATATTTTATTTTAACAGTGAAAGAAGGGCAAAATCCTCATATGAAAATACAAATGTTACTAAAATCTGACAAAGGGATGCCCTCAAGGTGGCCCTAATAAAAAGCTGTTTGCCACTGTTGCTGTATTAATGTATCACAGCAAAAGTACAGTACACAACTCCATTCCATCGGAGCCGGTAGTTTTTATGTTCCGATACAAAATGTAATAATAAGATGTAAGGGTAGCACCATAAAACAAAAGAATGAAATATGTATGAGAGGACACAGAGAAAGATTCTCCCATATAAGCTATAAACTAGATATTTATTCACAGAAAAAACAAACAAAGTTAGGGAACATTTCTATGCTGGCGGGATGTGCTATCTATATAGTGATCTAGATAGAGGTGACTTGAAGTTACAAATTTGCCTTTATAAGGGGGAGAGCCTAGATCTCTATCTACTCTAGCGATACAAAATAAAGGTCTCATCAAAATTACATTCCTTAGAGCTCTTTAGGGCCCATGTAAAAATTAAGTCAGTTCCTGCTCAAAAGAAAGACTAAGCCATAATGGCAAAGAGGCTTACCTTTTTCCGAAAGCGCCGGAGGAAGTCTGGTCTCCTCCCTTCCGCGTCTCGAGCCTGACTCCCGATTGCCGACCGCTGACACGCTGTCCCTGACTGCTGACTTTCCGACTGCTGACCGACTGTCCCTGACTGCTGACTTTTTGACTGTTTTAGCAAAGAAACTATCTTTTATCCTTGCCTCTTTCCATTTTGATTCGCTGCTCGTGCTAAAGTTTTTTATTGGTTGACATTTTCATTCGTCAAAAAACACGCACGTGATCGTGACCACGCCTCCAATTTACAGTGTTGCCGAGAGAGAGAGAGAGAAAAAAAGGAAACATTGTAGAGATTGAGAAAACAAATTAATTTCTTTAAGAAATTAAATAACATATAGTCCGAGTATTACTAAAATTATTGATTTAAATCTTTACATGATAAATTATTTTCTTTCCTTATTCTATTCCTAAATCATTTTTTTTAAATACTAATTTAACTGGGGCTACTGTAGATATCCGACTTGTTAAGAGTTTATAATTTATTATAAATTTCCGGATATTAAATTCGATGCTGAAATTTAATAAATTCTTTTAGTCACCTCTATCTAAATATTAAATGAGGGGCATATATATACATATGGTACAACAGCTTCCAGCACGGATGTCTCTGGATGTCACTGGTGTCTTCTTTTCCACCAGGCATCAGTTCTCAGCATGGATGTCTGACGTCTCCATCTCCACCAGGCATCAGCTTCCAGTATGGATGTCTGGTGTCTTCAAGTGGCTAGGTTTCTGGGCAAAAAGTAATCTATAAGTCTATATGGGAGGGAAGCCATGTATCCAATTGATGTTGACACCATACATCTTCTGTTGGGGTATGATTACAAAACGTACCCCAACAATCCTCCCCCTGCCAAGTAATGGACAAATGCGTTTGTGCTACTCATTATTCATCTGCCTTTCATCAGTCACTATGAAAGCAGGTCCATTTCTAGCAAATGCATTTTCCATTACTAGGTAAAGACCAGATGTACCGAAACCTATAACGAAAATAAGGCTAATCAAAATGATGGTTTGCTATTCTAGATGTTTATTATTCCGAACATTAGAGGGCATTGTGCATCCTGGCAAAGGGGGGGGGGTTGTGTTATTTTTCTGTCAGCACACTGTTATCGACATAGGCCATGGGGGACAGTCATATCATATGTATGGAAGTAAGCAAGGTCATCTGTCTCACCATTCATGGGTATTTATACCACCCTTCCACTTTCTTCTTTGGCCGCTGAGGAGTAGGCCATCCTTGTGGTAAGTCTTCTCACCCCCAATCTTGCCTCTTGAGGTACTGGACCCATTGCTACCTTCTATCTGCTAACAAAACGGTTAGAACATTTCCCTATTTCACATTATATATGGGAAAAAAATTTGGGCGCCAAGGAGTCGTTTAGAGATAACTGACTAGTCCAACTCCTAAAACATGCCAGCATTTTTATTTAAGTACCAATCAAGACATTCGTGTGGTATAGTTATATATCCAATCAAAGGAAAATATACTTATAGTTAGCTGGAAGAAATATCTTGGTACATAATGATTAGCCTATGACATGATGACTTTTGCTAAAATAAAAAAAAAATACAGAAAACAAAAATTATGAAAATAATTATTAAATAAGGCACGAAATATGTGATGATAAATGAATCATTCCATGTTAAATGGTGAGTACAATATATATATATGCATATCATGTAGATAGTGATTAAATATGTTAAGACATAAGTGATAAAAATCATCCCATGATAGATGACAAAAGAAAATACTACAAAATTATATATGATGACAAAATATATACATACACAAACAAGGCGGATAAAAAAATAAGGATAAAATAGATCATACCTTGAGGGAAGATTAAGCCATGACAACATGTTAAAAAAAAGGTTGCATCATGGTAGGTAAATATGATTAATATCATGAATATCAAAATAAAAATTGTTGAAATGGATAATATATGATTATAATAAATATATATAACATAAGAATAATAACATAATGAATAAGAAAATGTAACCATATATATTTGTGCGCTGAAGGTTCAAGGTTTAGTATCTCAGTTAAGCTTTCAATCTTATCCAGTCTGGAGTCACGAGTTGGTCACTGGGTAATATTCATCTATCCCCATCCTACTGGAGGGTGGGTTCTCTCTTGTGTGTTAGATTCCTCAAATTACAATACTCTCTCAACCCAGATGGGAACGTCATTTAGAATCTTGGTCAAATGGAACATAGCCCAGACCTCTATTAAACTACACAGTCCATTTAAATCTAGGGTGACAACCATATGAAGAAAGTTCTCTGTTTGACAGAGCAACTAATCAATTTCTCCTATTTTGTTTGCGGCTCCATTTACCTTGTCTCTGGGGTGTGTACAGTTCAGCTACCTCTCCCTTCCAAGAAATTCATATTACTTTCATCTACTAATATGCTCTCTATCCATTGATCTGAATCCTATTAATCTACATCTTATCAATTTGAATTTTATCAATCTGAAATTTTGGTTCTTTTACAAATTCCTTCAGAATTCTACTCCCTGTATAACTGCACTTATTTCTACTGTCCTCATTACAACACTTCAAAAAACTTTGACTCATTGGCTCCTTCTGGCGTCTCGTTCGTGGTTCTTATAGTTAACTAATACTTTAAAGTCTTATCCTAACATGGAACGAGTTTAAACTCGTTGAAGGTCCTATTAATTACTTATTCTGCCTCTCGAATCGGTCTTATGCTCGAATTCATTCCAACAAAACGTATGGCAGGGCGAATCCTTTATTAGAAGAAACTTCCGCTAGCTATGGGGGATCAAACTGGTACCAAAAAAAATCAATAGACGGAAACTACTTCGTCTAGAATAACTGGCAATCCCTGCCTACATGCCAATCTTACAGGACCTCCCGTCTGAAACACCCTCGCTCCAGCCACGCTAAAAGCGTCGAAAACTACGGTGTCAGATCAGTTACTCAAGGTCGCGCCGTTATGCCCCAGGCTATACGGCATGGCTAAAACAAATCCCCCATCCTGCATAAAATTCAATCTATACCTTTTCGCTTCCTCTTGCGAAGAGGAGATGAGTGGGCATTTCGGCTTGATCCTTGCCTCCCACTATCTCCAAGTCTGAGGGTCGGGATAGGGATCATTTATCCACAATCCTTAGAATTCAAGCTAAACTAAAATAAAAGAAAATCAAAGGAAAATTATACCCCCTAACGAGGGACCTAACAAAAGGGAGCGAAAATTTGCTATCTAGATAGAGTTGTAGTTGTCCTGTTTGAGGCTTCTCGGTCCTAACAAAATTTAAAAAAAAAAATAAAAAAAATCGATCCTATTAAAGTCCTTAACCCTATTCTAATGTATTTTGGGCTCACAATATAATAGTTTTTAACCTTCTACACATTCATTATTCCAATTCTTTCATACACCCTCCCCCCTATCATTCGCGGAATGCACTCAAACTAAAGTTAAAAGCTGCTACAAAGGCCAAAATACTCATTTATCAATATCAATAGATCCTAACAAATAATAACATCTTTCTGGACAAAATGTGAAATCAAATAAAATAATAAAATTAAAACAAATTGGGAACTAAAGCCCTAGGTTACTCAAAAGAAAATGCCTCTGTACAAGCTCTATATATATTAATACATTATACTCACTAAATGATTGTTAACAATAATTGTTGACAAGTCTAAATAATCTGGAAGCTAACCTACCTTAAAAAAAAAAACAGTGTAACTTCAAAAACTGCCCTTGCCTTGACACTAAGCGACTATTCACGACAATTTTATATAGACACAAACAAAATATAAGGGCGAATAAAGGACCATTAAACGTGACACCTCATAAAAGCGGATTGAGTCATTCCCCTAGCCACCGTGGGTGAAGTCACTTTCTTCTTACTTCTTCGTGCGTCTGCCCCCTTTGCAGTAGCCCGACCTCAACACTCTATTGAAAGATGGACTTATAGGGTTTACGATTCACAACCCAACACTAACATTCTCAAGTGCTTTCCAAGGATCGACTACAGTCTGGGCCCACTTAACTTCTACCCCTGGCTTATTCTATTGGGACCCCCACTCCTTTTGACAGACTTCCCCTCGTTGCATCTTTGGCCAGACATCTCTTGACATGAGTTTTACAGGGCTTGGTTATTACCCAACTCGTTATCTAAGAAGTCCTTCCGGCCTACAATTTGTCTGGGTTTCTGTATCCCTCAGCTGCCTTGGCCACTGATTCAGTGTCCCTATACTTCACAACTTCACTCTGAGATTGACCATTCATGTCCTCATTAGAAACCTATTTCAAAAGCTACTACCTGAAAGCAGGGGAATATAGGGTTTCTAAATTACCCAACGCAAGCCACAGGATGCCTAACTGGTTTGTTGTTTCTAGACATAGCCCCCCTCTAAGTTGTGCTTTCCTACACCTTCCTTCATCTATTACTCCCGATAATAACCAAAATTCAGATTTACACTAAATAATTAATTCATAATTGTATATATTATTCTCACTGGTCTTTGGAACTCGGGATTTAACAAGAAATAGTTTGTATAGGAAAAAAAATCCAAATGAAGTTTTACTTCGGGAAAAAAAAAGGTTTAAAAGAAAAAGATTGAAATCTCTAAACTTCTCATTCTATTGAGCTGATTCTCCGTACACACTCCAAAATCCTAGTTAGTGGCGACAGTCTAAGCAGAATTTACACTGTGTGGGCCTTTTCACCCTTGTAGACCTGCGTAAAGTTAAACTGTCCACACTAACTCTGTCAATTTCACCTCGTCTCATTACTTCTGAGTTCGCTCTGGTTGTCACCCCCTGTGGAACCACTACATTAACGGACCTATTAGGGAGATAAGCTGGACCTGTAGGATGAATCCAATGATCTTCATCACTGGAACTTTGACTTAAATTACTATCACTAGTTTCTTCCTCCTCTGTGGGGAAAATTCTAATTGGTACCTGGTTTTGTTTCAACCTATCTATATGGTATTTATCCAAATTCCCAGTTTCTAGATTCTTCAAGAGATATACAGTATCACCAGCTCTTTTTGTACCTCATATGGACCCCCATACCTTGGCTCAAATTTGTGACGCTCCTTCGTCTCATGCATTCTCTCCACTAGGACTAAATCCCCGTTATTAAAAGTTCTCAGCCTTTTGTTTTCGAACTTGATCCTAGCTTCTTCCTGTTCACTCAAGTAGGTTTGCCTTACCACCTCTCTTATCTTCTCGACCTCCTCTGTTAGTTCCCGCTCGTAGAAGGCTGCCGTCTGAGCAATCAAATCTTCGCTTACAGGACTTTGTCCCGCTTCCTGGAAAGGTTGCGGAAGCCTCAGCTCATGTCCGAAGACGAGTTTCGCTGGCGTAAATCCTGTACTAGAATGTTCAGTGGTCCTGAAAGCTAAAGCTACCATGGGCAGGATGTCATCCCAATTAAAACCTGCTTCACACCTACACAAAGATTCAATCACTGTTCTGTTGAGCCTTTCTACAGCGCCATTACTTTGAGGTCTCCAAGCAGTGGTGTTCACTGCACTTACCCCCATGGCCCTGCAAATCCCTTTGAAAATACAGCTAATGAATGCCGAGCCCCGGTCCGAAAGTATAGTTTTCGGTATTCCAAAGATAGTAATTACGCTTTCCAACAGCGCTTTAACTACTGTACTGGCACACTGGTCTCTTGTAGGTATTAAAATAGGGAATTTGGTAAATAAATCGACTATGGTCAGGGTGTTAGAATGTCCTCTGGAAGTCTTCTCTAAGGGTCCTATGAAGTCTAGAGCAAGGTGCTCAAATGGTTTTCCAGGCCTGAAGTGGGGAGCATTACCAGCCTTGGTTACACCTTGATTTGAGAGCTGGCAACCCTTGCATCTGTATATAGTTTTGGACCTGTGTCCTCATACCCGGCCAATAATAATCGTCCTTCAGCCTTCTCATTACCTTCTTGACCCCAAAATGACCTCCCGTCGGAACGTCGTGGTGATATTTAATCACCATCTCCCTAATGTCTGACGGAACCACCTTCACCCAGATACCCCCACTGTTCTTAGACACAAGGTAACCCTCGTGCATTTTATATTCCTTATTTTTATAAGTTACAGTCTCGGTAGACCGTCTGTCACCTATTAGTTTCAATAAGGGGGCTCATTTCTTGTCCTTAAGCAAACCTTCCCACGTTCGGTCGCTATCTATCAAAGGGGGGGGGGGCCACGATTTTTTAATTACCGCGGCCACCACTCTCTTATCTTGTGATGAGTCAGGATCATCCTCACACGGGTACCTACTGAGGAAGTCGGCTACCGTGTTTTCTTTCCCCGGGACATACACAAATGTCACGTTGAAGTCTTGGATGATCTCTGCCACATTGTTAAAAATTTACAAATTATGAATATACAATTGTTGAATATCTAGAAATTTCTCCTATCAATTTACCTAATCCCTTAACACGTGCATGTGTCTATTGTCACTTAGCGGCTGTTTTTAGAAATTCCCTTCTTATATTTATACAGTATGAGGGCATAGTAGTTAAAGGCTGCATTTCCATGAGTTCATCTCTCTTACAACATGCTGAAACGAAATCAAATGTGGTTATAAGATCACTGTCTATGGGGTAACAGGTGCATATTGGATTGGGAAATGACAAAGTTATTTCGCCCTTTAAGATACTAATTGTGACTGAGTTTTCTATTGAGTTATGATGATACACTGAGAATTTGATAGGGAAATTATTTTGTAGGACTGTGTTGCATATCAGAGGTTTTGTTTGTTCCTGGATTAGAAATTTTATATTATTCCGTTTTACTGTCAGTCTGATTATTACATTCCTGGCTCATGAGATAGGTGTGCAACTTGTATAATTCACTGTGGAAATATATGTGGACATTTAAGAATTTACAGAAGTATATCTAATATGGAGTCGTCACCTCAGCTCGATCTATCCACATTTTTGTTCTGGGAGTAAGCCCATATTCTAGATGGACTTCACTGCCTCATCTATAGTCCAAGCGTATCACCTTAAGAGCCAGCTTTAGGAAACATCATCTCGTCCTAGACCTTTCTTCTCTTCATGCTCTCACATCTTCAATGACATTTCCTATGTGGGGAATACACCCTTTTAAGCGGTCTATCGGCATCCAGTGATCATACTTGGCAGAAAACGTCGTCAAAGGGGGCCGCCCTCCTCGCGTGTCTAGCCATCTAACCAATTACGATACCGCCTCACGCCTACAGGTTCCGAATTACATTCAATGTAATATCTCTGCTCGGGTGTCCCGACTTTATCAATCCTTATTCATAGCCTTTAGGTGATATTACTCCGCACTGGAAACTCGCATTTCGCTAACTCCCTCATTATATACAAGTGCCAAATCGAGCCTTGATAAACTCTTCTGTCTCCTATACCCCCATTATTAGATAGATCCTTTCTCTAACACCGGTGGCTTTTGCTGCCTTGTCATCAACTTAAATCTGTCCAAGCACGCCTCGGGATATCTCAGCTGTCTTGCAGACACAAGCTCCAGTCATCCCCTTTCTTTTGAATATTTTTAAAGATTATCCCAGGTAGCTGTTATAAGTTAATAAATAGTTCCACAGTGATTAGAAAGTACTCGCGCAAATTGGTCACCAGATCTATTCCTTGAGATTCTGCCATTGGAATGTTAAAACCAGATTTTTATCCATTATTGATTTCAAATAATAAAAAAAGGTTTACGAAGAAAAAAAAGGTGCGTCCTTTCTATGGTGATCAAATTTCTCTCTTCTCGAGTACGCTAACTGGATCTTCAATTCCACCTTCGCCTTAAAGCTCATGTATTTGCCACTCTCCCAATCCACTATGCGCTGTAAAAAAAATAAAATCGATTAACAATTACTCAGCATGTTAGCCCTAATCTGGATGCACAGGCTAGTATGACTTGATAGAAAGCGCTATTAAAATAAAGTTAAGAAAATTGTAGCCAGCAATAATTATCAGAACTCACCTCTGCTGTGAGGAAAATTATATCAGTGCTATGATGTAAAATAGAAAAAAATGCTAAGTCATTTCAGTGGACTACTGTAAAACACTGATCACCGATCTAAATTTGAACCATTGTAATCCAACCTCATTTCTCATACTGCATAAAAATAATTAAAAATAAAAAATGAAAAATGTAATCAATAAAATTATTAAGGCTTTGTCGCAAACAATGTGAATCGTAAATGACAGCGGCGAGTAATGCGGTAGACACCGCCTCAACTTGACTTTCATCGCCTGATAAAAATGCCAGTGAAACGGAAAGCATAATTAAAATTCACGATTTAAAATCATAGCAGTAAGTGTGGTTAGAAAACTGAAAGGGCGCTATGAATAGCTCTTACAATTAGCGGAAAATCACAAGGATTCAACATGACATTCCTAAATAAGATCACTGGAAATTTCTATAAGTCACTTTAGATATAGACTCTTAATCTCAGGATGTGTGGACTACTTCACCAATTTAATTAATTAATTAATTATACCTAAAATAATATGGCTTTTCATTAGGTATATATTTCTAAAGTATAGGAAATGAAATATATACTAAATTCGAGCCCCACGTTGGGCGCCATTGTTGAATTCCGTTTTGTTCATTGTTGGGCTCAGTTGGACAAAATGGAAAGGGATGTAAGAAGTGACTTAGTAAAAAATTTTCTTACTAAAATATACAAGTGTGACGTTTCGGTAACAGCGTCGTTACCATCATAGGAATAGCGTGTGACATAGAGATAAACAAATATAGAACTTAAGCAGCTAAAGCCATATTTGGGAAGATAAAATATCAGATAATAAAGGGGACAGAAGCATTGCGAGGACCACGCAGTGTCAGAGGAATGTCAGAAGCGTTCCCCAAGCCACCGTGGGTGAGAGGCGTAAGAAAGGGGGGGTTGTTGACAGATCCACCGCCGGTGTTTCAAGTGGTCTGGAATGTACTAACAAGGCCTCTGGCATGTGGAATTCCAACGTTCATCCCTCCCGGGGGGGGAGGGTATCAACTATCCCTTTGAAGAAAAAGAGATAATGGTGGGGGCCCGGGTGTCAACTATCCTTTTGAAGAAAAGGATATCCTCACTGTTCTTGTGGAAGAGTGTGCCGTTATATGTAATTCAGATCTTGTGTGTAAACCACCTAGTATTGTAGCCTTTTTTTAAGAAACAGGCTAACAGCAACTTTTTGATTCACAATCAGGAGATGCCTCTTTCTTGAATTATCTACATGAATCAAGTACAATTTTACCTTTTTACTATTTCTCTCTTAATATATTTGCCTGATACTGATCTCTATTCAAAATTATTCTTTGTCATTTGTGGCATATACTGTGTAACACATCCATGAAATCATTATTAAATTAGATAATCTATAAAATACACCTTCTGGAGATTTAGCAACCCACTGAAGACGCTGGGAACTATTTCAGAAAGGAAAATATAGCAATAGAACTCTATAATTTCTACAGATCAATTGTAAATAGATTCATACACAAAAGAGATAGTGAGGAAAGTTTTAGAACAGATGTGTAAATAAATCCCTCTTTAAACAAAGGCTCACGTGTACTTGGGAAAAGGGAGGGAATTGCTGTATTATTATTGTTCCTGCATTAAATTAGATAATCTATAAAATAATGGTTGGCTCTCCCATCAAAATAGATGCTGGAATTGAACGCCGTCTATTGGCCGTCTCTACAAACTAGAGGACTCGGGTCGGTGACAAGCCGAGCATTATCAATTAAGAAGCGCCCATATAACTTTAAAATCTCTGAGATCATCCAACAACAATAGAGGACGTCCAATGATATCCTGAATATAAGACCAAATAACATTTATAATAAAAAAAGGATGTTGAAAACATTATTTCAATTTTAAATATCAAGAAAGCATCAGGTCCAGATTTTATCAGTAATAATATGATCGAACATGCAGGTACACTTCTAATCCCGATTTTACAGCAGATGTCCAACAAATGCATTGAATTAGGTTACTATCCGGATGTATGGAAAGACTCTACTGTAAAGATCATTCCAAAACCTAATAAAATAAGCTATGAAACAAGCAAAAGCTATAGACCTATATTATTGACATTAAACATTTCTAAAATATTTGAAACAAAAAATTTTCAATAAATATTACGCAGAGAACAATCTAATGAGTCCAAGGCAACATGGATTTTACTAAACATAAATCAACGAATAGAGTACAATGGTGAATATGATGGAAACCATATTGAAACACAGACAGGGAGAACTGACTTCTTTGATCACAGTGGGTATGGCAGTCGCTTTCGACAATGCATGTTGGCCAGCAATTATTAGAAGACTCGATTTTGTTTTTGGTAGCATTCCCTCCAAATTGGTAAGAATCATACAATATTTTATTTAAACAGTGAAAGAAGGGCAAAATCCTCATATGAAAATACAAATGTTACTAAAATCTGACAAAGGGATGCCCTCAAGGTGGCCCTAATAAAAAGCTGTTTGCCACTGTTGCTGTATTAATGTATCACAGCAAAAGTACAGTACACAACTCCATTCCATCAGAGCCGGTAGTTTTTATGTTCCGATACAAAATGTAATAATAAGATGTAAGGGTAGCACCATAATACAAAATAATGAAATATGTATGAGAGGACACAGAGAAAGATTCTCCCATATAAGCTATATACTAGATATTTATTCACAGAAAAAAACAAACAAAGTTAGGGAACATTTCTATGCTGGCGGGATGTGCTATCTATATAGTGATCTAGATAGAGGTGACTTGAAGTTACAAATTTGCCTTTATAAGGGGGAGAGCCTAGATCTCTATCTACTCTAGCGATACAAAATAAAGGTCTCATCAAAATTACATTCCTTAGAGCCCTTTAGGGCCCATGTAAAAATTAAGTCAGTTCCTGCTCAAAAGAAAGACTAAGCCATAATGGCAAAGAGGCTTACCTTTTTCCGAAAGCGCCGGAGAAAGTCTGGTCTCCTCCGTTCCGCGTCTCGAGCCTGACTCCCGGCTGCCGACCGCTGACCGACTGTCCCTTGACTGCTGCCTGTCCGACTGCTGACCGACTGTCCCTGACTGCTGACTTTTTGACTGTTTTAGCAAAGAAACTATCTTTTATCCTTGCCTCTTTCCATTTTGATTCGCTGCTCGTGCTAAAGTTTTTTATTGGTTGACATTTTCATTCGTCAAAAAACACGCACGTGATCGTGACCACGCCTCCAATTTACAGTGTTGCCGAGAGAGAGAGAAAAAAAAGGAAACATTGTAGATTGAGAAAACAAATTAATTTTTTAAGAAATTAAATAACATATAGTCCGAGTATTACTAAAATTATTGATTTAAATCTTTACATGATAAATTATTTTCTCTCCTTATTCTATTCCTAAATCCTTTTTTTTTTAAATACTAATTTAACTGGGGCTATTGTAGATATCTGACTTGTTAAGAGTTTATAATTTATTTTAAATTTCCGGATATTAATTCGATGCTGAAATTTAATAATTTCTTTTAGTCACCTCTATCTAAATATTAAATGAGGGGCATATATATGTAGTAAACCCGATGTGGAATGTACTGGGCAGTCGTGGTAGTGAGTGCGTGATGGGATTCCCGCACTGGGACAGCAAGAGACAGAGGCAGGTCTAGATGGTAACTACAAGAAGGTAGAGGTAGACCACGGACGAAGGCAGACAGACCACGGGCGCCACGGATGCCCAAAGCCTACATCGCGGATAGAAGAGGGGGTGAGAGATCCCACCGACCGTATAGCTTCGTCGCTCTGAAAACAACTAACCAACTCTGTCCCATTGTCTGGGCTCTTTATATACTGGACTCTGGCTTGTGGTGGCGCGTTTTGATTGGCTCCCAGAAATCACGCCACCTGTCAAGCGCTGGGTTATTTATCACGTCTGGCCACCTGTTGACGGGGTAATTGAACTCATTAACATAAACACCTGTTCGCCTGGGTTGTTTATCACGTCTGGCCTTTGTCGTCTGGTCCATGGTGTCGTCTTGGTCTACCTTTACCCCTTTATTTTATTTGTCACTATTTTTACAAGATCGATACATTTTTATATAGATATGGGGTTATAATAATCATTAGAAGAAGGTTGTGATTTATCTATGTCAAAATATACTACAGAATGTGTCCCCGGTGATGAAGGTTTGGTTGGGGGAATGACATGTATTGAATGATAACTTAACAAACCTATTATAAAAAAAAATAAAAGAAATAATTTGTATACAAATTAGTTAAAATTATTATTAAGCTACAAGTTAAACAGAGAAAGATGTTGTAATGGTGGTGTATCAATGAAATAAAAATCAAGGTTATAAAAATAAAAACGCACAAAATGAATGATAAAAGATTAAGGGAAGGTATATAATACAAAATGTTAAATATGTTAAAATGAATCCTACAAGGAAAATAATATCTTATTGCATAAAAGAAGAGAGAAAAAAA
>CP092871.1:56749786-56765414 GCA_030710605.1 Cordylochernes scorpioides | reverse complement strand
ATGAAGTTAGTTTATTGACTGAATGTATAATGTGACGCTAAGGTTGAAAAGGGGAAAGGGGGTATCTGAGCATGTTTCTGCAAAGTAGTATCCCAAACCCTTCTGCAATGCAATGCGAACTTGTTTAAGTGAGGCATTGTTTTCATTAACAGAAGGCCTAAGATATTCCGTCTGCATCATTAGTTCAGAGAGTGAGAAGAGGTGGGAGGATTGATGGATGTAAAAAGGGAGAGGTAGAGGTAAGAGGGGTAAGAGGGATCCCTGTTGTCCATAATGATTGTGCCCGGTTGAATTATGAGAAAAAAAAGTGAAAAGTTGAAAAAATGGTGAATTGATATGATGAGTCGGGCGATGAGAAAAAAAAATAAAAAGATCGCGCTGGATATCCTGAACTCATTATTGAGAATGGGTATAACGAGGAAGGATTGTTCCAGTCGGATTAATCAATGAAAAAAAAACAAAAATGTTCGGCGAACTGGAATCCCTTGGAAGGTAGTTGGAGGTTTGAAGGATGCGGAAAAGGGGAGGTGGATGTAAGAGAATTATTGCTGTCA
Organism: Cordylochernes scorpioides; assembly: GCA_030710605.1. NCBI lineage: Eukaryota > Metazoa > Arthropoda > Arachnida > Pseudoscorpiones > Chernetidae > Cordylochernes > Cordylochernes scorpioides. The sequence goes on along the minus strand of CP092871.1, from coordinate 56,764,860 downwards.
ATTTTGATTGTGTCCGGCTTGTGTGGTGAAAAAAAAGTTGAAAGATGAAAAAATGATGAGCCGGACGATGAGAGAAAAAAAATAAAACCTAACTGGGTCTCCTGAGCTCGCTGTTGGGAAATGTACAGCGAGGAAGGGTCTTCTAGTTAGTTTAATCAATTAAAAAAAAAGAAAATGGCTGACGAACAATAATCTCTTGATGGGTGTAAAAAGTTGGGAGGAAAGGTTCATGGGATAGAGTTAGAGGTTGTAAGGGAAGCGTCAAAAATAACATTTTGAAAATCTATTAAGAAAAATAAAATGATAAATGCTTTATCTTTTTAAGAAATATTATAAATATTGTTGGGTTTAGGTTTTTAAAATGGTGCCTAAAATAGTTGAAGTTGTAAAATTCTAAGTCTAAACATGATGAACAAAAGAAAATAAAAATATCAAAGTTAATAAAGGGTTGATTGGTAGTTGATGGCATTAATGTTGATGGTTAATAAACAAAATGATATTATCGATTAATATTGAAATGTTTTATCTACATCTGTAAGTTAAAAAAAAAACAAAGTCCAACACCACAAAACTAATAAAACTGTAAGTCTATTTACAAATAAAACTAGAATAAAAATAAAGATAAAGGGGAGTAGTGGTGACACACTGATATAATATTATAAAACTACAAAAAATGTATACACACTTTGAACTTCCATAGAAAATTTATTTACCGTTCTACAAAGTTAAATTTCAGGAAAATAGAAAACTGAAAGTCCAATATTAATGAAACATAAATAACAAATGTTAATACTGTTCAAACTGATGCTGAGGTCACCAATTTGAACAGTATTAACATTTGTTATTTATGTTTCATTTATATTGGACTTTCAGTTTTCTATTTTCCTGAAATTTAACTTTGTAGAACGGTAAATAAATTTTCTATGGAAGTTCAAAGTGTGTATACATTTTTTTGAATCACCCTGTATATTTTTTGTAGTTTTATAATATTATATCAGTGTGTCAACACTACTCCCCTTTATCTTTATTTTTATTCTAGTAACTAATTTGTGCCCCAAATTATTTCCCATTTAATAGGTTTGCTAGCTTTTCTCTCATTTATTTGTAAATAGACTTACAGTTTTATTAGTTTTGTGGTGTTGGACTTTGTTTTTTTTTAACTTACAGATGTAGATAAAACATTTCAATATTAATCGATAATATTGTCGCGAGGAAAAATAATTAACTAGCCTTCGAATTACTTTAAATATTTATTTAATGAGCTATATGATAGATTTTAAAATAAAAGAAGAGTTACTATTTACGTGAGCCAAATCGACCCAGCCGTTCAGCAAGAAGCAGAACTCGAGCTCCTCCTTCCACGTGACGCCACTGTTTACCCCGAGCGGTCGGTCCAGATAAGAGGGAATACCAGGAAACTCTGTCCTCCTGACATCACTCCCTCCACAAGAGAAACAGCGTCCCGCTGTTTACTAGTCGGTCACATGACCCTGGGCAATCTGTTCTTGGACTTCAGGGTCGTGGTAGGGCTTCATTCTCACTACATGGACGATATCTTGGGTTTTTCGTCTTCTCCTAGTATTCGTCACGCCTTCTACTTGATAATTTACACTCGATATTTTTCTGATCACTCGATAGGGTCCGAAATATCTCTTCAATAACTTCTCCGATAAGCCAACGGTACGGACTGGGGTGAACACCCACACCAAATCACCTTCCTTGTACGTCACCTCCTGATGCTTCTTGTCATAGCGTTCTTTGTCTTTGCTCTGAGCCTGCAGGATGTTAAGACGGGCTAACATTCGTGCGTCCTCAGCGTTGGTCACAAGATGGCCCACATAATCTTCTGCAGTTTCTGCCGGCTGGTACGGGGCAGTATAGAATCTAGCGGTGTTTCAACTTCTCGGCCGTGGACGAGGAAGAACGGGCTGTATCCTGTTGTCTCTTGTCGAGCGGTATTGTAGGCAAAGGTCACATATGGTAGGATGTTGTCCCAATTTTTCTGATCAACGTCAACATACATCGAGATCATGTCAGTCAGGGTCTTGTTGAGTCTTTCTGTCAAACCATTCGTTTGAGGGTGGTATACCGTGGTGAATCTGTGAATTGTTCTGTTTAGATTATTTATTTCTCGTATGGTCTGAGACATGAAATTTCTTCCTCTGTCCGTGATGATTTCCCGAGGAGCGCCGTGCTTGAGTATGACGTCTTCAATAAGGAAGGTTGCTAATTCAGTAGCTTCCGCTGTTGCCGCGGCTTTTGTTATCGCAAATCTGGTGAGATAATCAGTCGCGACTATTATCCATCTATTTCCCGTGTGAGATATGGGAAATCTTCCCAGATAATCAATTCCTATCTTTTGAAAAGGCGAGGTCGTTGGAGGTATTGGGACTAGTAGTCCAGGAGGTTTCTGAGGCACGCCCTTCCTTCGCTGGCATTCTTTACAATGAGCAATGTATTGGGAAACTGTCCTATAAAGTCCAGGCCAATAGAATCTCTTTCTAACGCGGTCATAGGTCTTGGCAAATCCCAAATGACCGGCCATTGGAGTGTCGTGGACATCTTTAAGAATTTCGTGCCTCATTTGTTTTGGGACTACTAGCAGCCATGGTTTGCCCTCAGGGTCGTAATTTTTCTTATAGAGAACGCCTCCAATCATCTGATACCCTTTTAAATTTTCATTTGCAAGTTTTTCACGGATCCCAACCAAATGAGGGTCTTTACTTTGTTCTTCTGCAATGTCTTGGATGGAAGTAATGTGCCCTTCTATCTCTGCGGTGTCAGCTAAGGGGCTTCTTGACAAACAGTCAGCGTCTTTATGCTTGCGTCCGCTTTTGTAAACGATGTCTATGTCGTATTCTTGTAGTTTGAGGGCCCAACGGGCTAAGCGGCCGAATGGATCTTTCAAGCCTACTAGCCAACATAGCGAGTGATGGTCGGTAACCACAGTAAAGGGTCTGCCATATAGGTATGGGCGGAATTTACCAAGGGCCCAAACAACTGCGAGGCATTCTTTTTCTGTAGTGGAATAATTCTTTTCCGCTTTGGTTAGTGTTCGTGAGGCATAGGCTATAGGTCTCTCCGCGTCATTCTGGATTTGAACAAGAACTGCCCCTAAACCATAGCCGCTTGCATCAGTATGGACATGAGTTTCCGCACCTTCTATGAAATGTCCTAACACAGGCGAAGATCCCAATTCCTGTTTGAGAATCCGGAAAGATTCATCTTGTTCTACGCCCCAAATGAATTTTTCATCTTTCTTTAAAAGGCTATTCAAGGGTCGAGACTTGTTAGCATAACTTTTGATGAAGCGTCTATAGTATGAACTTAACCCAAGAAAACTTCTGGTCTCACTGATATTACGGGGTTTTGGAAAGTGGACAATGGCTTTCACTTTTTCTGGGTCTGGCTGCGTTCCAAATTCATTAACGACGTGCCCGAGGATAGTTATTTGTCTCGAGGCGAAATGGCACTTTTTATAATTCAGGCACAGTCCGGCCTGCTGAATGCATCTCAAAACTTTGTATAAACGTGTTAAATGTTCTTTAAAGATTGATCCATAGACTACAATGTCGTCTAAGTAGCATAAACACATGTCCCATTTCAATCCCCGTAGGACGTTGTCAATCATTCGCTCGGAAGTTGCTGGTGCATTGCATAGACCAAACGGCATTACATTAAATTCATAAAGCCCATCTGGAGTGATAAATGCCGTTTTCTCCCGGTCCTTATCGTCTACTTCGATTTGCCAGTAACCCGATCTCATATCCATAGTGGAGAAGTACCTGGATCCAGAGAGGGTGTCCAGCGCGTCATCGATACAAGGGAGAGGGTACACATCTTTCTTTGTAATTTTGTTTAGACGACGATAGTCGACACAGAATCTCAACGAGCCGTCCTTCTTCCTCACTAATATAACGGGAGAGGCCCATGGACTTGATGATGGCCGGATGATTTTAGTCTCCATCATTTTCTCTACTTCACTCTGAATGACACGTCTTTCGGCGGGAGACACTCTATAAGGACGCTGTCTGACAGGCGGATAATCACTCGTATCGATTTTATGTTTTATTTCGCCAGAGACAGGGAAGATCTTTTTCTCAAAGTCGAATATATCAGAAAACTCATTTAGGCACGTGAGTAATCTGTTTTTCTTTGTTTCCTCCAAATCAGTAGAAATCATTGAAATTAAACATTCTCTCACATCTGGGGAAGTTACTTCGTCTTTTCCAGCTATTTCAGAACAAGCGTCAAGATTAGATATGCTCCCTACTTCTAGATCTTGCATTGTTCCTATCTTCATGTCCGAAGGTATCACTTGAGACTGGTGAGTACTGTTAGTCACCCACAACACCGCTCTGCCATGTAAGAACCTAACGAGGGAAGAGGGAATAAAAAGTCCTTTTTCCAACTGCAGGCGTTTGGAACCTGTAACGACTACATCTCTGCTGCCAAATACATCCTGGTTGGTGACAACTATCTTGCCAAAAGATCTCGGCGGTGTGACACAGTCCATAGCAGCACAAAGTTTCAGGTCTTTCCATTCGTAGGATTTTTCAGCTTCGCTTAAATACAATTTGTCTTCCCCACAATCTATAATGGCATCTGTGGCTTTGAAGAAATCCCAGCCCAGTATAACATCGTGGCTACATTCAGCGGCTACTACAAAATCAAAAATAATATCGAGTCCTTTGATTTGAACTTCTAAAGAGCACTTACCAAGGGTCACGATAGGCTTCTTGTCCGCGGCTTTTAGAAGTGGTCCATTTTCTTTAAAAACTGGGGCCTTTATAGATCGTCTGAAAGCTTCAGAAATTACTGAGTAATCAGCGCCGGAGTCCACAAGAGCTTGTACATTTCGTCCTTGTATGTTGACAGATATCCAGTTCTTTTCCATTGTAGCGGCTATACGGCAGGGAGGATTTTCGTCTGTGGCGGCCACACCTCCAGAGGGCGCGCCATCTAGTTTTCCTCACTGCGGCGACTGGGTGAGCGGCTGGGACGGCGAGCAGGGGATTGTGAGGTTCTTCTGGGAGCTTGGAATCTTCCGCGGGGGAGGGGGTATGGCGACGGGTTTCTAAATCTTCCTTGGGATAGTTCGCTTCCTGATTCGCCCATGGTGTAATTTTCCGTTCTTGGTCTTCCGAAATCGACTGTTTCCCTTCCAAGTCTGGCATCCGTAAAAGCTTGGCGTCTGTCTCTGCAATAACGTGCAACGTGGCCAGGGCGCCCACAGTGGAAGCAGATCGGTCTGTCATCTTCAGTACGCCACTGAGTCCTTTGATTATTTGGTGGTCCTTCTGTTCTTCGTCGGTAAACTTGATCGTTCTGGGGGAGGTATTGTCGCCGAGGTCGGAAGCTCTCGGGCTGACGAGGGGCAGAGATAGGAGCCAATGTTTGCTGGATTTCACTACGGATGACATCCCGTAGGTCGGGAGGTGGAGTGTCGATATCCTGGGCGGCAAATGTAGAAGGAGGAGCCATAAACTTCTGAACCTCCTCTCTTACTATTCTTCTAATCAGGGCTTCTAGGTTCTCAGGTTCAGCGGTCGAGATGGTGGTCACATTGGGCAGTCGGCTGAACCTGGGCGGTGCAACACGCATCCTCTTGAATGCCTCGAATCGGCGGCAGAACGCAACAAATTGGTCCACCGTGCCGATGTCCTTTCCAATAAGTGCCTGATACACTTCCTCCGCTACGCCTTTAATCAGGTGGCTCACCTTTTCTCCTTCCGACATTCTGGGGTTGCTTTGTTTACAAAGAAGGAGGACTTCTTGTATGTAGCTCTCGACGTTTTCCCCACTCGTCTGCGCTCTAGTTCGAAGAATGTTCTCGGCTTTTCTAGCCGTGTCTTCCTTGTTCCCAAATATTTCACAAAACTTTATCTTAAATTCCTCCCACGAATTCAAGATTTCCTCGTAGCTTTCGAACCAGCACTTCGCTGTGCCAGTGAGGTAGAAGATGACGTTGGCCAGACACATGGAGTCATCCCACTTGTTGTAACGTGCCACACGCTGGAAGTCGCTCAGCCAACGCTGCGAATCTTCCCCACGTTCTCCCGAGAAGACAGTAGGGTCTCTCCACCGATGGCAGAATGGTCGGTTTTCTTCTCTCTCCATTTTCTTCCGAGCAGGAAAAGCAAGCACTGTAGAATGCTCTGGTTGCAATCCTTGAAGGCGACGACTTCGTCTGGTGACTGTCTCGTTCCCCGGCGTCTCCACCACAATATCATTTTGTTTATTAACCATCAACATTAATGCCATCAACTACCAATCAACCCTTTATTACCTTTAATATTTTTATTTTCTTTTGTTCATTTTGTATAAGAGGAGTAGATAGGAAGGATAAATTTAAAGTAAACACACACAATAGCGAAAGTAAATATTTGAGAAAGTTGATATACTATTTACAGTTTTTTGTTACTTAAGGTGCCTTGAATATTTACAACATAGTTTCAGGGATGTAATACAGGAAGGAGGAGAAGTAGAGATAATAAAAGTAAAATAAAATATAAAAGAAAATTGACTTAAGCCAAAGGTTTGTGATAGGTAGTGACGCAGTGAGGAATAAAGGAAGAAGGTCTGAATTGGTTTCTGCAAAGGACATCTCAGGAGTCCTGCCCTGCAATACGAGCTTAGAAGCGAAGTATTGTTTTCAGGGTTCAGCAATCTCAAGATGCTCTGTAAGTAGCATTAGGTCAGATGAGCAAAAGGCGTGAAGATCGAAGGAGATGTAGTTAATGGGAGAATATGGGAAATAAATCTTTTCTGAGAGAGGTTAAAAAGAGATGGTGTCTCAAGAGCTGCGCTGCTGTCGGTCATTGAGCTCGACCAGATGAAAAATAAAATTAAACGAAAAATGAGTGGGCGCATCGTGCTGATGGTGGCCTGAGTCGAGCGTTAGAGAAAAAAAAATATCGCTGGTTACCCAAGCTCTCCGTGTGGAGTTAACATGGGGAGGAAGAGTGTACCAGGTCGATGAATCATTAAAAAATAAAAATTAAAAAATGTTGACGAGCAGGAGTCTCAGGAACCGTTGAAGAGGTTAGAGGATGGAGGTAGATTGTGAAAACAGGGCTCGACTGTTGCCATTGATTGATTGAACCCGAATTTGAGGAAAAAAGAATGAAATAAAGAATGCTGGGACGGCGACCTGGGTGTAAATTAAAAAAGTCGGCAAACAGGAACTCTGCGATGGACGAGGGGTGGTTAGAACGAAGGCATAGAAGGCCAATGGAAAATGATCAAGAGGCGAGAGAAGTATGGAAGGCCTATAATTGAATGATTGACAGGTAAGAGTGTTGAAGTAGGAGGGAATATCTCTGCTAATGATGGATGCTAATGATGGATACAAAGGTCATTCCACCCCTTTAGAAGTATGGAAGGAAAGACGAAGTTGAAAAAAAAGTAAGGGGGGAGTTCATTGCGTCCTTGAGCTTCGTTGGGATGAAGATTGGAAGTAATTGTCCTTTTATGGAGGCCAAGATGACGTCTCCCTTAGTCTCATGTACTGGATCAATTTTAGAGAAGATGGGAAGCTAAATTTTAAACGGGGTTGACAAAACAATAACTATCCTATAACATTATAAAATTAAGATTTGCTATAAAAGAATTAATTAACTAGTGTATAAATAAAAGTGTTATGATCATGCGAAATGTGTTAATGGAATATGGGATATATTATCATAATTTAAGGAAAAGAAGCTAACTGGAATAATAAAAAATAATTGTATAATGTTTCTTTGTTTTTATATACAGCGTGTGTATGAAATATATTCTCGGAACTGCGCTATTCCAGTCCAAACAATTCCGAGGGTTAGTCTTAAGTAATCAGTTGTGTGCCTAATAGAAAGAGAAAAATAGTTGTAACATTTGAAGGAGAGAAATTATTGGTGGCGGAAAAGGTAATCATGAAATGGTGTCGAATGCTATGATTATTTAATTGATTACTTTTTGTCGAGGAGTTCGTCAGACGTTCAGTACCTAGATTTCACTAATTTTATGAGAATAGATGGGGGGACAAATGATTAAATGGTTCGGAAAATCGATGAGCTATACTTTTTTCTATTGGACTAAACAAGTTGGGATCTAAATGTCGGAAAGGGTCTATAATTCTATTTATTTTTAGGGGTTCTATATATATATATATATATAATTTGGGTGGTGAAATATAAAGGACCTCTTCATTATAATATTGTAATTTATAGTTGTATTTGTAATTGTGGTAAAAATGGGAGGCACATTTTGAGATGAGATAATTTAAAATTGATATTTATAAAAATACAAATCTAGGACTAGTTTTTAAAACTTTTAAATATTGAGAAATATCAATTGGAATAGTAATAGGTCAAGTAAAATAAAGAGCGTAATAAATTTAATTATTAATATTATGGCCATAAATAAGGTATTAAAAAAAACACACAAATAAGTTTAGAAAATATGATTCGAGTAATTAAAATATAATATGATTTTTTATGTAAAATTGAAATTAATGAATTAAAATTTAAAAGTTGCTTAAAATAAAGTAAAAATTGATAAATGAGGGTGTACAAGATTTAAAATTTGAATTGAAATGTTATAAAAATTGCAAAATTTGATTTAAAATGATTACAGTGAAAATAAACATTAAATTTGTGGAGAATCAAGTTGTTTTTAAAAACTCACAGTTTTGAGGATTGTTCAGTCAGGAGACTTGGTCTTTAGTTGTTGTCCCGCTGATGGGGCCTGGTGGTCACTTTTTGCGATGGTTGCCATGGTACATTGTCGATATTGGTTGGCGGGGCAATGCCAGGATTTCTCGATGAATCTTGTCTGCCTGTTCGAGCTGAGGGAGGAAGATGTTCGTGGCGCAGGAGATGTCGATGGGGGCAATGATGACCTCCTCGGTGCGAGGTATGGTTAGTCCCCGAATGGCGTCTGTTAGGTGGCTTACTCGGTTTTCGCAGTGGGGCTGCATGTTGGTGAGGGCATCCGCGACGTATTCGTCTTCGACCTCCGTCATCCTCTGCCAGCTGCTGTCCTCAGTTATCCTGTCGACTTTAACGGGTTCTGTAGTAAACCCGATGTGGAATGTACTGGGCAGTCGTGGTAGTGGGTGCGTGATGGGATTCCCGCACTGGGACAGCAAGAGACAGAGGCAGGTCTAGATGGTAACTCCAAGAAGGTAGAGGTAGACCACGGACGAAGGCAGACAGACCACGGGCGCCACGGATGCCCAAAGCCTACATCGCGGATAGAAGGAGGGGTGAGAGATCCCACCGACCGTATAGCTTCGTCGCTCTGAAAACAACTAACCAACACTGTCCCATTTCTGGGCTCTTTATATACTGGACTATGGCATGTGGTGGCGCGTTTTGATTGGCTCCCAGAAATCACGCCACCTGTCAAGCGCTGGGTTATTTATCACGTCTGGCCACCTGTTGACGGGGTAATTGAACTCATTAACATAAACACCTGTTCGCCTGGGTTGTTTATCACGTCTGGCCTTTGTCGTCTGGTCCATGGTGTCGTCTTGGTCTACCTTTACCCCTTTATTTTATTTGTCACTATTTTTATAAGATCGATACATTTTTATATAGATATGGGGTTATAATAATCATTAGAAGAAGGTTGTGATTTATCTATGTCAAAATATACTACATATATACATATGTTAGAATTAGTTTAGCTCAGTGGTTAAATTCTTCCTTTAGCATATTGTTGCACCAGGTTGCGGCTTGGCAGACTCTTCAGCCTGGATTCTCTCCTGTGCTGGGTCCTGCATCTTACCAGAGCGTGTTTCAACCATCCTAGAAATTTATAAAAGGGAATAACGAGATAAGTCTTCTTTAAGTAGCCACCAGAATCCTTTCTTTATTTTCTCACATCAAAGAGAGCAGTGAAGTCACAGTGTACCTAAATACAAATGATGATAAATTAATAATCTGTTTTAAATAAATATCATAGAATATTTTATATAAAAATAAATAAATATATAATTTAAATTTCAAATATATTAAAACTAATATAAGAAATACGCCATTAATCATGATGTAACACTTCCCCCTCTCCAGAGGTCGTCACGTCCTCGTGATTGACCTCATCAATTCTTTCAAAATAGGGTTTGATTCTTGAGACATGGACAATCAATGGGTCTTGGCCAGGATTATATTTTGGTTCAATTAAGTAATTTACGTTGGACAGCTTCTTTAATATTCTATATGGGCCAAAATATTTTCTCAGTAGTTTCTCACACTTTCCTATTTTCCTAATTGGTGTCCAAACTGCTACTAATTCTCCTGGTTCGTAGCTTCTTTCCGTGTGTTTCTTGTCATAGTTCTTTTTCATTCTTTCTTGAGTCTTTATTGTGTTGTTAATAACTAATTTTCTTGTTCTGTTTATTTTGTCTAAGTGATGTTTTATGTATTCATCATAATCATCTTTGTCAATGTCCACCGAGATATTCCTGTCGTCCAAAAGAGACGTGGGTTCTCTTCCAAACATCAGGAAAAAGGGAGAATATCCTGTGGTTTCCTGAATTGTAGTATTGTAAGCGTGAGTGATGAATGGGAGTATTTCGTCCCAATTTTTCTGATCAGTGTTCACATACATACTGAGCATATTGATCAATGTTCTATTTAACCGCTCTGTCAATCCATTAGTCTGGGGATGATAGCTCGTTGTGAAGCAATGTTTAATCTTGCACGTTTTCATCACCTCTTTCATTAAATTACTGGTAAATTGAGAGCCTCTGTCACTAATAAGATATTGTGGGGCTCCGTGCCGAAGAAAAATATCCTCTACTAGAAATTTAGAAACTTCTTTCACTGTTGCTTCCGAGACTGCTCTTGTTTCTGCATATCTAGTGTAGTAGTCCGACAGCACGATTATCCATTTTTTCCTGTTTTTCGTAGATGGTAGTGGACCAACAAAGTCAATTCCAATTCTTTCGAAAGGAAAGTTGGCTGGGGGGATGGGCTGTAGTAGTCCAGAAGGTAATTGGTTTGAGCCTTTCCTACTTTGGCAAAGGTGACACGTCTTAACAAATTCTGAGACATCCTTTAGCATGGATGGCCAAAAGTATTTACTCTTTATTCGGTACATGGTTCTGGCGACGCCCAGATGGCCATTCGACATATGATTGTGATATTCTTTCATAATTTCTCTCTTTTTATTCTCTGGAACCACAAGCAACCACGCCCTGCCTTCAGGGTTCGGGTTTTTCTTAAAGAGGCATCCATCTTCTTCTTTAAAGTTTTGCGCAATTGATCGCCTGCTTCCATTAAGGTTTTTCTTAACACTTTCGATAAATTTATCCTCTTCGTCTGTTATTTGATTTAAAAATAGCCTTTCAAAATCCTCATCCCAATCAGTTTCTGGTAAGGGCCCCCTAGATAAGCCATCGGCGTCCAGATGCTTCTTTCCCGATTTATGTATTATATCGAAGTCATATTCTTGAATTTTCAATGCCCATCTTGCCAATCGACCTGTTGGATCCTTCAAGTTTTTGAGCCAGCATAAGGCGTGATGGTCTGTTACTATTTTAAAGTGTCTTCCATAAAGGTAGGGTCGTAATTTTGACATTGACCAGACAACGGCCAGACATTCTTTTTCAGTGGTTGAATAATTTTGCTCCGCTTTACTTAGGGTACGACTCAAATATGAGATCACCTTCTCTTCACCACCGATGTCTTGGACAAGTGTTGCACCTATGCCGATGTTGGACGCATCAGTATGAACATAAGTAGGTGCATTTGGATTGAAGTGACCTAAAATTGGTGGACTTAATAGTGCTGTTTTTAGGGTTTGAAACGCTTTCTCTTGTCTTTCTGTCCAGGTAAATGATACACTTTTTTTTATAAGGTTGGTCAAAGGGTCAGCAATTTTTGAAAAGTCTTTGATAAATTTTCTATAATATGAACACATTCCCAAAAAGGATTGTACTTCTTTGACCTTTTTGGGCCGAGGAAAATTTCTGACAGCTTTGATGTTATGTTCCGCGGGTTTTATACCATGTTTGCTCGTTATATAGCCGAGAATCTCCAATTCTTCAAAAGCAAATCGGCATTTTTTGTCGTTTAACCTTAAATTAGATTCACGAAAACATCTAAAAACAGCTTCAAGTCTTTTGAGGTGCGTTGGAAAATCCGGGCTATATATGATAACATCATCCAGATAACACAAACAAATTTGCCATCTCAGATTTCCAAGCATATTCTCCATATTTCTCTCAAAGGTAGCAGGCGCGTTACAAAGTCCAAAAGGCATCACGTTGAATTCATATAATCCATGCGCTGTAGTGAAAGCTGTTTTCTCTTTGTCTCTTTCTTCGACTTCAACTTGCCAATATCCAGATCTGAGGTCTATTGCTGAGAAGTGTGTAGATCCTTGGAGAGTATCCATAACTTCGTCTATTCTAGGGATCGGATAGACATCTTTTACCGTCACATTATTCAGTTTTCTGTAGTCCACACAAAATCTGTATTTACCATCTCGCTTCTTGACCAATATTACTGGAAAAGACCAGGGGCTAGAAGATGGCCTAATTATGCCTTCTGTAAGCATCTCGTCAATTTGCTCTTTTATAATATCTCGTTCTTTAGCACTTACCCGGTAAGGCTTGTGTTTAATTGGCTTCGCGTCTTCTGTGTCTATCCGATGTTTTGCCAAATTGGTTCTCCCTAATCTCGATGAAAAAAGATCTCCATACCTTTCTAAAACTTGTTTTAACTCCTTCTGTTCCTTTGGTGAAAGATTTTCGTTTATTTGGAATCTAGGTTCTTCGTTCTTTTCTACCTCTCTTTCTCGACTCACATTTATTTTCGCTGGACTACTTCCAAAAGCCAATGTTTGGTTTTTCATTATTTTTAACGGTCGAGGATACGGATTAGTTATCCAGATGTGTGTTTCCCTATTTATAACATTGATCAAGCTTCTTGCTAGACGAAGTCCATTTGTTTGAAACATTTTGCTGCTCTCTTCGATAATATATTCTCCATCCTCTGTTTCTACCAATGCCTTGATCAATATCATGGAACAATCCGGTACAATGGAATCCTTGGCACTCTTTATTTTCAACATTTCAAAATTGATTTCGTCATGATTATTCGTCAAATCATATTTTATAGTTTCTTGCTTACAATCTATTTTTGCGTTCATTTTCTTAAGGAAATCTCTCCCAAGAATTAATGTCCGTAAATGCGTTTTCAATATCACAAAGTTGTGTGATAATGTTTCGTCATCAATTTTTATATTTAAAAATATACTTCCTACCATGTCCAATTTTTTTCCATCGGGTCCTGCACAAATTTTTGCGAGTTTACTTATACCATGGCCTGTATCGAGGGCCGTTCTGAGGTCGACCACTGAGAGGTCAGCACCTGTATCAACCAAAGCTTCAAAAGTCCCTATCTTGTCCACATTAATTTTTAATTTGTATTTAGGGTCCAACTTCTTGATTCCGTTTATGGTCGACTTGCTTTGATTGACAGATTCAGGCGCGACGCTTAGTTTAAATCTTCCAACACGGAATATCTATTCCGGGTAGGAATATTTGTCTGTGTGCTATGACATACATCAGCATAAAGCCGAGGTCCTGATTTCTCTGATGTTTCATTCATTTGGCATTTTTCTTCGACCTTCTCTTGGGTATCTGCTGGATCCTCTTCTAGGATTCTTATAAACTTGACCCTACAATAACGGGCCACGTGCCCTGGCTTGTTACATTTAAAGCAGATTGGTCTTCCATCTTCCGTCCTATTTTTGCTCACTTCTTGGCTTTTATTGTAAGTGTTTCTCTGAAGGTTTGGTTTCGGCACAAAGTTAGGATTATAAGGACGTCTAGGGGTAGAGGGCTGGGGAAAGTTGTTTCGATACTGTCTGGGGGTAGGAGGGGAGTCGTTCTTGTAATTATTGGAAACAGGGGCTTGGGGCCTGGAAGTGGTCTGGTAGTTTCGTTCGGCAGTCGGCGGCACGTACCTCGATTGTTGTTGGGGTCTAGAATAGCGTGGACCGTTATATAGGTTTCTGGATTTCTCCACACGTTCCCGATACTTCTTTTCAAAATAATCCATTTTCTTGCACACGACAAGAAGGTCATCGGTCGTTTTAGGAGGGTTCAGGTAGAGCGCGAATGAGTACTCTTTTTTCAGTCCTCCAATAACATGTTCAATTTTTGTTTCTTCTTCCATTGCGGGGTCAACCTTGTTGCACAACACTAGAATGTCTTCCGCGAACCTGATTGCTGGTTCATTCCAGTGTTGCATTCTGTTGAGCTTCATTCTAAGTTCTTCTTTATTCGCGTCCAAAGAAAAATCCTGAATGAGGCGGATTTTAATATTTTCCCAGCTCGTGAAACTAGCTTTGTGTAAATTCAACCAGGTTTTAGCGCTTCCCGTCATGTTCATGGCGGCATAACGAGAGATAATGTAGTCTGCCCAATGGTACAAGAAGCCAATTTCTTCAAGAGATTCAATCCATGGGCGAGGGTCTTCCGTTCCATCATACTTGGGGATGTCGATGTTGGGATTCAGGACAACTGGGTCGGAACTAGCATCTCTACCAATTGTTGCACCAGGTTGCGGCTTGGCAGACTCTTCAGCCTGGATTCTCTCCTGTGCTGGGTCCTGCATCTTACCAGAGCGTGTTTCAACCATCCTAGAAATTTATAAAAGGGAATAACGAGATAAGTCTTCTTTAAGTAGCCACCAGAATCCTTTCTTTATTTTCTCACATCAAAGAGAGCAGTGAAGTCACAGTGTACCTAAATACAAATGATGATAAATTAATAATCTGTTTTAAATAAATATCATAGAATATTTTATATAAAAATAAATAAATATATAATTTAAATTTCAAATATATTAAAACTAATATAAGAAATACGCCATTAATCATGATGTAACAATATATATGCAAAAAAATGTAACACACGCCAAATGCTTACATCAACTTGTATATCAACTTGGGTTAAAACTCAGATACACACGTAATAGGATATAGCGAACACAAAAGATCCATGTTTAATACTTAATATGTAATTTGTTTCAGGGTAAAAGTATCACACACATATTTAAAATAATAATAACTCAAAAGTT